>CM026083.1:20062700-20612772 GCA_014839685.1 Anableps anableps | reverse complement strand
TCACAAATCATTACAGATGTACATAAATAGGTTCTTACAAAATAACTTTTAAAAATGCATTTGAAGCTAAATGAAGGAAAAGTTTATGTTGACAGTAAACTAATGCATATTGTATTCCCTTTTATCAAACAGACTATGGTCCCTGCTATATCTACACATCTCAAACAGATACATAAGATTATGACCACTGCATTACTTTTTCATGTGCACATTTGGAAAGTTCCTGGGTGTAACTGGGAAAAATCGTCACACTCTACTTTTGGCCTGGATTGCACATTTTACTGCCCTTGTCCACCTCTTTTCTTTAAGAAATCTCTCAATTTTAAACACACAAATTTATGTTTTTATATATTGACTTTACAAAGCATTGCGATCTGTAATGGGCCCAACCATCAGATTTAGTGTGCTCATCAGCAAAAAAGTGAAAGCAAATGGAACCATTAACCCTTGACCAGGCAGTCCCTGCACAGGGATCAGCCATAATCGGTCATTAAAACAGAACCCACTGCTATTTCTAGAAAGCTGCTGAGAAGGGCACATTCAGGACCACCTGGACTTCTGTGACTAAAAAGGTTTTAACAATGTGCGTTATTTTAATTGTATCACATTACAGGGAAAACTTTTTAGCTCAGACTAAAAAACATCAGTACCATATAATTACAGAGAATTTTGTTCACCAATTATCAATTTCTGTTAATTAAAAAAGGAAATAAAAAGATATAGTTAACCATTTAATCTAACAAATTCTGGCAACTATAGGTGTAGTTATAAAATAATCCAAAGAAATGTTGTGATATTGTGCTTGGTAAAAAAATTAAAAAGAATATCCAACTACTAAGGTGTTTCATCACTAGTGACCTTTGGTGAAATTGGATGAATTTTAATGTAAACTTTATAGGGAGACGGTGTATTTAAGCTAAAACACAAAGAATGGGTTCTCTGTTTGCTGTGTTTTTCTAAACCAGATGTGTGATATAATTTAAAGTGAGTCAAAGTTTGTAAACAGCAACAAAAGAAAAGAAAATTAGGGTTTGGTCATTTATTTCTTTGATGTAACAATGTTTCTTGGCAACAAATCCTTTATTATTTAAAAGTCTATTTGAATTCCTTTGAACTGTGTCTTATCTGTAAGGAAAGTGATTTGTTGGTTGAGCTGCAGCGTTGAGTATGTAGGTTGCACCCATAAGAAACTTGCTAAATTCTCAATTCCAAACTCAAATAACATATTATGCTTTTGCCTCTTGTTTAATGTAATTTATTGAATTGGATGATTGAAGTTTGAAAGAACAAGCTAATTTTTGGCATTAAATATCTTATTTATTTAAAAAAAAACAGCAGCTTAACATGGAGAACCGTACACAGCCGCAACAGCTCCGAGCCTCCTCTGTATGCTGATAACCATCTTGGTAACACACTGCCAGGAGTTGTTATAACATTCTTCAACCAGCCTATATCATAAGTCAGCCCTTCTGGTTGTGTTGGTTACTCTAACACAAATGGGACACCTAAGCTGATCCCCCAAGTGTTCAATGGGATTAAGGCTAGGACTGTAGGCAGGCCATATCATTCCATCCACTCCATGAGTTGTTCTAGGCAGGGGGTAACAGGGGCCAGAGCCCCTGTAGAAATGGTCCTGGTCCCTGTTATGGCCCCAGTACTGAAGAGATAATAAAAAAAATCAATGTCTTATGATGACATGCGGTGGGTTATAAACCAGCATTTCCCCTGCTATTATCGAAGGGGGACGGGCAGTCTTGTTGGCAAAGCAAGAAGATCAAGGCACAGAGTAATTGTACATGTTCAAAGTTAATGTCATTCATTTTATTAGCCCATCTAAATAACCCCAGATCACGTAAGCTACTTCTGTCACTACGTGGTTGCTACCTCTATTTTTCAGTTTTCTTCTTCATAGCTGATGCATTGAACCGGGCATGAACCATATTCACGCTGTTTTGCCACAGTTCCTGCTCCTGCACGTGGGCCTTGCGAGCTTTGTTGCGCATGCCATGGTCTGTGCACCTCCATATTTTTTGTAACTGGTTCAACTTACGTATTGCGTCTAAACGCCACACTACTCACATGCATAACACAAGCTTTTAAAAGTGCGACATGACTCAGCCTCTACTCTCCTGCAAGTAGCAGCAGGAGTAACTCTCTGACTCCTGGTACATATGGCGCAGGTACAAGTATACCAAAATGTCAAAGAGCTTCATGCCCTGCCCATGACATGCAGCAAAAATCTAGTCATCACCAATAAAAGGTTTTGACCTGGCTTGGCTATCGGAGGGGAAATACTTTGCCTCCCTGTATAAGACTGGACTTGTTAAGGAAATACATACATGATAGTTAGAAGACCAGAGAGAAAAAAAGATTACAGTAGATAAAGACTGAAAGGTGGTGAGAGACCAGAAACAGATTAAAATTAGATTAAGAGAGAGACAGAGTTAGGGGAGAGACAGATAAAAAGATAGATATAGAAAGTAACAGATGTAAACACATACAATGCATAGAAAATGATTAAAGAATATTTTGAATAAAGAACATTTTCCAAGTTTGTTTTTTCCTTCAGAATGGTTCTGTTGAATATGTAGATACATTCAAGACATGCTCAAGTACTTATCAATAACTACTGAATCCTATTTTGATTGCATTAATAGTTACAGTTTATTACAGGTATCAATTGTTCTACAGAGTGATTGCTGTTATTGTTGTAGAAGAAAGCCACAAAAAAAGTTACTTGTTAAGCGTTTGTCTTTGCACCACCCCCCAGACTAAATCCCTTGGGGAAACCACTGGAAAACCATAACTATTTGGTCCCTTGGGCCAATTTTCAATTTTTTACCCTTCACAGTTTTACTTTAGCAATGAATTAAAAATTCAGGTGTTACATTTTTTATCTTTAACATCTTGAGAGAGGATCACAGTTTTCATCTGTTAGATCAAGGGTGTACAACCTGCAGTTTCAGACCCAAAGTAACTCTTGGCTCTGTGGCTTATGATGTAAATGATGAAATATTGCAATTTTTTTTTTGTTTGTTTTTTGTTTCTGTTTTGGGGGGAGAGGGTTTGGGGGGGGGGTTGTTCTTTTTTGTTTTTTTTTTGTTTGTTTTGTTTTGTTTTTTTTTTCATTCTTTTGTTGTGTGCCTCCATGAAAAAACACTGGCCCCACAATGGCCTCCCCTTGGTAAATTTGGCTCTAGAAATGCCCTACTGCTCTATTCCCAAAATTGGAGGTAGTAGTCTCTGATAAACCCCACTCTGTGGGGGCGAGCATTGTCATCTTGGAGGATAGAGTCCAGCTCCAAAGAGTTAAATATATGAGATTCCCAATGGTTGTATAATTTTTTTCTTAATATTTCCTTTCATTGTTATTGTCTCTATTAATAAGAAGTCTTGATTTCCAGTAAGGGAGATGCTATCCCGCACCATCACACTGCCTCCACTAAGAGCTGTTCATTTTTCATGGGTACGATTGATTTGGAAAGGCACACAGAAATCCTACAATTGACAGTGCAGGTCTGAGTGCAAACATCAAACACGAAATGAAATGAATTGTCTGTAGACCTCTGGGACAGGATTGTCTGGAGGCACAAATCTGGAGGCATTTCTGCTGCTTTGCAGGTCCCTGTGAGCACAGTGACCTCTATCATTTGTAAATGGAAGAAAACTCGGAGCCACCAGCACTCTAACTAGAGCTGGTTGGCCACCTAAACTGGTCGAAAGAGATCAGTTTAATACAGTTTCAAATAATGCTGTAATGCAACAAAATGTGGAAAAAGTGAAGAGCTCCAAATACTACTGATAGATAAATAAAATTTAGCTCTGAAAATCCAGCAAAACATTTGCAAACAGATGTATCTGACACCAAGTCATCCAGTATCTTCTTAAAAGTCTCCAATACATAACTTTTGGCGCTGCTTGTAGCAGCTGCTACAGCATCTGCAACTTGATTAAGAGTATTTTCCTTTAAAATCTTATTTAGATGTGGTGCATATTTTTTTGTTGCAACTCTTTTTTTTCTGTATTGCTGGTTCACGCAATAGAACTGATCGTTTTGTGGACAACTTTGTTTTTATTTTCATTTTTTAAGTCGATTGTCGGACATTGAAGTGCTAGCTATTACTGATCTCTGGGGACTTTAATTATGTCTTCCTGTCCTCCACTCTACCAATCTTCACCCAATATGTCACCTGCCACACCAGAGATGACAAAATCCTGGATCTACTTTATGCCAACACCAAGGAGGCGTACAGTTCATCACCTCTCCCTCCCCTGGGGGACTCAGATCACATCCTGGTTCATCTCCAGCCTGTGTATAAACCCCCTGGTACACAGAGAACTAGCTCTACAGTGTTTCCTCAATAACAAGCCCTGGATCAACCCTGAAATAAAGGCTCTCCTGAATGAGAAGAAGAGAGCCTTTAAATGAGGGAAAAAGGAGGAGCTGAGAAGGAAAATTAGGGATGGAAACAACATCTACAGGAAGAAGATGGAGGATCAGCTTCAGCAGAGCAACATCAGATGGGCTTGGAGAAGTTTGAATGAAGTCAATTTCAGGCCACAAACCAAACCCTCAGGTTGTAGGAGACGTAGGGTGGGTGAACGACTTGAACCAGTTCTTTGTCAGGTTTGACCAGTCACCGACCCCTCCCCCAGCCTAGTCCCCTCTGCTGTTATCCCCCCTCATCTGTAACAACTGCCAGATTTTTCTTCTCAGGACTTCACACCTCTCAATTCTAAGCCATCATCCACCCCTGTTTAAAAATTGCGTATTTTTTTTTATCAATACACAGTATTTATGTTGAAATTTTGCCTCACTGTACAGTATTTTTATTCTTTATACTGTTTTTATATATATTTTATATTCTTTGTGTAAGCCTATTTTCTGTTATTGCCTGTCACTGTCACTTTGCTGCTGTTGCACAGAAATTTCCCCATCATGGGACAATAAAGGATATTTTTATTCTATTCTATTCTCAATAGCATGTTTCCATCAAGGTTTTTTAAAGTGCATTTTGTAGTATTGCATTAGAAAACATTTAATGGAAATGGAAAAATTCAAAAATACTTCCTCAATTTCAATAGAAAAAAATTATGCTCGCTTGAGAAGGTTTTTGGCTTTTCTGAAAAAAAGTTAATGCTTAAAAGAGGAAATGGAAACACATTTGTCAAAGAAGTTCTGATGTGGTGAACTTTCTCATCTACTTGTGGGTTTGTGTGGGAAACTTGGGAAAATTTCAAAGTTCAAATCTCCAACACGGAGGGGTGGGACAGCGTCGGTCAATGGCAATCTTGGGAAACATGTAATTATAAGGTTCCTCCAACAGAATTCTGAATAAAACCAGGATCAAGGTTTATTCTTTAGGCCATTCAATACAATATAGTCACTTGTATATTTTGTATCCAGAGCTGCTGGGACATGGAGCAGGCCTTCTCTCTACCGGCAGGAGAAGGGGTTTCGGGTAGCATTCTGTCACCCCAATGTTAGCCTCCCGAGCAACAGGTGAAAGAAGAAGTTTTTTTTCTAGTTGTGGGGTTTTAAGAGCCCCCATGACATCACAGAGTTTCCTGCATGAAACTCCTCCTCTTCCTGGTGCTGGGACCCATGTGGGTTAAAATGCAGTGCATTGTTGAATTAACAGTTATACCATCTTTAAGTCAGTTTCAGTCTTTCATGGCTGGAGGTCCAACATGAGCAAATGTCCAGTTACCCTCAATATAAGCCTGTTGCAGTAGGCATTACTCGGATGACTGAGAAATTACTCAGGAAATGTGACCCAAACTGCCTCTGTGGATGAAAGTAAATTGGTTGTTCAAGAACATCCTAGAAACAACCAAAGCTCAAATCTGACATAACCAGTGTTTCTGCCCACAGAGAAGCAAGCTTTACATTAAAGCTGACTATGCAGTTGCCAACAAGAAAGGAGTTCCTGCTCAACAATCAATATCTGCAACCACAAATCAAAATTGCAGTTACTCTCTCATACAAAACACATGTCTTCTTCAGAAAATTTTTATAGTGAGACAAATATTAAGTTGTTTGCCATAATAATAAAAAAAACATGTTTAATGGAGTCAAGGGGAGACTTTCAAATGGAAGAACACTATCAACATTTGTGTACAGTAGTGGTAGCATTATGCTATGGGGTTGTTTTGCTGCCTGTGGTATTAGGGCACTGCACACAACAATGGATAGAATAATGAAGAAGGAGGACTACTTCTAAATTACTTCATCTCACATCAACAGAGGGAAGCTTGACAATTGGCTGTTTGAAAAGTGCATTGATCCTGGATCTGTACATTAAAACTGGTTTTTGAAAAGCTGCAGAAGGCTAAAAAGCTTCTGGAATGACCTTGACTTCAAACCTTTCGAAAAATGATAGACTATACTTCAAAATGTTAGGAAACTGACAGGTTTAAATCAACCCTACCATTTCTGATGAGAAGAGTGCCCAAATAGTTGTCCAGTACCCCGTCAATGGCAATAAAACCATGAACCTTCTTTGTAAGTTGTTGAGGGATATTTAACCAAATAATAGTGGCCATTTATGTATTTTGTTATTATATTATATTATATTATATTATATTATATTATATTATATTATATTATATTATATTTTTTATTTTATTATATTATATTATGTTGACCTTTCATGGATCCAAGAGAATCCACAGTTAGCTATGTCGATTTGAACAGGAATACATAAATTTCAAAATGTAGAGTCAAGGAGCCAAAGTTCCTAGAACTGTGCATTTTCTGCTTAGCAGCTGGAAAAATATCAAAGAAACATTTCCATGCACAACCGTCACACAAACAAATTTTTGTTTGTAATACACACTGTGTATTACAAACAAAAATACCCTATTTTTGAAAGTCGACAGTGCTGTTAACCCACCACTGTTCTTATGTTCTTATCATATCCCAAAATATTTGAGAATTGTTTCTTACCAGAAACAAAAGCTAATAAGAAATGTCAGCAATGCCAATACCTCCTTTAGAAGCTTAATTAGTTTGGAGTCAGAAAAAACAATTCTAATTATGTTCTATTACTCTTTCATTGAGTTTATCACCACATTCTCGATTATGTGCTGGTTCCACTCCATCAGCTTGCAGCACAGAAACAACCTACAGTAAACTGTCACTATGTGTGCACTGGGATTATTGGACAAACTTTAAGGAACTTATCATCTTTATGTGACCAGCAAACAAGCAGCTTAGCATATAAAACTATCAAAGACCCCTCACATCCACTTCACTGTGCATTCCAGTGGCTGCCTTCTAAGTGCTGACCCTGATGTCCAGACTGCAGGACACAAAGGAGGAGGGCCACCTTTGTTCCAAAAGCTGTACTTCTTCTCAACTCTAAACTAATCCTGCTTTCTCACTCATGTATAAATGCATGTATGTTTTCATTTCAAGAGTGACTTTTTTTACATGACGATCCTTGTCTGTTTTTAATGTATCTATATTCGTGCTGCTCCACTGTCCCCTTAAATTCCCCCTTGGGGACAAATAAAGTTAATTGAATTGAAACACATAGCAAATCATTCTTCATTTCAGTTGTTGCTCATCTGTTTACCTGTATCTGTTATCTGTAATGGTGTGCTCTGTATTTTTTTTATTTTACCTTTATTTTACCAAGATAAAATCCCATTGAGAATAAAAACCTCTTTTTCAAGGGGGTCCTGTAACATTTGTTTTAATAAATCTCTCTTCTTAAACCCTGAAAAAAAATTATATTCAAAGGACTATTATAAAATTTCAACAAAAACAAAAAACAAAAACTGACATAATAATTTACAGTTTAGATGATGAATCTCTGTAAACCTAGGTATGGTGCTAACAACATATCTAAATGTGCACTATAAATATATCCTCCTCTCTATGCCAAACACGAATCTTTGCTCCCTGCCTGAGCTGTATTTATTTTTGACCATGGTAATGTTACCATCATATTCTGCAGGATAGCAAATTATGAGCCAGGACCATGCAGAATTTCAAACATGAAAGTCATTTTTGGACACTATCCAAGATTATTTTTTGCGTTAAGAAATTTCACAATATTTTACTCGCTAAATGAAGTACTCTCCATTTATGTACATACCTTTGACTCCTTTGAACTAAGGTCATTAATAATATTTATGAGAAACATTTTTTCTGGTGTTAAATGACCTCTGCTGGCTTTCATTCAAACTCCATTCCCAAGAGATTTACAACACCTATCCAGTTCAAGCGGAAAGTCCATTAACTAAAGTTCTATTTTGGATGTCTGAGGCATTTCAGTCCCTCAATGAATTCTAAGCTCATTAATTGCTTTAATATCAAGATTAAAAAGGCTCGCATATATGTCCTATAAACCAGAATTTAAAATAATATTAACATATCATCTTTCAACAATTAGGTGCAATTTACCAGTAGGTAAACTGTGAACATTACCAATACTTTGGCTTTTTAAACATAGTCAAGATTAAAATTTTGCGTAGACAGCTAAGCAGTTAAGTGACTAATAAATTAATCAATTAAGAAGCTTTTAAATTTTTATTGAACTAAATTAAGTTTAAAAAATTTGATGGTGTATGAAATATTTTTTTTAGAATCCACATTGTAATACTGGTGTAGTTTAAATTAATCAAACCTAATCTAAACGAGCCTTTTGCTGTGTGATTCTAAATGAAATATGAAACAATAGTTTATTTTGGACAGCATCAACATCAAGCAATGAGGTGTCAAGCATTCCTGACCAAACTGAGTAAGGAACATATGCCAGGGAGGATGGGCTGCTGTATATAAAGGCACCAGCCCAAGACATTTGCTCTAACTGGAAGGCATCTGGGTGAGTGCAGGTGAGTGCAGTAAAATTTTCCCATTTATTTTTTATGTTACAGCTTTACAGCATATCACTTAATTAGTATAAAACATTCTTTATTGATCACTTTTGAGTCAAAGTTTATAAACACTGATGGTTCCTGTATTGGACAATTATATATATCCAGACAACAAGAATATTTCACATAATTATAAATTCTTTACAAAAGGTTTTGCCAACTCTATTTTTTACTTTGTAGCATCTTGGCACACACAGGACACTGAAGTATTTCTGTTTGCATCAGCTGAGGTATTTTTTCAGAAATCAGTTATGAATTTAAATGTGTGTTTTTGCTTTATCATTATTGTGTGGTGCAATTAAAAACTTCTCACATGTTTAGGCTCCACTAACAGTGCAACCATGAGCACAGATGCGGAGATGGAGGCTTATGGCCCAGCGGCCATTTACCTCCGGAAGCCAGAAAAGGAGAGGATTGAGGCTCAGACCACCCCATTTGATGCTAAAACAGCTTACTTTGTGGCGGATCCCGATGAGATGTATCTCAAGTGCAAAGTTACAAAGAGAGAGGGTGGCAAAGCCACTGTTGAAACAGATGGAGGAAAGGTATATCTCATTATTTACACATTTACAAACTACCTCCACCTTGCATTCATATAAGTTTAATGTTGGTGAGAAAATACATTTCAAATAAAAACAACGCACTTATTGAATAAATTTATTTGAAAAGAATATCACTCCTGTTTTTTGAATAGACTGTAACAGTCAAAGAGGATGACATCCACCCCAGGAATCCTCCAAAGTTTGACAAAATTGAGGACATGGCCATGATGACCCACCTCAATGAGCCTTGTGTGTTGTATAACCTCAAAGAGCGTTATGCATCATGGATGATCTACGTGAGTTCTCAAATTTATTTAAAAGAGTTTAAAAGAAAAAATAACTACTGTATATGCATGGAAATGGCTAAACACTAATTATCTCTTCTACTATAACAGACCTACTCTGGGTTGTTCTGTGTGGTCGTGAATCCCTACAAGTGGCTGCCTGTGTATGATGCTGTTGTTGTAGCAGGATACAGAGGCAAGAAGAGGATTGAGGCTCCACCCCACATCTTCTCCATCTCTGACAATGCCTATCAGTTCATGCTCACAGGTAAGACAAAAGTTACAAGTGTTTTCCAAAAGAAATGAAAAGAAAGAATATACTCATGCTGCCATGAAATTAATGCAGCTACTAAAGCATTATGGTATACGTTGCAGATCGTGAGAACCAGTCTGTCCTGATTACGTGAGTATTGCAAATACTAAATTTGTTATTCTTTTATAAACTGTAAATAAATGAAGTTGAAAACTGAAAATGTATCTCTTGTACCTCAGCGGAGAATCCGGTGCTGGCAAGACTGTCAACACCAAGCGTGTCATCCAGTACTTTGCAACTATTGCAGCTCTGGGTGGCAAAAAAGAGCAACCAGCTGCTGGCAAGATGCAGGTGATTATGTGTTTTAAGAAGTAACTGCTTCAACATGAGTTTATCTGAATGTATCAAATGTTCCTGTAAATAACTGTCAATGTGCAGGGCTCCCTTGAGGACCAAATTGTTGCTGCTAACCCTCTGCTAGAGGCTTATGGTAATGCCAAGACTGTGAGGAATGACAACTCTTCCCGTTTTGTAAGTTAAGGCAATGCTTAAATGTTCATTGATAGTTAGTGCTTGATTTCCTATACAATGTACACACAACTTGTCATTTTGTTTAGGGTAAATTCATCAGGATCCACTTTGGTACTAGTGGAAAGCTGGCCTCAGCTGATATTGAAACATGTAAGTCAAAAAGATAATGTCATCAGCTCTGAAAGTAATCTTTAATTAGTTTCTAATTTCGACCATGATATGGTTATCAAAGATTCTACTTTGTCCATATAATTCTTAGATCTGCTGGAGAAGTCTCGTGTCACCTTCCAGCTGTCTGCTGAGAGGAGCTACCATATCTTCTATCAGCTCATGACAGGCCACAAGCCTGAGCTCATTGGTAAATGACCAAAATATTTAAAAGTCTGACTTTAGAAAAGCACACCTTATGAAACAAAAAATCTACAGTGTTTTGCTTCCATTGTTTCAGATGCTCTGTTGATCACCACCAACCCCTATGACTTCCCAATGATCAGCCAGGGTGAAATCACTGTCAAGAGTATCAATGATGTGGAGGAGTTCATTGCTACAGATGTAAAATAATATTTGGGTGTTTTGAAAATGATTTTGCTAAATTGTGTGTAGTGTACTTACAACTTTCTTTTCTACACAGACTGCTATTGATATCTTGGGCTTCACTGCTGATGAGGAAGTTTAACATCTACAAACTCACTGGTGCTGTGATGCATCATGGCAACATGAAGTTCAAGCAGAAGCAGCGTGAGGAGCAAGCTGAACCTGATGGCACTGAGGGTAATTTATTAAATATCACACATCTCATCCTGAAAAGAGAATAAAATAGTTTTAAAATTACGTTATTTTTTACCATATGTCATGCTTGTTTTTTTTCCAAAAGTGGCTGATAAAATTGCCTACCTCCTGGGTCTGAACTCAGCTGATATGCTGAAGGCTCTGTGCTACCCAAGAGTCAAAGTCGGAATGAGATGGTCACCAAAGGTCAGACCGTCCCACAGGTAATAAAAACCCATATTTTATGTTAAGCAGTTGTTTGTTTATCTCAAAATAGATCAAAGCTTGTCAAAGCTGTCGTCATACAGCAGCTTACTACATAAACCTGACAATTTCTAGGTCAACAACGCTGTCAGTGCTCTGTGCAAGTCTGTCTATGAGAAGATGTTCTTGTGGATGGTCATCCGTATCAATGAGATGCTGGACACAAAGCAGGCGAGAGCCTTCTTTATTGGAGTCTTGGATATTGCTGGCTTTGAGATCTTCGATGTGAGTGAAGAAAAACTCATTAAAGACTTATAAAACAGTCCTAATTAGCAATAAAGTTCAACAACTCTCTATTATTACAGTTCAACAGCTTGGAGCAGCTCTGCATCAACTTCACCAATGAGAAACTGCAGCAGTTCTTCAACCACCACATGTTTGTCCTGGAGCAAGAGGAGTACAAGAAGGAAGGCATTGAATGGGAGTTCATTGACTTCGGTATGGACTTGGCTGCCTGCATTGAGCTTATTGAGAAGGTGAGCAGCTGTTAGAAAGATTCATGTTCAAATATTTCTTTGATTTTCATTTAACTTTCATTCTGGTTTGATAGAAACTTACATTCCAAATTCAACTAACATTTGTTCACAGCCATTGGGCATCTTCTCCATCCTTGAAGAGGAGTGCATGTTCCCCAAAGCCTCTGATACAACTTTCAAGAACAAGCTGATTGATCAGCATCTTGGCAAGAACAGGGCCTTTGAGAAACCAAAGCCTGGAAAGGGAAAAGCTGAGGCTCACTTCTCCCTGGTTCACTATGCTGGTACAGTGGACTACAACATCACTGGCTGGCTGGACAAGAATAAGGACCCACTGAACGATTCAGTGGTTCAGCTCTACCAGAAGTCTGGAAACAAGCTTCTGTGCTTCCTGTATGTAGCTCATGCTGGAGCTGAGGGTAAGAACCAGTAAAAACTATAAAGATAATCCCAAACTGAGAAGATTAATTTATCAAATGAGAAAAACTCTAAATACACACAGTAATAGATGTTCTAAATTTCTTATTAAGTGCTCAAGAATGTATATTTCTAAACAGTCATTTTTGGTAGATTTTTTTGTTAATTTAACAATAACTTGAAAGTTAGAGTAAGTTGTTAAAATAACTTGAATGGTGTGGCATGTGCCATGGTGCTAATTCTACAATATTACAACTTTTGACTTTATCCTGGCCTTTCGAGAATGAATGTGTGCTGTGAAATTGTACTGTTATAGAGAAGATAGCTTAGCAGAAGTATTATTTAAAAATAAATTGTTTTCCATTTTATCATTTTAGCTGAAGCTGCTGCTGGTGGAAAGAAGGGTGGCAAGAAGAAGGGTGGTTCCTTCCAGACTGTGTCTGCTCTTTTCAGGGTATGTAAACTTTCACAAAGAACATTGAGGGTGAAATGTTGAAATGAAATTGAAAATTAATTTTCTGATCCTGATCTACAGGAGAATTTGGGCAAGCTGATGACCAACTTGAGGAGCACCCATCCTCACTTTGTGCGTTGCCTGATTCCCAATGAATCAAAAACCCCAGGTAAGAAGACCGTTCTTATTGTTTTTACATTACAATGTTATGTGAAACTGTTGAATTACTTTTGACTAAATACATTTTCAATGCTCAGGTCTTATGGAGAACTTCTTGGTCATCCACCAGCTGAGGTGTAATGGTTTGTACTGGAGGGCATCAGAATCTGCAGAAAGGGCTTCCCCAGCAGAATCCTCTATGGTGACTTCAAGCAGAGGTGGCTGCTGTTGTCTTTCTGAATGTGAACAAATGTTTACAAATGTGAAGATGGAAAAAAAACAACATCCCACATTTGTTCTTGTAGATACAAAGTATTGAATGCCAGTGTTATTCCTGAGGGACAGTTTATTGACAACAAGAAGGCTTCAGAGAAGCTTCTGGGCTCCATTGATGTGGACCACACTCAATACAAGTTTGGACACACTAAGGTATGTTGGACCAACATAATGTTAATTCCTGTAGACTTGAAATTTTTCCTTAATATTCATGTGTTCTGACAAGCACTACTTTTGCTATCATAGGTGTTCTTCAAAGCTGGTCTTCTGGGTACTCTTGAGGAGATGAGAGATGAGAAACTGGCTGAGCTGGTTACCATGACTCAGGCTCTCTGCAGAGGATATGTCATGAGGAAGGAGTTTGTAAAGATGATGGAGAGGAGGTGGGATTACTTTTAAATATGCAAGAGACTAGTTTGACATTCTTATGTCTAACTCTCTCTAAGGTAAATTAAGCATTGCCTGATTGTTGGGCTTTTCTCTCAGAGAGTCTATCTACACCATCCAATACAACATCCGTTCCTTCATGAATGTGAAGAACTGGCCATGGCTGAAACTCTACTTCAAGATCAAGCCTCTGCTGAAGAGTGCTGAGACTGAGAAGGAGCTGCAGCAGATGAAAGAGAATTATGACAAGATGAAGTACAGACCTGGCTACTGCTTTGGCCAAGAAGAAGGAACTGGAAGAGAAAATGGTCTCTATGCTCCAGGAGAAGAATGACTTGCAGCTCCAAGTGGCTGCTGTAAGTAAAACATTTACTAAATGTTTATTTGTATTTATATTTAAGTAATTAACCATAACTTCCTATGTTCAGCTATGTACTTAACTAACATATAAGTGGTGTTATGTACTTGGTGAACATTAGATTTGTGTAAACATGTGCCAGATGTGTTCATATCATGGATTCTGACATTATTAAAGGACTATTTATGTAAAGGGAGCAAATTAATATATGTTAACTCATCCTCAATCATAGGAAGTTGAGAACCTCTCAGATGCTGAGGAAAGGTGTGAAGGGCTGATTAAGAGCAAGATCCAGCTTGAGGCCAAACTCAAGGAGACAACTGAGAGACTGGAGGATGAAGAGGAAATCAATGCTGAGCTGACTGCCAAGAAGAGGAAGCTGGAGGATGAATGCTCTGAGCTGAAGAAGGACATTGATGACTTAGAGCTCACCTTGGCTAAAGTGGAGAAGGAGAAACATGCCACTGAAAACAAGGTTCACATCAATTAGACATTATGAAACACCATCAGAGTATCATATTCGTAAATGCATGATTAATCAACCCTTTAGGGCTTGAGCTTGTTGAGCTTGTTTACAGTCGTATGTTTCATTTGACCTTTAGGTGAAAAACCTGACAGAGGAGATGGCAACTCAGGATGAGGCCATTGCCAAGTTGACCAAGGAGAAGAAAGCCCTCCAAGAGGCCCATCAGCAAACACTGGATGATCTCCAGGCAGAGGAAGACAAAGTCAACACACTGACCAAAGCCAAGACAAAACTGGAACAGCAAGTGGACGATGTAAGAAAAATGTCTATTTGCCTTCATAACTTAACCAAAGGCATTATCCAGTCTTTGTATTGATTGCTATGATTGAATTTACCTGCTATGCTTTAGCTTGAGGGCTCATTGGAGCAAGAGAAGAAGCTCCGTATGGACCTTGAAAGAGCCAAGAGGAAGCTTGAAGGAGATCTGAAACTGGCCCAGGAATCCATCATGGATCTGGAGAATGACAAGCAGCAATCTGATGAGAAAATTAAGAAGTAAATTCAAATTTTTTATTGATCAGGATACTGTCAGCGTACTGTGTACAGAAAACTGAACCAACTAATATTTCTTGAAATCTAGGAAGGACTTTGAAATTCAGCCAGCTTCTCAGCAAGATTGAGGATGAACAGTCTCTTGGAGCACAACTTCAGAAGAAGATCAAGGAACTCCAGGTAACAAAGTTTAACCTTAATAGCACTTGGACTAATTGTATTAATTGTATTTTTGAGGGATCATAATATCACTTCAATATATTTGTGTTCTAGGCTCGTATTGAGGAGCTGGAAGAGGAGATTGAGGCTGAGAGGGCTGCTCGTGCTAAAGTTGAGAAGCAGAGAGCTGACCTCTCCCGGGAGCTTGAGGAGATCAGTGAGAGGCTTGAGGAGGCTGGCGGAGCCACAGCTGCTCAGATTGAGATGAACAAGAAGCGTGAGGCTGAGTTCCAGAAGCTGCGCCGTGACCTTGAAGAAGCCACACTGCAGCATGAAGCCACCGCAGCAGCTCTTCGCAAGAAGCAGGCCGACAGCGTTGCTGAGCTGGGAGAGCAGATCGACAACCTGCAGCGCGTCAAGCAGAAGCTGGAGAAGGAGAAGAGTGAGTACAAGATGGAGATTGATGATCTGTCCAGCAACATGGAGGCTGTAGCCAAGGCAAAGGTAGGAGACAACCTGTTTCATCTTTAGAAATGATATTTTTCTCTTAATATGCCAGTATCAAATCAATATTTTATTTTTTCAGGGCAACTTGGAGAAAATGTGCAGAACTCTTGAGGACCAACTGAGTGAAATCAAAGCTAAGAATGATGAGAACGTCCGCCAGCTGAATGACATCAATGCACAGAAAGCAAGACTCCAGACAGAGAATGGTAATTGACCTGAACTTAAACCAGTGTTTTACATTGTTTATAAATCTCAGGAATAATATATTTATGACTTTTACAGGTGAGTTCACTCGCCAGCTTGAGGAGAAAGAAGCTCTTGTTTCTCAGCTGACCAGAGGCAAACAGGCTTTCACTCAGCAGATTGAGGAGCTCAAGAGACACATTGAGGAGGAAGTGAAGGTATGAAAGTTTATTTTCGTTTTTCTTTTGTATGATGAGGTCAACAGACAAATCATTCTACTCTCAACTTTGTGTTTTCCAGGCCAAGAATGCCCTGGCCCATGCTGTTCAGTCAGCCCGCCATGACTGTGATCTGCTCAGAGAGCAGTTTGAGGAGGAGCAGGAGGCCAAGGCTGAGCTGCAGAGAGGCATGTCTAAGGCCAACAGTGAGGTGGCTCAGTGGAGGTCCAAATATGAGACTGATGCCATCCAGCGCACTGAGGAGCTGGAGGAGGCCAAGTGAGGATAAATTCCTGATCAAATTACATTTATTATCTCATGTTTGTCTTCACCAAATAACACACCACTTGGCTATAGGAAAAAGCTTGCCCAGCGCTTGCAGGAGGCTGAGGAATCCATTGAGGCTGTGAACTCCAAGTGTGCCTCTTTGGAGAAGACCAAGCAGAGGCTCCAGGGTGAGGTGGAGGACCTCATGACAGATGTAGAGAGAGCTAATTCTCTGGCTGCCAACCTTGACAAGAAGCAGAGGAACTTTGACAAGGTACAGTAATTTTACCCCCAAAAAAAGCGTGTTTATACAGATAAATACATAGTTTAAATTAATTCTTACATTTCCAGGTCCTTGCAGAGTGGAAGCAAAAGTATGAGGAAAGCCAGGCTGAATTGGAAGGAGCCCAAAAGGAGGCCCGGTCTCTGAGTACTGAGCTGTTCAAGATGAAGAACTCCTATGAAGAGGCATTGGATCAGCTGGAGACCATGAAGAGAGAGAACAAGAACTTGCAGCGTATGTCATTTTTAAATATGCTTATAGAATAAAGCAACACCTATTTTACTTAGATAAAGGCCGATCAGTGCTGTGTCTTTAATGTTCCTTATTAACCTCAAAGAGAATGATCTGTTTTAAAATTTCTCTCTTCAAGTTCATCTGTGGTTGATTTGCATTTTGACTTCATTGTATTTAC
The DNA here is from genome assembly GCA_014839685.1 of Anableps anableps. Taxonomy (NCBI): domain Eukaryota; kingdom Metazoa; phylum Chordata; class Actinopteri; order Cyprinodontiformes; family Anablepidae; genus Anableps; species Anableps anableps. The sequence continues at coordinate 20,595,670 of CM026083.1, read as the reverse complement.
TTTTTTAATTCAGAGGAGATCTCAGATCTGACTGAACAGATCGGTGAGACTGGTAAGAGCATCCATGAGCTGGAGAAAGCTAAGAAGACAGTGGAGACTGAGAAGTCTGAAATTCAGGCTGCACTGGAAGAAGCCGAGGTAAAACATCAGATCAGCTATGCATATTATACATCTACTTGTGCATAATCTCATCCCTTTATTTTTCTACCGCTAATCATGTTATATGCTTAAAACTTTTAAAGGGCACTCTGGAGCATGAAGAGTCTAAGATTCTCCGCGTCCAGCTGGAGCTCAACCAGGTCAAGAGCGAGATTGACAGGAAGCTGGCAGAGAAGGATGAAGAAATGGAGCAGATCAAGAGGAACAGCCAGAGGGTGATTGACTCAATGCAGAGCACTCTTGATGCTGAGGTCAGGAGCAGGAATGATGCTCTGAGAGTCAAGAAGAAGATGGAGGGAGACCTGAACGAGATGGAGATTCAGCTGAGCCATGCCAACAGGCAGGCTGCTGAGGCCCAGAAACAACTGAGGAACGTCCAGGGACAACTCAAGGTGGGTTTGGTGTTAAAGCACAATTTACACAGAAGAATTAAGACCACCGAAATTTATGACTCACACGTTGTTTTTGTTTATAGGATGCCCAACTGCACCTTGATGATGCCCTCAGAGGACAGGAGGACATGAAGGAGCAGGTGGCCATGGTGGAGCGCAGGAACGGTCTGATGGTAGCCGAGATTGAGGAGCTGAGAGCCGCTCTGGATCAGACAGAGAGAGCACGTAAAGTGGCTGAGCAGGAGTTGGTTGATGCCAGTGAGCGTGTTGGACTGCTGCACTCTCAGGTTTAGATTTATTAATTGGCAAAAACTCAGCACTCTCAAACATAAAAAAAACAAAAAAAAACATGTTCACTTAAACTGTCTCATCTCTGTTAATTTCAGAACACCAGCCTTCTGAACACTAAGAAGAAGCTGGAAAGTGATCTGGTCCAGGTTCAGGGTGAGGTGGACGATGCTGTTCAGGAAGCAAGAAATGCTGAGGAGAAGGCTAAAAAGGCTATTACTGATGTCAGTTCACATATCAAAAACAATTCAATTGAAACTCTCTTTTATATTTATTAACTGGTTTTTAGTCTTTAACCTTTAACCAAAACTTGAGACAAACCATCATTTCAGGCTGCCATGATGGCTGAGGAGCTGAAGAAGGAGCAGGACACCAGTGCTCACCTGGAGAGGATGAAGAAGAACCTGGAGGTCACAGTCAAGGACCTGCAGCACCGCCTGGATGAGGCTGAGAACCTCGCCATGAAGGGTGGCAAGAAGCAGCTCCAGAAACTGGAGCAGAGGGTATGAACTATTTGTACTGTATATGCACATAGTGTGATTTTTTTGTATAACTTGTATTAATATTAAATTGTTTTGGTTTTCAACATCTTTAAATAGGTTCGTGAATTAGAGTCTGAAGTTGAAGGTGAGCAGAGACGTGGAGCCGATGCTATTAAAGGAGTCCGCAAATATGAGAGGAGAGTAAAGGAGTTGACCTACCAGGTGATTACTCTTTTTCTAAACAGATTTTAACTGCCTCTAAAACAAAAGATTATTTCTCTTTTGTTTTTACTTGTGTTGTTTTTCCGAATAAGTTTTCATAAATATTTTGTTTATCTTTGTAGACTGAGGAGGACAAAAAGAATTTGGCAAGACTTCAGGACCTTGTGGACAAGCTGCAGCTCAAAGTCAAGGCCTACAAGAGACAGGCTGAGGAGGCTGTAAGTGAAATAGTAAACTGTCTGTCAGCAAACAATGCCTCCTTTAAGTTAGGACATTACAAAGCCTTCATTTTACATTTTTTGTAAACTAAAATAATTGTAATGTCAAAACTCTCAGGAGGAGCAGGCCAACACCCACATGTCCAGGCTTAGAAAGGTCCAGCATGAGATGGAGGAAGCTCAGGAACGTGCTGACATTGCTGAGTCTCAGGTCAACAAGCTCAGAGCCAAGAGCCGTGATGTTGGAAAGGTAACGTTTTCCTTCCAAACGTCCCTCTAAATATACTTAATTAAAATAGAAAACTTATTGCAATGTAGACATGCGTTTGTTTGTTTTGTACATATAATTAAATCAGTATGTTTTAAACTACATGGGAATCAATATTTTTCATGATGTAAGCAAGTTTCATTCTTTCTCTTCATAACAAGCTCAACCAGTGCTTCAAACCACTTAATATTCATTTTTCTTCTTCTGTTTTTCAGAGTGATTCTGCTGAATAAGAGACCAGACTTTCATGAAGCTTTTCAACAGAATTCATAAAATATGAGTCAACTGTTGAATTTTTTTTTTCCACTGTAAAACCTAAATAAAAACTAAGCACTGTCATGTTGTGTATTGTAATGTATTTTCTTGATATAAAAAACAAACGTAAGCAAACATTAGAATCATACTGAAAATTTTACTACTCAGAAATAACATGTTCAAAAAGTTTTTTGTTTGCTTACTCATTTTATTTTGAAATGCCTTAGACAACACATGTGCTATATAACAGTACAGTATTTGTGCAAAATTATAGTCATAGTTGAAGATATGAAAAACATTTGGACATTTGCTTTTTGCAGGACCACTCGGAAATTCTAGTTCTTAAGTACAAACAAACAAAAAAAAATACATTAAAAGTACCCTCACAAATGATCACTGATTGTCAGATTTTTAAAGTAAACATTTGGAGAGCTCAAACTTACTCAACAGTTGTATAAGGTTTTATGGAATGATAACTAAAACTTAATGAAAGGTAAATACAACTCAGTTTACTTCTACTTTGTAGAATGACATAAGATTTTTGGTAAACCAACTTTAAAACTGTCATCCACTGAATCCCAAAAACTGTATACTAAAGTGTATCAACTAAAGCGGTTTATATACTCACCCATTAAATAGGAAATACACCTTCGACAAAAAATATTAATGCATCTGTTAAAAAAAAAATCATATAAATGGAAAAAACAACTTGTAGACAAAAGATGTGCTTCAAGGCATAGTGGACACTACTGTCTGAAGTCCAATTGCCAAACTTGGGACCCTTGCTGCATATGTTGTAGTAACCAATACAATATGATGGTGCAATGCTACTTATTTACATTAAAAAAAAAAAAACCTTGTTGTTAGGAGCACAATTTAGTTGCTGGAATGACAAAAACTTAAAAAAGGACAGCAGCTTATAAAAAAAAAATAAGCATTTGGAGCTGAACATGAGTGAAATGAAACATCTCACTGGAGACAACATCATAGACTCGTTGAGGCTCCAAAATGGACTCACTCTGACACATGAGCCTGGCTTTTGCATGCCTTTCCACTTTTGCCCATGTGGCCCTACCCTCTTTGGGAATATGTTTAGTCAACAAATTAGACAGCTTTGCCAATTTTGAAATGTTTCATAACACATGAACAACCATCTAAAGCTAATTAAGTTGATTATCAAGAGGGTCTAAAATGATTGCACAGTTAAGGAAATAATTTCTAATATGTTCAGTTTGTAAGTACTATATATCAAAAACCAGGTGAAAATCATAACAAATGGAAGCTATGATGTAAGGAATTCTCATGTATAATTTCCTTGGCTTTGACAAATTATTAACAGTTTTAACAGTTACATTGTTGGATAGACTGTTTCTCTCTGATGGTGTTTTAATGTGGTGAAAATGTGGTGAAGGAAGTTAAGAGAGGGATTCTTTTTTATGTGTGTGTGAAAAATGTTACACAATGCTGAACATCAAATGTATGTGCTCAGAAAAATTGGAATCAATGGCATTCAAATCAGGTTACCTACAACGGGTGATTCAACTCTCAAAAGCCTATTATGGCACTTTGTGTCATCATTGGTAGCATTATACACACACTATATATATATATATATATATATATATATAGATAGATAGATAGATAGATAGATAGATAGACATTTACAAGTTTCTCACTTTTGAGAAGTACAATCATTTGCCTGTTTATTGTTGGCAACTACAAAAGTATCTTGTGATCTCAGTTTAAAGCGTTGAATTTTATGGCACATGCTGTCTAATTTAAATGGTCCAAATCACAGATTAGATTTCCTTACCATCCTATCTGAATATATCGTTATGATTTGCTCACAAAAGTAATGTTACTCACACTTTTAAAATGCAAGAAAAGAAACCTACAGTTACATTGAAGCATTTCTTTCTATTGCTTGTTATTTATGTTAGTATCTGAGTCAGCATTCTCAAGATCCTCTTCCAGGATTTCCTTGCCACTAATGGAAATAGCTGTGTGTGAAATTAGTTCGAGTTATCTGAGGCATGCACACCCTGCAACCATACACCAGGGACATTCTGACGCTTCTGACTCCTTGAGACTCAGCACTGGTTATGATCTTAAAATCAAATGGAGAAGTACATATCATAAAGTGTGTGAACTGAAATCTGAGCCTAAATAAATCATGACGTTTAATGGACAAAACACTTTACAAACCATGCAATGCACTCCTGCTATGCTGTATTAAAATACTGTGAACATAAAAGACCTCGTAAATATTTATGATCCAATTACAGACCCAACGTCTACAATTTAGAAGTTTTTAGAAAGTTATACGTATGAATTCTAGTGGTGCTTTTGTTTATAAGTATCCTTAAAAATAATTGTGACTAAATTTATTTTATTAGCGAACACTAACTAAACAGCTATGAACAAAAATCAAACTCTTTAAAGATGTTTTTAAATGTTAAATTGAAAAAAGTGTGTATGCTGTACACATTAATTCAACTGAATTTACCAATATTTTATAAAAATAAATGAAAGAATAGGGCATATTGAATTAATTAAATTGTTAAGGAACCAACAGAAAAGCATTACCCCATTGCATATGAAAATTATCACTACCCCTACATGCAAAATAGGGGCATCACTGCCAAGTGAAAAGGTGGTGAGCATTTTCCACTTTACCAAACTGAGCAACCCCCTTGTGCTGAGTTGACACACTTGAGCATATATAAGCAGCAGCTCCAGATGCCAGAGCCAACTGGCAGGCATCTGACTCAGGTGAGAGCAGTCAATTATGTATAATATCGATTTGCATTTTGTCAGGTTTGCAAAGTTTTAGTTAAATATTTTGGTAAACACTAGAACAATGTTTAAATGGAAAAACTGAATAGAAAAAATATAGATAAAATATATAGATACATGTTAGCCTTTATAAAAAAAAAACCTTTTAAATTGGGTTATTTTCTGTTTTTATAGCATCTTTGGGTTTACACAAGACATCTGTATTTTTCAGTCAGGATCCTGTGGTAAGGTAAGTAGATCACTTCCAAAAGACCTATGTTAAAAAATCAATTCAAAATCACACTCAAATACAAATTAAAATAAGGAAGGTTTTAAAATAATGAAATGACATCTCTCAACATTTCAGGCTCCACCAAAGTGCCACCATGAGCACAGACGCTGAAATGGAGCAGTATGGCCCGGCAGCCATTTACCTCCGGAAGTCAGAAAAGGAGAGGATTGAAGCTCAGAATACTCCTTTTGATGCCAAATCCGCCTATTTTGTGGTAGATCCTGAAGATCTGTATGTCAAGTGTAAACTCATCAAGAAGGAGGGTGGCAAAGCCACTGTTGAGACAGAGGGAGGAAAGGTTAGTAGCTTTGTTTCAATGGCATTCATTTTGTTTCATTTTTGTTACCATTTTTATATAAGATGCAAAAAAAAGTCGACTTTTTGATTTAGACTGTCACAGTCAAGGAGGATGACATTCATCCCAGGAATCCTCCAAAGTTTGACAAAATTGAGGACATGGCCATGATGACCCACCTCAATGAGCCTTGTGTGTTGTATAACCTCAAAGATCGTTTTGCATCATGGATGATCTATGTGAGTTTGTTCTTTAGTACCAAGGGTAATGGGTAAATATAAAATTTAACCATCTCCCTGTGTAAACTGTTAGGTGACAAATTGCTTGTGTTTTCTACTATAATAGACCTACTCTGGGTTGTTCTGTGTGGTCGTGAATCCCTACAAGTGGCTGCCTGTGTATGATGCTGTTGTTGTAGCAGGATACAGAGGCAAGAAGAGGATTGAGGCTCCACCCCACATCTTCTCCATCTCTGACAATGCCTATCAGTTCATGCTCACAGGTAAGACAAAAGTTACAAGTGTTTTCCAAAAGAAATGAAAAGAAAGAATATACTCATGCTGCCATGAAATTAATGCAGCTACTAAAGCATTATGGTGTACGTTGCAGATCGTGAGAACCAGTCTGTCCTGATTACGTGAGTATTGCAAATACTAAATTTGTTATTCTTTTATAAACTGTAAATAAATGAAGTTGAAAACTGAAAATGTATCTCTTGTACCTCAGCGGAGAATCCGGTGCTGGCAAGACTGTCAACACCAAGCGTGTCATCCAGTACTTTGCAACTATTGCAGCTCTGGGTAGCAAAAAAGAGCAGCAGCAGGCAACGTCAGGCAAAATGCAGGTGATTATGTGTTTTAAGGAAAAACAGGTTCCCATTTTGCATATTTAGGTGCATACTGCAAATATTAAGAACTGTCAATGTGCAGGGCTCCCTTGAGGACCAAATTGTTGCTGCTAACCCTCTGCTAGAGGCTTATGGTAATGCCAAGACTGTGAGGAATGACAACTCTTCCCGTTTTGTAAGTTAAGGCAATGCTTAAATGTTCATTGATAGTTAGTGCTTGATTTCCTATACAATGTAACACAAACTTGTCATTTTGTTTAGGGTAAATTCATCAGGATCCACTTTGGTACTAGTGGAAAGCTGGCCTCAGCTGATATTGAAACATGTAAGTCAAAAAGATAATGTCATCAGCTCTGAAAGTAATCTTTAATTAGTTTCTAATTTCGACCATGATATGGTTATCAAAGATTCTACTTTGTCCATATAATTCTTAGATCTGCTGGAGAAGTCTCGTGTCACCTTCCAGCTGTCTGCTGAGAGGAGCTACCATATCTTCTATCAGCTCATGACAGGCCACAAGCCTGAGCTCATTGGTAAATGACCAAAATATTTAAAAGTCTGACTTTAGAAAAGCACACCTTATGAAACAAAAAATCTACAGTGTTTTGCTTCCATTGTTTCAGATGCTCTGTTGATCACCACCAACCCCTATGACTTCCCAATGATCAGCCAGGGTGAAATCACTGTCAAGAGTATCAATGATGTGGAGGAGTTCATTGCTACAGATGTAAAATAATATTTGGGTGTTTTGAAAATGATTTTGCTAAATTGTGTGTAGTGTACTTACAACTTTCTTTTCTACACAGACTGCTATTGATATCTTGGGCTTCACTGCTGATGAGAAGTTTAACATCTACAAACTCACTGGTGCTGTGATGCATCATGGCAACATGAAGTTCAAGCAGAAGCAGCGTGAGGAGCAGGCTGAACCTGATGGCACTGAGGGTAATTTATTAAATATCACACATCTCATCCTGAAAAGAGAATAAAATAGTTTAAAATTACGTTATTTTTTACCATATGTCATGCTTGTTTTTTTTCCAAAAGTGGCTGATAAAATTGCCTACCTCCTGGGTCTGAACTCAGCTGATATGCTGAAGGCTCTGTGCTACCCAAGAGTCAAAGTCGGAAATGAGATGGTCACCAAAGGTCAGACCGTCCCACAGGTAATAAAAACCCATATTTTATGTTAAGCAGTTGTTTGTTTATCTCAAAATAGATCAAAGCTTGTCAAAGCTGTCGTCATACAGCAGCTTACTACATAAACCTGACAATTTCTAGGTCAACAACGCTGTCAGTGCTCTGTGCAAGTCTGTCTATGAGAAGATGTTCTTGTGGATGGTCATCCGTATCAATGAGATGCTGGACACAAAGCAGGCGAGAGCCTTCTTTATTGGAGTCTTGGATATTGCTGGCTTTGAGATCTTCGATGTGAGTGAAGAAAAACTCATTAAAGACTTATAAAACAGTCCTAATTAGCAATAAAGTTCAACAACTCTCTATTATTACAGTTCAACAGCTTGGAGCAGCTCTGCATCAACTTCACCAATGAGAAACTGCAGCAGTTCTTCAACCACCACATGTTTGTCCTGGAGCAAGAGGAGTACAAGAAGGAAGGCATTCAGTGGGAGTTCATTGACTTCGGTATGGATTTGGCTGCCTGCATTGAGCTTATTGAGAAGGTGAGCAGCTGTTAGAAAGATTCATGTTCAAATATTTCTTTGATTTTCATTTAACTTTCATTCTGGTTTGATAGAAACTTACATTCCAAATTCAACTAACATTTGTTCACAGCCATTGGGCATCTTCTCCATCCTTGAAGAGGAGTGCATGTTCCCCAAAGCCTCTGATACAACTTTCAAGAACAAGCTGATTGATCAGCATCTTGGCAAGAACAGGGCCTTTGAGAAACCAAAGCCTGGAAAGGGCAAAGCTGAGGCTCACTTCTCCCTGGTTCACTATGCTGGTACAGTGGACTACAACATCACTGGCTGGCTGGACAAGAATAAGGACCCACTGAACGATTCAGTGGTTCAGCTCTACCAGAAGTCTGGAAACAAGCTTCTGTGCTTCCTGTATGCAGCTCATGCTGCAGCTGAGGGTAAGAACCAGTAAAATACACAGAAAACCCCAAACTAAGTAGATTAATCGATCAAGTGAGGAAATACCCTAAAAACACGCAGTGATAGATGTTCTAAAACATTCAATCAGTGCCCAAGAAATGTTTGAAGAGTCATTTTGTTAGATTTTGTTCACTTAAAAAAACTTGAATGGTGTGGCATGTGCCATGGTGTTAATTCTACAATATTACAACTTTTGACTTTATCCTGGCCTTTCGAGAATGAATGTGTGCTGTGAAATTGTACTGTTATAGAGAAGATAGCTTAGCAGAAGTATTATTTAAAAATAAATTGTTTTCCATTTTATCATTTTAGCTGAAGCTGCTGGTGGAAAGAAGGGTGGCAAGAAGAAGGGTGGTTCCTTCCAGACTGTGTCTGCTCTGTTCAGGGTATGTAAACTTTCACAAAGAACATTGAGGATGAAATGTTGAAATGAAACTGAAAATTAATTTTGTGATCCTGGTCTACAGGAGAACTTGGGCAAGCTGATGACCAACTTGAGGAGCACTCATCCTCACTTTGTGCGTTGCCTGATTCCCAATGAATCAAAGACCCCAGGTAAATGACTCACTCTTACAGTTTTTAAATTGCAATGTTTTGGGATACTGTTGAGTTATTTTTGACTAAATATATTTTCAATGCTCAGGTCTTATGGAGAACTTCTTGGTCATCCACCAGCTGAGGTGTAATGGTGTACTGGAGGGCATCAGAATCTGCAGAAAGGGCTTCCCCAGCAGAATCCTCTATGGTGACTTCAAGCAGAGGTGGCTGCTGTTGTCTTTCTGAATGCGAACAAATGTTTACAAATGTGAAGATGGAAAAAAAACAACATCCACATTTTTTCTTGTAGATACAAAGTATTGAATGCCAGTGTTATTCCTGAGGGACAGTTTATTGACAACAAGAAGGCTTCAGAGAAGCTTCTGGGCTCCATTGATGTGGACCACACTCAATACAAGTTTGGACACACTAAGGTATGTTGGACCAACATGATGTTAATTCCTAAGGACATGAAATATTCCTTAATATCCATGTGTTCTGAGAAGCAATACTTTTGTTATCGCAGGTATTCTTCAAAGCTGGTCTTCTGGGTACTCTTGAGGAGATGAGAGATGAGAAACTGGCTTCACTGGTTACCATGACTCAGGCTCTCTGTAGGGGATATGTCATGAGGAAAGAGTTTGTGAAGATGATGGAGAGGAGGTATAATAGAAGACAAAGAGATGAAAATAGGAATCCATTCCTCAGTATTTCACTGCAAGAAACAACAGTTCACACAATCTGTTTATTGCTTAGAGAACTCAAACTTTTGTGTCAGAGTACTTGTTTATACTGGAAGGTCTACATTTTGTGTTAACAAACACACCCTGTTTTTCAGAGATGCCATCTATACAATTCAATACAATGTTCGCTCATTCATGAATGTGAAGAACTGGCCATGGATGAACCTGTACTTCAAGATCAAGCCTCTGCTGAAGAGTGCTGAGACAGAAAAGGAGTTGATGCAGATGAAAGAGAATTATGACAAGATGAAGTCAGACCTGGCTGCTGCTTTGGCTAAGAAGAAAGAACTGGAAGAGAAAATGGTCTCTATGCTCCAGGAGAAGAATGACTTGCAGCTCCAAGTGGCTGCTGTAAGTAGAAAAATATCTTTAATGTGACTTATTCATTTTCATACTTGAGTTCCTATTTTTAACTCTGTACTTAACGAACATATAAGTGGTGTTATACAGTTGGTGAACACCAGTATTGTGTAAACATCTGCCAGATGTTTTCAAGTCATGGATTCTAACATTATTAAAGGACTATTTGTATAAAGGGAGAAAATTAATATATGTTTGCTCACCCTCAATCATAGGAAATTGAGAACCTCTCAGATGCTGAGGAAAGGTGTGAAGGGCTGATTAAGAGCAAGATCCAGCTTGAGGCCAAACTCAAGGAGACAACTGAGAGACTGGAGGATGAAGAGGAAATCAATGCTGAGCTGACTGCCAAGAAGAGGAAGCTGGAGGATGAATGCTCTGAGCTGAAGAAGGACATTGATGACTTAGAGCTCACCTTGGCTAAAGTGGAGAAGGAGAAACATGCCACTGAAAACAAGGTTCACATCAATTAGACATTATGAAACACCATCAGAGTATCATATTTGTAAATGCATGATTAATCAACCCTTTAGGGCTTGAGCTTGTTTACAGTCGTATGTTTCATTTGACCTTTAGGTGAAAAACCTGACAGAGGAGATGGCAACTCAGGATGAGGCCATTGCCAAGTTGACCAAGGAGAAGAAAGCCCTCCAAGAGGCCCATCAGCAAACACTGGATGATCTCCAGGCAGAGGAAGACAAAGTCAACACACTGACCAAAGCTAAGACAAAGCTGGAACAGCAAGTGGACGATGTAAGAAAATGTCTATTTGTCTTCATAGCTCAACCAAAGACAATCAGTCTTTGTATTGATTGCTGTAATTGAATCTACCTGCTATGCTTTAGCTTGAGGGCTCATTGGAGCAAGAGAAGAAGCTCCGTATGGACCTTGAAAGAGCCAAGCGGAAGCTTGAAGGAGATCTGAAACTGGCCCAGGAATCCATCATGGATCTAGAGAACGACAAGCAGCAATCTGATGAGAAAATAAAAAAGTAAATGCAGACTTCCTTTAATTCTCAACAATAACATGTGTTAGTGTCATGTTAGAATATTGAACTTGACATTATTTCTTGAAATTTAGGAAGGACTTTGAAATTAGCCAGCTTCTCAGCAAAATTGAGGATGAACAGTCTCTTGGAGCACAACTTCAGAAGAAGATCAAGGAACTCCAGGTAACAAAGTTTAACCTTAATAGCACTTGGACTAATTGTATTAATTGTATTTTTGAGGGATCATAATATCACTTCAATATATTTGTGTTCTAGGCTCGTATTGAGGAGCTGGAAGAGGAGATTGAGGCTGAGAGGGCTGCTCGTGCTAAAGTTGAGAAGCAGAGAGCTGACCTCTCCCGGGAGCTTGAGGAGATCAGTGAGAGGCTTGAGGAGGCTGGCGGAGCCACAGCTGCTCAGATTGAGATGAACAAGAAGCGTGAGGCTGAGTTCCAGAAGCTGCGCCGTGACCTTGAAGAAGCCACACTGCAGCATGAAGCCACCGCTGCAGCTCTTCGCAAGAAGCAGGCCGACAGCGTTGCTGAGCTGGGAGAGCAGATCGACAACCTGCAGCGCGTCAAGCAGAAGTTGGAGAAGGAGAAGAGTGAGTACAAGATGGAGATTGATGATCTGTCCAGCAACATGGAGGCTGTTGCTAAAGCCAAGGTGAGTGGGTAGTTCTTCTTTTACAGTGTTCAGACACAAATTATGGCTCATAAGTAGCTTTTACATAAATATCTGATGGTTTCAGGGCAACTTGGAGAAAATGTGCAGAACTCTTGAGGACCAACTGAGTGAAATCAAAGCTAAGAATGATGAGAATGTCCGCCAGCTGAATGACGTCAATGCACAGAAAGCAAGACTCCAGACAGAAAATGGTAATTGACCTGAACTTAAACCAGTGTTTTACATTGTTTATAAATCTCAGAAATAATGTATTTATGACTTTTACAGGTGAGTTCGCTCGCCAGCTTGAGGAGAAAGAAACTCTTGTTTCTCAGCTGACCAGAGGTAAACAGGCTTTCACTCAGCAGATTGAGGAGCTCAAGAGACACATTGAGGAGGAAGTGAAGGTATGAAAGTTTATTTTCATTTTTCTTTTGTATGACGAGGTCAACAGACAAATCATTCTACTCTCAACTTTGTGTTTTCCAGGCCAAGAATGCCCTGGCCCATGCTGTTCAGTCAGCCTGCCATGACTGTGATCTGCTCAGAGAGCAGTTTGAGGAGGAGCAGGAGGCCAAGGCTGAGCTGCAGAGAGGCATGTCTAAGGTCAACAGTGAGGTGGCTCAGTGGAGGTCCAAATATGAGACTGATGCCATCCAGCGCACTGAGGAGCTAGAGGAGGCCAAGTGAGGATAAATTCCTGATCAAATTACATTTATTATCTCGTGTTTGTCTTCACCAAATAACACACCACTTGGCTATAGGAAAAAGCTTGCCCAGCGCTTGCAGGAGGCTGAGGAATCCATTGAGGCTGTGAACTCCAAGTGTGCCTCTTTGGAGAAGACCAAGCAGAGGCTCCAGGGTGAGGTGGAGGACCTCATGACAGATGTAGAGAGAGCTAATTCTCTGGCTGCCAACCTTGACAAGAAGCAGAGGAACTTTGACAAGGTAAAATGCTGTTCTTGAACCTAAAATTATCTACACCCAAAGCAAGACATTGTGTTTGGGCTTTAAAATAAATGACTCGATCCATGCAAATGCAGGTTATTGCAGAGTGGAAGCAAAAGTATGAGGAAAGCCAGGCTGAGTTGGAAGGAGCCCAAAAGGAGGCCCGGTCTCTGAGTACTGAGCTGTTCAAGATGAAGAACTCCTATGAAGAGGCATTGGATCAGCTGGAGACCATGAAGAGAGAGAACAAGAACCTGCAGCGTATGTCATTTTTAAATACGCTTATAGAATAAAGCAACACCTATTTTACTTAGATAAAGGCCGATCAGTGCTGTGTCTTTAATGTTCCTTATTAACCTCAAAGAGAATGATCTGTTTTAAAATTTCTCTCTTCAAGTTCATCTGTGGTTGATTTGCATTTTGACTTCATTGTATTTACTTTTTTAATTCAGAGGAGATCTCAGATCTGACTGAACAGATCGGTGAGACTGGTAAGAGCATCCATGAGCTGGAGAAAGCTAAGAAGACAGTGGAGACTGAGAAGTCTGAAATTCAGGCTGCACTGGAAGAAGCCGAGGTAAAACATCAGATCAGCTATGCATATTATACATCTACTTGTGCATAATCTCATCCCTTTATTTTTCTACCGCTAATCATGTTATATGCTTAAAACTTTTAAAGGGCACTCTGGAGCATGAAGAGTCTAAGATTCTCCGCGTCCAGCTGGAGCTCAACCAGGTCAAGAGCGAGATTGACAGGAAGCTGGCAGAGAAGGATGAAGAAATGGAGCAGATCAAGAGGAACAGCCAGAGGGTGATTGACTCAATGCAGAGCACTCTTGATGCTGAGGTCAGGAGCAGGAATGATGCTCTGAGAGTCAAGAAGAAGATGGAGGGAGACCTGAACGAGATGGAGATTCAGCTGAGCCATGCCAACAGGCAGGCTGCTGAGGCCCAGAAACAACTGAGGAACGTCCAGGGACAACTCAAGGTGGGTTTGGTGTTAAAGCACAATTTACACAGAAGAATTAAGACCACCGAAATTTATGACTCACACGTTGTTTTTGTTTATAGGATGCCCAACTGCACCTTGATGATGCCCTCAGAGGACAGGAGGACATGAAGGAGCAGGTGGCCATGGTGGAGCGCAGGAACGGTCTGATGGTAGCCGAGATTGAGGAGCTGAGAGCCGCTCTGGATCAGACAGAGAGAGCACGTAAAGTGGCTGAGCAGGAGTTGGTTGATGCCAGTGAGCGTGTTGGACTGCTGCACTCTCAGGTTTAGATTTATTAATTGGCAAAAACTCAGCACTCTCAAACATAAAAAAAAAAACAAAAAAAAAAAAACATGTTCACTTAAACTGTCTCATCTCTGTTAATTTCAGAACACCAGCCTTCTGAACACTAAGAAGAAGCTGGAAAGTGATCTGGTCCAGGTTCAGGGTGAGGTGGACGATGCTGTTCAGGAAGCAAGAAATGCTGAGGAGAAGGCCAAAAAAGCTATTACTGATGTCAGTTCACATCTTAGAATGGATCCAATCTAAACCCTTTTTCATATTTACTGTCTGTTTTTTAACCTGTAATGAAAACTTGAGATAAACCATCATTTCAGGCTGCCATGATGGCTGAGGAGCTGAAGAAGGAGCAGGACACCAGTGCTCACCTGGAGAGGATGAAGAAGAACCTGGAGGTCACAGTCAAGGACCTGCAGCACCGCCTGGATGAGGCTGAGAACCTCGCCATGAAGGGTGGCAAGAAGCAGCTCCAGAAACTGGAGCAGAGGGTACGAAGTGTAATACCTGTCAAATATCTCAATTTAAGAATTGAAAAAAAAGCTATATATTTGGGTGCTCTTATAGCTACCATCCCTTATGTAAAATGAAACTTTTTTAAAAAGGAAATCTTTTATTACCACATAATAGGTCCGTGAACTGGAAGCTGAAATTGAAGGCGAGCAGAAACGCGGAGCTGATGCTATTAAAGGAGTACGCAAATATGAGAGGAGAGTAAAGGAGCTGACATACCAGGTATGTATTTTTATTTTACTTCTAATTTTTGCTGTTACCACTTTTTTTCTAACAAAATAAAAAAATAATTTAATTAAATAAAAAAAAAACATATGTGAATATTTGTAATAACCGCAGACTGAGGAGGACAAGAAGAACATTACCAGACTTCAGGATCTGGTGGACAAGCTGCAACTCAAAGTCAAGGCTTACAAGAGACAGGCTGAGGAAGCTGTAAGTGAAATACTTGTACAGCCAATCTTTTTAGTATTATGCCAGAAAAGTAATCAATAATTGATTGTAAAAAATATATTTTTGGCATAATTCCATTTTATTTTTCAGGAGGAGCAGGCCAACACCCACATGTCCAGGCTCAGGAAGGTCCAGCATGAAATGGAGGAAGCTCAGGAGCGTGCTGATATCGCTGAGTCTCAGGTCAACAAGCTCAGAGCCAAGAGCCGTGATGTTGGAAAGGTACCTATTTAGACAATAATCTTAGCCAATAACACATTGGAAAAGTTTTATTCATTTATAATCTGTCAAAATAATTCTTTGAGTGAAATTCGGTAAACAGAACAATATAACTGTAAATAAATGTACAGATTTTTATTGTTTTTATTTTAAGAATAATCCTACATATCACCATGATTTACAGACAGTAAAAGCATCAAACTCAACTGAAGCCTGTGGCATGATAATGTTTTAGTTTATGTTATGGCTTTTAGTAAGCCAGTGAATGCCTGGAAAAGTGAGACAATGCTCTGGAATGACAATTGGTTTATTGTAATCCATAGTCATTGCAAGACTTCAGCCAATGCACTCCTGCTGCTTGTTGGCTCAAGTGCTCTTAGAGTTAAGCAATGTGGAAGTCACTATAACTCAATGGGAATCTTAACTGTGCTCTAAATTTATGACCAGTTCTTGTTGCCAACAGAGCCCATTTATACAGTGTTGACTGGTTTATTTGAAAAGTAGCCTGGCCTACATCAAAGGTCATGTCAGCCAGACATACACGTAATGACCCAAATGTTGTAACCTGATATGAATATTGTCCATTAAACATAACTTTTTTCTCTCTCTCTTTTTCAGTCTGATTCTGCTGAGTAAGAAAAAACATCTGAAGGACCACTCAACAGACTTCATAAAATATGAAAATTCTGTTGTAACATTCACAAAATAAAGTATTTTATTCGTGGTACTTTTGTATTTTGTACTTTTTTTAGAACAAATCTATTCTAAATTTAGGACCAAGTTAAGGACTTTGGTTCAATGTTCAAAGCTCTTCTTTTTAAGGAATTGATTTATCTGATAGGAAGCAAGGTATTGCGCTTTTGCGTCAATATGAGACCAGTCCTCTTATCAATTAAGCATCTTTGAAGCATGCATTAAAAGATGTTTGGCCATTTATATATTTTTTTCTGTTTGGCATAGAAAGAATTATTGTGACATTTAAAAAAAACTACACAAAAGACATAAATGAAACTGAAAAAAGTATTAATCAACAGCATTTAAAAGGGCCTTGTGAATGTTGCAGGACAATAGCATGAATAGCTGTCAATAGCAGTGTTTCCATTACAAAGGTGCACAAATCTCTGTGAATTTTTTTTGTTAATGTCGAAAAAACACAATTTCATAATTGTGCTGTTTCCATTAAATAAGAAATGAAATTGAAATCACAGGTGAATAAACTCGTTCACGCGATAAGTCATGATACACCATGATCCTTCAACTATTTCCTGTTGCCATCTTCTTCGTGTTTTGCACCAGTGGTAACATTCAGTTGTTGATCATGTGACTCGTGTGATGCGAAAAAAAATGTTTTCATTGCAGTTTTGCGAAATAAACCAATTTCGATACACCCAAAAAATCCCCTTATCTTAGCGCCAAAACCTTTTCTCCAAAAGGAGAATTTTTTTTGAAAATGGCGTGTTTCTATTAAGTGAATTTATTTTCTTATTTCAGTTTGCATTATTTAAAGGTTAATGGAAACCCAGGCCTCATGAAGGCCTGTTCCAACTTCCAGAACATGCTCATTACAGAACAAGAAGCCCATCAGTCTTCAGTTGTTGGACTCATTTAGATAAACACTTCAAACTAAGAAATCACAGATCAGTTTTGCAATATATTTTAGGCATTGGCTTGAAGACAACAGTTGGAGAGGGACTATCAAAGCATTTGCATTAAAGACAGTTTCTGCTAAGACAGTATCATGTAACAGACTCAAGCAACTGCCCTTTCTTGCAGCATACCCTTCTGTGCATATTCATGATAACACAAATTCAATTACCTTGCTAAATGAGCTGTTGTGCATGACTGCAGAGGTCATGAGAAATGTTAGTGGTATCCTTTTGGCTAGTTCAGTTTAGGAAAACAAAAACACTTGTGTGATCACAAGATTACATTCATTCTTATAACATATAACACATATTGTAAAACACTACAAAGACATTAAAATAAAATAAAATAGATTTTGTTTCAACATAGTAACTAGCTGTAGGTTAGGAATTCGTCAGGTCTATAAAGAGGTTCCCTCAGGTTCTCAGTGTTCCTGTCGAAGTGAAATTTGACACTGTTTCCTAGCCTCCTCTTCACAAGATATGTTTGTCATATTTTATCACAGTTTAACACCTTGGTGCACAGGCTCATCCTTAAAAATATCATCTGAAGAAGGTTACTCAGAACCATCTGTCCATGTTTATTGCCAATATTCACTTTAATATCAAATGCTTGTTTTTTCACTTTCATTATGACATGCTAACCAATATAATGATACAAATTTTAGTAATGTAACATATTCAAGGACACTAAAACTAAAAGAAACCAAACAGCATGTATTCTAGACCTTTGGCAAATATTTTATGAAACAGAATACTGAACTTTTCCTTGTTGATATAATAAATGACAATGCTTTGTATTATGGCAGAAATTTTTTCCACCATGGCCCAGCTATTTGAGATAACATTAATGATATTTGAGATATTTGGGTAAAAGTACTAAATCACAAAAGATAACTTTACTTTCATAGTCTATTTTAAATGCACATCAAAGTAAGCACAAAAGAGTGTTTTCTTTTTCTGTTTATCTAGAATTGTTTGGTTTTTTTTTTTTTTTTTTTTCATTATCCCGACCCTGAATTCAGTCATCATTCATGATACTGTTACAACTGTAGCAGCTTAAAAATCTTGTGTACTGGCACAGGTCTTATTTTGGGTGTCAGCCCAATCTAGAAGCCAACTGTTCTTCCTCTGCATTCCAAGATGATACATTATCCCTCCTCAACTTGTACGGAATGGTTTGCAGGCCTATTTTATTTCAGACAGCTGAGAGATTTACATCCAGTGCAACTGTATAGCTGTGACATTTGTATGGTCCCCTGAAACCTCATCCTGGACAGTGGTATATTAAAATAAGTATTTATTACCTCACTGAAGAGGATTAAGACAGTCAAACTTATCATTGAGACATTTAGGTGACAGTGTGTTAATGAAAGAACATAAATCCATTCATCCGTTTTCCAAAGCTGCTTTGTCCTGTCACAGTCACAGTGCGGGTGAGCCCATAGCAGCTGTCATCGATTGAGAGGTCAAAATAGTATCACAGAAGACACAAATCCATCAATACTCACATTCACATTTAAGGTTAACTAAGTCCCTACTTAACCTAACTAACGTGGATGTTTTTGGACAGAGTGGAAAAGACAAGAGTATGCAAAGAAAAGCAATGTAAATACAGAACTATTTTTATATTATACAGTTCTGAAAAAATATGTTTTGGCTAACAGTCCCTTTCTTTCCAAGCAACTAAGTCAAATGTATTAACCCCATAACTGTCACCCCTAAAACACTTACATGTTATCCAACGGGTCCATGAGGACTCATGACAGTTATTACAAGACACATTGCAACAACCAGCTAACACCTTTGAACTTTTACCAATAAAAAGGTAACATAACTTTATTCCACATTAGCAAACTACAAGTGAAAATTATACATCTATGAAGACAAGAATGTGACCAAACTTAAGGAACTGGAGGACAAAGTCTTGCTGAAAAGTAAATGTTTAACAGGGCCAGGCTGTAAAGGCTGGATGCTTAATGGATGCTTAATTATTTATGATGCTTCTTATTTATACTTTTATAAACAATAGTGTCACTACAATTACAAATTAACTTTAAAGGTCTCACAGGATGAGTGACAACATTAATGTTCCGCATAAATTGAAGGAACAGGGGCACGCTGATATTAAGAGACATAGGTCGACAAGCTGAGAAGTGAGTCATGATGCTTAAAAAGTTGTTTTTCTTCTTTAACAGAATCCCTAATTGCCCATTTGCAATTGCTTTTTCTACAGATTTCAGTAGTATTTACTATATTCAAAAAAAGAAAAACAATTTTAAAATTAATGCCAAGTGGCAGTGCGCATCAAGTAATCATCTAGTTTTGCAATTCAATATAACCCCATTCTTTTTTCATCAGTGTACAAAAATGTTCGAACAATCATTGCTTAACCTTTTTTTTTTTTTTAAAGAAGGAAGTCTGTCACGTATGAAGCAAAATGAAATACAGGGCCCTGAAGTGTTCAGATATATAAAGATTAGAAAATCTTATTTTTAAAATTATCCATGAAAGTAATATCTTACTAAGCATTAGTTAGTATAGCCTTACATATCCATATTTCAACCACATATCGCAAACAAACTTACAATCAATAACTTATTTGTAATAGCCTCAGCCACACAGGTCAAATCAATCCAGTCACTTCATTAGTAATGTAGTTATTTTGTTTTGCAGCTAAACATGTAGCTTTGTAATTCAATCGATCAATTTCAATAATTTAAACCCAAAACTTATATAATGGAGTGCACACTTAACGGCATTGTGCAGTTTTTAAAATGTATTGTGTTTTTTTTTTTTTTAGATATCTGTTTTGGGGAGTTGGTCATTTCCTGTTTCTGCAAAAGGCATTGGCAACTACAGAGGATTTTTAAAACACAATGACAGCTCAGTAGGACCAAGAGGCAGAGGTGGGGGACGGTGGTAGATTGCCCTCATTTATTTTTGTGTTTAGGTCAGTTTTGTGAGTTATGTTATGTATACTTTCCTCAGTTATTTTTCTGTAAGCCACTTTTGAATAGAGACATTTTTCTTGTGTTCTCTATGCCATTAAGGCTTAATCCATGACAATGTTAATGAAAGTAAAACATACTAAAATTATTCTCATAATTATTCTCATTGCGCTATAATCAGGGGTCACTTCTTTTGCTCCACTGGCTGTGGCAAATTCTGCCTTTATTTCAGACAATCAAAAAAAAAAAAAAAAAAAAAAAAAAAAAACAGATTTAATTTTCACATGTTTATGTTATTGTTAAAACATTCAATTGTTGTTTTTTTTTTTTACTTTCAACATGTCACATAACTGTTTTTACTCCTGAAAAATATACTACTTTTCCTTAAAAATACAGAAAAGTCATGGTACCTGTTTACAGTGAAAAAAAACACAGCAAAAACAAATTATGATTTCTCAATTACACTACAACTCAAAAGACAAGCTAGAATACAAACAATATACTTTATACAAATCTTTAATGACAAACATCTCTCATAAAACCAAGAATTCAACAGAGGCTTCTTAATGTTTGCACCATTTCAGGACAAAGCAAACAAAAACTACATTCTCAGTGTCTAACCTTTTTCTGACATTTCTGACATATTTAACCATTATTTTTTTTATACATTTAATGTACAACCAGACTTATTTATTATCTTTCTTTCCAGCTCCCTTTGCCTTTCCTTGCTCTACCTTTTCTTTTCCTTTTTTATGAACCCCTTTACATTTTTCTCCTCCTAGATCGGTGGCTTTGCTCATCTGGGTGGAGTGCATGTTCTCTTTTAGAAAGAAGCATTCTTTATTTGGACTGACAGAGCAGGCCAAAGGTTTTTCCTTCTCATTTGGGTCTAAAATTATAGGACTGTCTTGTCCCCAGTAGGGAGATGATGGCCGTGAATGGCCTTTCCTAGGACTTGCCTTTCTTGGAGAGTTGTGCCTTGATTTAGCATCTTCTTTGGGGACAAGATTTAAGTCTAAGGATAGTGGTCTGCCAAATACTGGACTTAGAGGAATCACAACATTGTCCCCTGGAGCACCAAGTGTAAGAAAGACTTCTGGAATTTGATAGTCATTTTTTATTCCCTGAAACAGACAAGAAGACAAAGAAGTATTCCAGAAACTTTTTTAACAATTAATTTGTGCAAACTCAAAATATTCATAGTCTGTGGTAGAGCTTACCGGCTGTGGTGTTATACAGAGTGATACTTTCAACGTCATCTATTGGTGGAAGAAAAAAAGAACACATAACAGATCTTCTAGTATTCACCAGAGAGACACACATTTTTATTCACAGTGGTATTCAAGATTTCTATTGAATCAGAAAAACATTCACAAATTATCTCATAGCAAAGGGTCACAATTTCCCCTCAAGAAATAATTAGCTGAAATTCATTCTGCAGTGCATTCACTTGCTGCTTCCCTGCACCTTTAGGGATGCAGCAAGTGAATGTACTGCTTGAATATTCAGATTTGCATTCCTGAAGATGTGAATACAATATTAACAATTCCGTGTATATTTTGGTCAGTTTATGACTTTCAAAATGTCTTTTTCACACTCTACACTTCAATAAAAATTAAAATGAAGTTGTACTTCTATGTGTATTTTCAGCTTTATTTCTACCTGTGCTAGGGAGTTTTGATTCATTGTTAATTCAGTCTCAGGGATAAATGAAGCAGACTTGGGTAAGACCAAAGTAGAGCTTGAATCTGCATCAGATATTTGGGGCTGAGAGGAACTTCTTCGAATGGACTTCCGTGATGTAGTGGGTGTTCCTTCATTCACAATAATATATGGTGGTGAGACCTAGGGAAAGAATAAATTACATAAATGTCAAGTAGTCATATACTTTATTATTGCAACAGCAATTGATAGACACTGTTAAATATAAGCATAGCACTGCTTTTTTTGTTTTAAACAATAAATAGGTCAATATGCTTCTTTACATAAAAAAAAATGATGGAAGAAATAATTTATATATCCAAATAAATCTCAGTCAATTCTAAATGTAAATTTTGTAAAGCAAAAACAAAGAAATTGCAAATTTCATTTAGCAACCTCTGCCATTTTTCACATGGTTACCAATAATAAATTATATAATAATAATTTATACCAAACATACAGTAGAGCTTACTGGGAAATCTGCCTTTGGACTTCTTGCATTTCCCTTTGCTTCAGATATTCGACTTGTCCCTGGTCTATGTTGATCTTCTTGTAGCGGTGTCTGACTAGAGTCCTTTCTATTGATATTTGCAATAGGTTTAGACCCTGTTGAGGACATTTAAGTTATTTCTGACATCTCAAAGACAGACTCAAATTAGTACTATCATGTCCAGTGTGTTTTTCTTACCCATGAGCTCATTATTCAAAGGACCTCCATTTTGCACTGGAGTGGCAGCTGTGCTTTGACAAGGTTGTAAATAGCAGCGTTGCTCTTCCATTCGTGCACTTTGAGAATGTCTTATCATATCAAAAAAATGCTCCTGCTCAGATGTAGATAAATCCTACATTAGGAAAAGATGAGAAAAAGCACTGGCCTCTTATCTGATATCAACAGATCAGTGATCTGTTCTATTTTCATCATTGGCTAAGAACAGAATGGGAAATTATTGCTAAAACTATAAGCAGCATATTTTACAGAGAAATTTCTTACCTGCCAGTGTTGAGGAGTATTAAAGGGTGCAGAACTGTGGGGATGTTTATCAGATGTATCACTGATTAGGCTTTTGCGCTCGGTTGGGGTACTCAAATTTTTTAGGATCTTGGGTGCAGAGCATCTTTGTTCATCCATTCTTGAGCCCTTTAATAGGAAAATATATCAAAATAAGTGTTCAGTATATCTCGACTACACAACACTGTACTTGCCAGTAAAAAGGCAAAAATATGTGAAATGTATGACTTTGACAGACCAAACTTATGGTGCCAACCTGGACTCTTGAAACTAAATAACATAAATATCTTGCATCCATTTCAGCAAGAGTTACTGTTGATGTGGTTCCTCCTTTCTGTATTCCTGGTAATGATGGAAGAAACATACGCTGGTCATCAAGTCGTCTGCCCTGGGAGTTTGCCACCAAATTGAAGAGTTTTTCATCATCTAGTAAAGAAAATAATTAAACCCAGATTTTAAGACGAAATATGTACACAATTGTGTCAACATATTTGACCAAAAGTGGTGTATTTCTTGTTAGGTGAGCTTGAGAGACCTGAAACGCACCTTCATCTAAAATGTATTATTATTATTATTGTTGTTGTTGTTATTAAGTCAAACAGTAATTCTGCTTCTAACCTTGGGGCGTTGTGCTTAGAGTGAGTTTGGAACTGGGCAACCCCTGAGGATTAATATTTAACACACATTGCTGTTTCTCTTTATTCTTTGGTCGATTTATATCTGAGTTTGTGCTGAAGGAGGCTGAGCGAGCTGGACCCAAAGCAGGTGCTAATTTTTCATTTTTAGGAGAAATCTGTGCCTCTGAGCCTTGAAGCTGCGGTAGGCTACACCTTTGGTCATCCATCCTGGAGCCCTGAAATGCATTAGACCAGAAATTATTTTTTCAGAATTCGACAGAACATAATTTACGTTTCATAGCCACAATAAAACAGATTTTCACTGAGAGCATGGTGTTGTCTTTTTTATGACAGTGATGAAAAAAAATTTTCACAGAAGGTGAAAAGTAACTAACCTGGACTTTTGAGACCAAATGAAACAAGCAGCTTGAATCTCCATTATAGTCACCATTTTCATTCTGTAATACTGGTAATGATGAAAGAGATACTCGCTGGTCATCCAGCTGTCCACTTTGAGTTTTGGTCAAAAGGTTAAAAAAAAAATCACGATCTGGAGGTAAAATTAAACAGAAAACCTTAAAACTGTTTTTCAAAACATTATCTAATAAAACAAAATTCTGTATTAAAAGGAATGTTGAAAGACTGTGTCCTTTTTCACTTATGTCTAATGTATTTGCAGACAGCAATGTATGTTTGGGTAAACAGGGAGTACCTGCGTTGGGATTCAAAACACAGCGCTGGTCCTCTATACGTCCACGCTGGCCATGAGTGATCATACTTAGAAACTTTTGTTGTTCTTCAGGTGATTCTTCCTTTTTTTAAAATCATGTGAAAAGATTAAAAAAAGGTCAATATGAACATTTTATTATGCAACTATTGGGAATTTCTTACATTTAAAGTAACCATTTATTAGAACAGACCCTTAAAGAATTGGAGCGATGACGCTGAGAAGGAACTTGCAACCAACTTATTGGTGCCAACTGATGCTTCCCATCGATATCTGGAGTACTCTGTGTCACAGAGATCAAAGGGTTTGAGCAATGGTCATTATTACTGTCTGAGGCCTATAAAAATAGGAAACATTTTTGGAAGAGTTCAACTTGCACCTGCTTTGGTGTTGTGTTGAATTACTGACTAAAATGTTTTCCTTTTTATAAACTCTAGTCTAGAACCTGGCAGATAAATGAACAATGATGGCAGTACATAAAATGTTATCTTAGTTTGCTTTCTAATGTATGGAGGAGTATACTATTAGTTCAATCTTTGGGGAGAAGCGGGAAAAAATTATGAATCAGTTCACAGACTAACAAGCATATGAAAGTTCCTTGTACTCTCCCAGCTCTTACAGTCTGTCCAGATCCAAAAGAAAGTTTAGAAGTCAAAAACAGACATCAAAGGGAAACAAATGTAACAAAAACTGTTTGAATTTATAAATTTAACCAAGTTATGGTTATTTATAGACAGAAAAGCATAAATACAGTGCTTTAAACAAGACAATTTTACAGAAAGTGTCGAACATCAATGCTAATAAAGCACAAATAAAAGTTATACCTGTATTGCTACAGATGTCTTACCTCCATATCAGTAGCTTCTGATTTTAAATGAACTCCACTAGATGTCATCTTGAAATATTAAAAGGGTTAAAAAAAAAAAAAAAAAAAAAAAAAAAAAAAAAAAAAAAAAAATGCCCAAGCAACAGAACTATGTAACACTTATAAAGGAATCCTTGTGATTGCAAAAGAACTATTCTGCATTTAAACTACACTGTTATTTTTGAAAAAGAGGAGTCCAACTGATGCTACTCTAAATGCTTGCTGAATATGACACAGTAAAGTGGTTTTAAATAGAGTTCTGAGTCCTGTGCATTAACTCATCATTAGTAAGACCCGAGCTAGCCCTCCTTAATATCACCGTTTATAATCCTGGATGAAAACATAATCCTGACGATAGAAAGGGATGATCTCTTTTCATGAGAGTGGTACACATTCTTCATTTTGTCCAGCACTTTACTTAAAACTGATGTTTGGTTTTACTTGCTCCTGTTGAAGCAAGTAAATCATTTTTATGAGGCTGGCCCATCAGGTCAACAAAACTGATAAGACTGACTTTTCAGTCAAGTATACAGAAGACCCTTTGTCCTTGTTAATTTTCCTAACTGTAAGCAGGCTGTAACGCAATGTTAGAAAAGAAAATTAGGAAGACAATTAAATGGGCTAATAAACAATTTATATGATTTTCAATCAAAAATTTTGGTTAACTTTAGATCAACTTAAGGTCCAGGAACACAAGCAGAAACATTTTGAAAGGTTTTATTTTTATTGAATAGATAAACAAAACACCCACCCACAAGTTTCCAGCAATATATTAATTTTGTTGTGCAATATTTCAGTACAGCAGTTGAGACTCTAAGAAGCAATTTCCTACATATGAAAAAAAATGCCCCAGCAGAAAACTTTTTTATGCAGCCTTCAATCTATTATATTCTTTTATTTTAATTATGATCCCATCAAGTCACATTTTCACTAAATGCATCGTGTGAGGTACAAGTACACATATTGGCAAATCAAATATACATAATTTTTGGTTGATAGTATGTTAATCAAATTTCTACATGTATCTATATAAATATTTTATTACATTTCCAAATCATAAGAACACAGAAATATAATTCAGGCAAAAATACATCCACAATAAAATAATAGTCTGAGTTAAAGAATAGGTTATTTCCTTCCATGGTTACATCTACGGGTTCTCTTCATATTCAAATTAAGTTATTACAAAATAAAGGACAGAATACCAGCAACCAGTCCCTACTTGGGGACTAAGATCTAAAATTTAAAATTCATTCCAGACCCTTCAAGTCATCAAGGAAGGTAGTTGGAGTCAGGATGTGAGAGGACCCTGTCAAAATAAAAAAAAATATTTAATTAGAAAAAAGAGGGAACTTTATTACAGAAAGAGCCTTGAGAACTTTGACTTTGGGAAAAAAAGCAATTGCTCACCAATAACCACTTCCCATTTTCCATCAGTGCTTCGAGTGACTTCATAAGCAGAACGCATCTCTGAGTGTGACACCCCTCCAATCATAAAAACAATCAAGCGAGGGCCAGAGCGATATTCTGTTGGAGACTTATTTTTGTGCCAGTTTCCAAAACGTGCACTGCTGTAAGAATTAGGGAGAGAGAGGGAAAAAAAAAAAAAAAAAAACTTATTTGGCAACAAATACCCATTTCCAAAATGTAAGCAGTGGTCATATTTTTCATTGTTTTTTTTTTCCTGTTGGGCTTAACAAATGTTTCATAACGATTATTTCTGCATTATACTAATCTTTTTCATAATGGTCCACCAGTCAAACATTATTCAACCCATCTTGTCTAGTTCCGTACAACCACTATAATATTGAGTTACTTATATTTAATGCTGCACTTTGCTTAAAAAGAAACAGTAAAACATTGTGCATTAGGCCGAGATTATCATTAAAATAAGGCCCATAGTTTGCAGAGGAAGTCTCATCATGATGGGAATTCCCTAGGGGATTGCAGTGCATTCACAGTAAAGCCGATCTATTTTTGGCTTTTTAACTTCAACTTAATCTGTCAAAAGCTTAGGTCCAATGTAATTACAGGGATAAAAGCTTTTATTGGACATTACCTGATACTTGGTTCAATTTAAAACCCATCAGTCATTTTTTGTTATGCCCACGCAACTTCTGTCATGTACACTTTTAAATTTCTGTGTTTAGGACCTACCTGACTGCAGTCTGAGTCGTGTTGATTGGTGCCGGATTAGAGATGAAGGGCCACTGTTTCCTGTCCAGTTTATCTTCGATAGCATTCTGCAAAAACAGAAGCACAGTGTGGGTCGAGTACAGAAATAAATTTAGGTTGACAAAAGTCAAATATCTAAAATGGCACTTAAAAATTAATACCTCCATGACGTCCTTGATAATAGGTGTCCATCTCGAGAGTTGGTAGGTACTCTCTGTTCGCTCCTTGCGCTCTGGCAGCATGTTGTTCGCATTGCGACCCTGACAGAAGATAACTCAAGTTAACAAATAAGGAGTGAGTACAATAATATTAACAGCACTATGAAAAATTGAACATAATAGTTCCATTATATTCGGAAATTTACCCCAGCTATAATGTTACAGCCCAGGTTTTGCATGTTGTTGATAATTTTGCTGTTTTCCTGTGTTATATTTGCATGCTGGATGAGCTTGGTAAGGTTCTCCTCCCCAATGCCTAAAGATATTGACTCAGATGTGAATATAGTTAAAACTTTTAAAACATTTCATATGCTAGTAAGCACTTATATCAGACACCACTATTCTCATGAAGAGTTAAGTGGTGCACATTAAAAATTCTTGTATAATTTAAAACATATTATGACATACCTTTTTTCTTGTGGAAAATGTACAGCAGAATGATGCGGATTTTGTCATAAGCCCCAATTTCACTGTTGAGCAGAACAGGAACAATGCTTTTCATGGCATCTTTTAGAGGTTCCCCCTCTGCATTTTCTCCCATTGCCAGGTCCTGTGGAGGACATTCACAGTTAACTACTGACTGCAACTGAAAAAAATAAATCATCAACTCAGATCAGCTGACAGTGAACAGACATAGCAGCTGACATGAACCTGCTCCTCTACTTTACTCCATCTTTTCATCAGTGTCTCGTTTTCAACAATACAGGGACTGTCACAAACCCATCAGTAGATGGTTTCAGAATGAAACCTTTGTTACACAGTTTATGATGCCTACAATGAAACACTAAAATGTCAATTTTGGCATTACATACAACACAAACTAACCACAGAATACTCAATTTAAAAATATTTTTGTATTTGATTTTTTTTTGGTTGAAAGGAGGATGGCTCAAATACAAAAACTTTCAGACTCAGATTTCTAATCTATGTTGTGTGCACAATTATTAGGCAAGCCTTACTTTTTAGGATTATTTTTATTAAATCAACAACTACAGTGCTCTCGGTTAATCCAAGATGTTAACGAACCTCAAGCATGAATATTTAAGAAAGTAAATGTGAGGTTTTGACTTTTTCTACAACATCTGTATGTGCGCAATTATTGGACAACTAATATTGTGTCGAATTATTACAAACCTAAATGAAAAAAAAAAACATTTTACCATCTTACTTTTTATTTTCATCTCTAAGTGAAAATTATAAAACAACTCAAAACTGTCCAATAAACATTTGACTTTTTTTTTTTTTTTTTTTTTTTTTAAATTATAAAAAAAAAAAAAAAAAATCAGTTACCAATATAGCCAGCCTTCTTCTCAATCACAGTGATAAGCCTTCTATTCATGGAGTCTGTCAGTTTCTTGATCAGTTGATGATCAACTTTTTGTGCAGCTTCCAGACACTGTTCAGAGAGGACGGCTGTTTTCCTTCACTGAAAATCTCCCATTTAAGAACTGCCCACTAGGGTGGGAATTTATTACATCGTTTGCCATTTATCATGATAAGAATTCAGATTTATCAGTGTCAGGATAAATTCCAACTGATGATGTTTTAAAAAAACTGTCAGGATTGTTAATTTTCCTATTTTTTTCTACTGTTTGCTCAATGGATCAATCAATAAATTTGAAACTATGATTAAATGTAGTTACTGTGTGAACCTTAGTGATACAAAGCACACTTCTTTATCTCACTGGTGTCCTAAAGAAGTGTATTACAAATGGTAATTTTTTTCAAGAGCAGTATTTGTGTTTGTGAGGCTATGATTGCTCTGTCATGCAGTAACAGCTATACCAATTACCTTAAAAAGAAGTAATAAATTATTATCGTCACTTTTATATCGGTATCACAATTATACCATAAAAACTCCATATCGCCCACCCCTACTGCCCACAAGTTCTCACTTGGGTTAAGGTCAGGTAAGGAAGGATGGAATAAGTTTTTCCATCTTCAACACCTTTACTGGCTAGCTACGAAAAGGAGTACTTGGATGCATGTGTCAGAGCATCATCCTGCATAAAAATCATTGTCTTAATGAAAAATGCAGACTTCTTCCTGAACCACTGCTTGAAAAACTGTATCTAAAAGCTGGCAGTAGGTTTGGGAGTTGATTCTGAGCCCGTTTTCGACCCAAAAGGTCCAGCCAACTCATTTTTATTAATACCAGCCTATACCAGTACCCCACGTCCACCTAGCTGGCATCTGACTCGAAATGGAGCTCTGTGCCCGTTACTGATCCAGCCATGCGCCAATCCATCTGATCCATTAAGAGTCATTCTTATTCCATCAGTCCACAAAACCTTTGAAAAATCTGTCTTTAGATATTTCTTGGCCCAGTCTAGACTCTTCAGCTTATGTGCCTTGTTCTGTGGTGGTTGGGTTTCAGTCTTCCTTACCTTGGCCATGTCTCTGAGCTCTGAACATCTTGTGTTCTAGGTACTCCAGGAAGGTTGCAGTTATGGAATATGACAAAAATGGAAGATAATGGGTTCCTGGTAGCGTCATGCTCAATTCTTCCCAAATACTTGATAATTAAATAGAATTTTTTTTTTTTTTTTTTTTTCAACATGTCTCTTATGACCCTGTTGACTATTTGCAACAAAACGTTTGATAGTTTTGTGATTGCGCCTCAATTTTAAAAGTGCTGCATCCCTCTGAGAGACTTTTGGTCATTTTTGACGTTTTTGAGTCAGTTAAATCCCTTTTTTGGCCCAATCTGCCAAAAGAAAAAAAGCTGCCTAATATTTATCCACACCTTGATTTCAGATGTTGACCTCCTTAGGCTGCACCCTCCCTCATTACATAGATACACATCACCTGCTATGATTAAATCCAATAAACATTCAAAAGTTAAAAACTTCGAGTTAGAAAATATGCCTAAACATGATATGATTAAAATACACCCTTGCCTAATAATTGTGCACAAAGTGTTATAAATAATGATCAGCAATATTGCAGCAGACGTTTATTTTTGGTTGCCTCACTCTTTAAACAAATGACAGCTGAAAGAACTGTTGGTGTTTGGATCACACTGGCCATCTTAGAGCCAAAACATGCCTACAGGATTAAAGAGGCAGCTTTCAGAGATGCTGACAATCCATTAGTACAGTTGAGTGATTTGCTCATACAAAAAGCGCCCATTAACACTTGCATCCCATAATACGACAAAAATCTCGAGCACATTTCCTGTGTGCTCGAGATTCATCTGACACAGAACTAAATGTGGTGGGGCACATCTCTTCTGGGGGGTATGTCTGGCACAAATAAACAACACAATGTGGGTTTAACACTTGTGTGGATTGTGGCTGTCCCACTGGCTCAAACTGGTTGACAAATTAATATGGCAGAGCATAGTACATGTGCACTAAATTCCAATCAACTCAGTTATTATGTAACAGCTGCTTGCATTTCTGTAGACATATGGATGTCTATTGCTGCTCCCACACTTGTTATGCAATACTCTGATTATAATTTACTATTAAATATCACCAGTCACTACCAACCACATTTGAGCATATCCAGACAAGGTACAGTGAAAAAAAGAGAAGATGACAACAAGCTGAGGTCTAATAGTGCATGCAGTAGTGTAATTCTCTCTCAGATAGTTAATGTCAGAGTAACTATGAAGCTTTAGCCAGTCCATGTAGCCAAAAGATTCAGATTTAGATGAACTTTTAGCTCACATTCCAATAATATATTTATGTTTACATTAAAATGAAAAAAAAAAAAAAAAATTGCAGCAAGGCTGTCTAACTGACACAGATGAATACAATAGCTTTGAAGACACTTAAAAATGCTCAGTGTCAATTGAACACTCCATACTGACCTGCTCCACTTCACAGAGTTTATCAAAAGATGTTTTGAATTTGATCATGCAGGCTTCGGCTAGGTGCAAATGAGTAGAGTACTGTGGAGGAAATGGTGCAAAAATTTATTTGGTTGAAGAAATATATGTATGAGTATAATATATTTAAGGACCCAAATAACATTTAACTTCACCATGAGAAAAGCAACCTGAAGCTGCTCAACTAAGCTGTGTTTAAGAAACATCAAATGTCAAAAATAAAACAAAGCAAAGAAGCAATTTGTTCTTTAAATGTGATCTTCATTCCTGAAGATCAAGAAAAAAATAAAAACAATTACCAGGATTCTTCATGCTGATGCTTTACGTAAAACTTTATAAAAGTTTTATGTAAAGAAAACTTTATAAAGATAAAACCTCATAAAACTTTATAAAGATACTAAAACATGCTTAAAAACTTCTCACCATGCTGAGCTCCTTCTGATACTGTGGCATCTTCTTTAACATCTGGGAAAGATCTTTTATATTGGCCTGAAATACATAAAAAAGTGGCAGATATTAAAAACTTCTGGTAATATAACTACGGATTTCTTATTTATAGCTTTCTACAAAAGAAATCTGTAATACATAAGCAAGCAACATACACTTACATTATCAGTACACATTCTCTTGCTTTCGCAAAAGGTGCGAAGAAGTTCTGTCACTTTTCTGCAATAATGGGTTAAGAGGTCACGACAGTATTAATAATGTGCAATCATGCTTTAATATTTTATATTAACACAAATATCCTAAAGCGTTAAATACGCACATTTACAAATTTAATGTTTACAGTCTAGTGAACATTTTACGGTTATTAGCTGCTATTATTAATAATAATAATAATAATATGTAGTGTTGTAGTATGCAATGAGGTTTAAAAATGGACTCCATTTCAATTTTATCTAATGTCCAAATACTACAATTTCAGAATAACAAAACCAGGTGAAAGCAACTGACCAGAACACATGGAAATATTCCATTATGGGATTAGTATATGCGAATATGACAAACTCACTTTGTTACATCTGCAATGTGCATATGCCTGAGCTGAACCCAGAGCTCATCGTCTTCATCCAGTAACACTTCTCTCGCTTTTGAATTCCCAATGCCGGTTGACTGGTAACTTAACAGTTACATACATAAAGAATTATGTTAAAATATGTTACACACAATTTATCTAAGGTGACTTGCAAGTGACAGATTAGGGGGGGAGGGAAGTGTTGGAATAACTGCACACATTAAGCATAAAAATAATTCTGGCAAAATATATAGAGTAAAATGTTGACATACGTATAGATGTCTTGTTTGATATCTAGCAAGTCATAAGCCATTGCTTGGAAGGTCAGCTCATGCAGAACAGGCGAGATGGGATCAAACCCACGATCAACAATCAGCAGTTGCGATCGTGCCTTATCTGGACCCTTTTATTTAAAAAAGAAAATAAATAAGTCATGCTCTCAAATTCGTTGCAGCTCAACATGAGACGGCATTTAAGCAAATATGCAATTTTGACATCAATGAAAGGAAACCAGATGCTTAGATGACATGCTTATCAAATTCACTTTATATGTAGAGGCAAAAAGAGAAAAGAGAGCAGTAATACATGCCTGTTAAGACCCATCCTGAAAGAAAGGAAATTTGAGCTAAGAAAGACAGAAAATAGAAGAGTAAAAGGGAAAAGGTTCAGAGAAGCTTGTAAAAAAAAAAAAAAAAAAAAAAAAAAAAAAAGAACCCAGAAACCAAAGAAATGTCAACTGCTGAAGATGGAAAGCTGCTGAATATAATATTTCCTAACCTCTCCCATTTTTGGGTTGTCTGCTTTATGAGCATTAAGGCGCTGGTAGATCTCGTCAGCCAGTTTAGCGTTTTCTTCTGGTCCCCTTAAGAGGCAAATTATTACACACCTTCAATCAGCAGGAAAATTAAGTGGCAAACTGATTTTAAAATTCTGTGCAGTATGTTTTTCATACTTGCGGTATCGAATTGCAGGGTACTCATTAAGTGTGTCGCAGAGTGTTGCAATTTGTTCTGCTACATTTTCCATCATTTTGTTTCTATCATTGCTTTTCTCACTGCTGTAGAATGAGGACAAAGAAGTTGGATCGTCCAGGGAGAATACCTGCAGGGATGAAACAGATTAATCTTTATTTAAATTTGTTCATATTAAATTATTGAGCGAACAATTTTCATTAAAAAAAAATAATAATAATTCACAGTTGAAAGAATAATTTGTATTATAATGTATACCAATAAAGAAGAACAGCTATTTATCATCTATGCTTGAAAATACAATTATCTTTAAAAGTAATATTTTAAGGTCTGTTACCCAATTACTTAATTTGACGATCTTATTAGCTTTATTTTAAGCTTTAACAAAGTAAAGACCTAGAAATGTGCTTCCTGTCTAACACCAAACATAAATACTAAGAGGAACAGGAGACTATTTAAGAAATAAAAGGAAATGACTTTTCAAAGAAACTTAAACATGCTGTAAATCCAGAGGTATTAAATGCATTGCTAATAAAAAAAAATAATACAGTAATTAAGTAAAAAAAAAAGAAAAAAAAGTGCCCACCTGAGACTCATAGGGCAGGAATGCAACATTAATCTCTTTTAAAGTCTTGGCAAACTTGGCAACTCTGGATTTCCCAATCTCAGCAAAGAGACCATCAGGACAAGCTATGAAAAACAGGAAACATAAACAAAAGAGGTTCTTTAAAATTCCATATTTATTGTAACATCAGGTATTACATATTAAAATAATGAAAAGATTCCAATATTTAGAAATGCCTGTAGCTTACTGTCAGTGAAGAAGATGTGTGCTGCTTTGTAGGTAAATGCTGCATCTTTAAAGTCATTGATTAGGGCATGAACTGACTGTAATTGGAAGAAAAATGATTTTATTTCAAAGACCTTTGAGTAAGACTGAAGTAATCTTATTATGGTATCAAATAGATCCCAAGATAAATTTCAAGAAAAAAGTTAAACGTTAACCATCTCCACTGGTGTAATCAAATAGATGGCCTCCAAACTTGAGATTGGCTCTCTGCGTTTGTTGATGTCCTCCACAACTAAAATGCAGACATAAGAAGAATTACATGTTAGTAGGGGTGGGTAAAAATATCGATTCATCAATGCATTGCAATAACATTTTTTCCAATTCAATATTGCTTCTGAGTGGGCTCAGTGGGTTCGTGCCATGCTGACTAACACTTTCGAGAGTCGTGGCAGTGTCCGTGGACGTTTGAGATTTCATAGTTGAGCGTACCGCTTGCTACATTTCCCTGACTTTCTCCCAATGGGACAGAGAGGGGCACTGGATAATAGCAAGTTTGATGAGCTAGTTGAATACCGAGCTCCATTTCTTTGAAACCAGGCGCCCATTGCACACCTGTCAGTGCGGCACAGAGTGGCTGTGATGCTACGTGTCCTAGCAACAGCCTGCTCGGAGCAGCGCGCTATATTAGCTTGGTGTCACATATCAAACACTTGGATGTGAAGTCATCACTTTTTCTTGAGTTTACTGGTGGTTGGCAAACAGCTATTTGGTGTGCATTACCACCACCAACTGGTGAGGAGTGAGTGTCAGAATGGCAATATGAAAAATGGAATTTCAAAAATGATGTGAATTATCTCAGTTTCCACAAGAAGAATTATTTATATACACTTTACTTCAATTTTAATACAGTGCTGTCGTGTTTTAACGTTTGTACTCCATATTGAGCACAAGTGTTATTGTGTTATGGTTTTATTTTCAGATATTTTACAGCTCAAGAATGTGAGTGTATACATTGTTAAAGTAATGTATACTACCATGGCTGTTCATATGGGCAGGAAAAATAAAAAAAATAAGCAATATATAAAATTATTAATAGGTACTTCAGTTTATCATTTGTATACTACTTATTAGTAAATCAATATTGAAATATTTAAATCAGTATTGATTAAATCAAATTGTGACCCAAAGAATCAAAATTGAATTGAGAGGTTCTTAATTTAGTAAACCAATTTTGTCTATGTGAACAGTAAAATAAGAGTTTCTTTTATTTAAAAAACAAATTTAAAAAAACAGCTAAACATAGACTTCTCAAGGATTCATTTCTTTTAAGCACCTTGAAGGAAAATAAAAATAAAATCTGAGTTACAAATCAAAAGCAAGCATTAACACAGCACTACAGGACAGAAGTCTGCACACGTACTAGTCACACCCTCAGCCAAAATGTCCGACATCTTGCAACATGAGGACAGAATTCTCATGGTCATGTGATCCACAATTAAAACCTATGGATGGACATAGAACAAGTCAACATCACAAAACTGGTGTGGAAAATATTGCATTCCTAAATTCTTAAGTGGTTACCTTCCATTCCCCTTCTTTCTTTACGCTCTTGATGACCCCATTGAGGATTTCTGCAGGAGAAAAAAAAATATCTGGTAAAAAGATATATATTATCTAAATTTAATATAACATAAAACCACTGACAAAACATCCATAAAGTACTAAACATTTTGACATCAACTTGTATATATTAAGAAACTGTTTGTGAAACAAGTAAAATAATAATAATAATAATAATAATAATAATAATAATAATAATAATAACAACAATAATAACAACAACAACAACAACAACAATAATAATATTGAATGTAATATGTCTGTGATAACACTTTTTCCTCTCATGACAACTTCTGTTGCAACTCATTTTGTGGAAAATGCTTTTTGATGCAAAGAAGGGTGAATTTAAGGATTTGTCATGATACTTATCACTTAAGAAATAATGCATAATACATTTCCTTTTAGACAAAAAAAAAAAAAATTCCCATCAGATAAAAAGGCTATTGTTAATAACACAGATAGAGGTCCGAAAACGTGTTACTAAAGAAAACATCAGTTCTCTTCAGTGATGATTACTGAAAATAGTAACAGTTATTTATAATTATCATTATAATAAAATAACACCATGCAGGAAACTGTGAAACACTGCACATCTATCAGCAAGTGTATTTATCTATAAATTAGAAAAAAAAGAGAGCGAGAGGCTCGTCTAACTTGTAAAAAAGTGCTGTTTTAATGTCGACCACGGAATTCAGTTTATCACTAAATATTTTCATTTTAGAAATGGGTGAGAACAGTGCGTTAGCAAGTGTTCAGGCAACATTTTGACCACAGCTGCACACTGATCTACTTAACATTACAAATTAAACAAGAAAAACTTCCAAGTTAAGTTTCGGCTACTTTATTATTATTATTATTATTATTATTATTATTATAATTATAAAGACACATTCAAAACAAAGATTGGCTTGAATTTACTAATAAAGTTCTAAGAATTTAGAGCATAAGAATTCCTGCTTATAGAATACAATTATATGTAGTGAAGAAAACAATTAAAAATATCACCTGTTAAGCTTTCTAGTGCATTGTAAATTGGGATTATTAAAGCACAACAGAAAAACATTTCCACCTACCAATTTAAGTAAAACGAGTGTTTTTGCTCCGTAACTTAAGATAAACCTACTGGGGGGAAAATGGATTTAAAAAATTGCGACTTTTTTTTAAACATGTACTTGGTGGACGCCGAAATGTCTCTTATGATTAAGTTCATTTCAAAGTTGGCTAACTTCCTTTTACATAACATAACCTAGCAGGTGTTAGCTTACAACTTATGCTGTCGCAGTTTTTTTATTTTTCAAGGATATCATAAAAAACAGTCATAAATTTCTAACAAAAAATCTGGTAACACCACATATGAAGTACAACAGCGCCTTTTACCCACATCTTAATATTATTTCCTTGGTTTGGAGTGGGGTTTAATACAGGAAGAAGCGTTTGGTAAATCGACGGTCTAAACACAGTTTAATTATGAAAGTAGCTCCTGAATATGCAACAAGATAGCAACAAACAAACAACCTAAACCACCTATGTCAAGTTTTAAAAAGCTCAAACTTCATAAGTTATGACTGATGTTTTACTTACTGTCTCCAACTACCGCTTTCAGCCCACTCGGTGCCATCTTGACAGGAGTGTACTTTAAAGTCAGTCACTTCCTCATGGTTCAATAGCCCAGCTATAAAAAGCTCAACATTGCCACCTAATGTCAATTACTATTATGACAGTATAGCAGTGCAACAAAATCAGACGGTTGCACGCACATAACAAATATCAGTTTCTGTTAAAAAAAAAAAAAAAAAAAAAAAAAAAAAAAAAAAAAAAATCTAAGATATATATATATATATATATATATATATATATATATATATATATATATATATATATATATATATATATATGAAAAATAAAAATAAAGCTAAACAACACTTTTAATGATGATCTGCCTTTTCTATTATAAAACTATCTTGTAATTAAATCTCAATCTGTATGAATGACAGCAATAAAAAAGAACAGGTGCAAGAAATAAGTTTACAAACTGAGAGACATACAATTGGGCACTTCTCTCTGCCAAATGTGTCTAAGGCAATCATCCAGTGAGCTTTGAGAAACACATGTCAACACCTATTCACCATAAAATCTTCAGCTGTTTATAGCTGTAGGGACACATCCAAAATGTAAGACTGTCTGGACAAGGAATCACAATTCTCTCTAGTGTATTCATACTGAAGACATTAATGAGCTACTGTAAGTTGGCTAATGGTGTCATTTCTAAGTAGGCTATGTCAAAACTCAAAAGCTCCCTAAAGAACCTCTTAAAACAAGTTGTAACCAGGAAGTGTGCAACACAAGTAAAAATGTTACTGGGTGACAAGTGTAGCTGTGATGTAAATGAGTTTTAAAAGAGTTTCCCTTGTCCTGAGACAAATCAAACAAAAACAAAAAGTGAGTCCTTAATCATTCTAATAATAGCAAGAGTAGCTGAAACAATCTCTGGCTAGACTACCCCACAAGACTACTGTAAATCATTTTAAATACTGATATATCTCATTTCTTTGTCCTGTTTTGGCAATGTACATAATGATATAAACCTATTGGATTAGGTTTTTTTCAACCTCCCCAAGGGTTAGATCCCCAGTTCACAAGAGGATATAAGGAACTGAATAGAAAGATGCATTTGAACTGTAATGGAGTACAAGCATCTATACAAAGATGCTTAAATCTTTGGATGATTACATTATACCCATCCATATCTAAACTGAGGATCTTTGTAAAAGCATATATGGTAGTAAATGGAACAAAATATCTATATATCAAAAACACATATACTATAGTCTGTTAGTGAACTGCAACTTCAAATTAGTTTCAATATTTATTGTGACAAACTATACAGAAAACTACAGGACTTCTAAAAAGTTAACTGATTTTCAAAATGCTTCCTCAAGTTCTGCAAATGAATAGTTTTACATAACTGTAAATTAGTCCACAATTAATTAATTCTGAAAATACATGAAGCAGATTCTCACATCTTTGTTTTTCCTGCTCTTTATAATTATGTTTGATCAAACCTGTTATAATTCTATAAAGTTTCAAAGTTGGTAAATATATATCCAGAGTGTTAAACTTTATCAACATTACACTTCACAAAATACAGTTCCAGAAAACAAACATTAATGTAGAACATAAGGCGCATCACAAATACTCAAAGAAAAAAGAAATTCCAACATTTAACAAATCTTGTATAAAAAATATGTCATGAATAAATTTAATATCAGGCATAATCCTTGAAAACTGTCAAGCACACCTTCAAATCGTATTAACCTTGCAGCAGATCTTTCTGTTGTACTGTTGTCTTATGCTCGACTAAAACAGTCTCTTTTCCCCTAAGAATTATTGCAAGCTACTGTTTTACACAGAACATTCAAATATTTTTCCATAGCACAAAATGTTCAGTTCTCAGTCATTTTTTTTAATAACTGTTGCTCCTTTCGAATGCGCATCCGTTCTTTAAAGTTTTCCAACTCCTTCCTCTGAAAAAACAAGAAATATTACACAAAGAATATTAGAATTATTGTGGTATTCAGCAATTTATAGAAACAAAAATTAAACAAAATTTTCTTCATAATCTGGAAAAATCAGCTAAAAGTTAAGATTAACTATTTAAAAAAAAAAAAGCAAATGTGTGGCTGTAGAGGGAATAAGTGTTTTAATTAGATCCTAAAATGTTCTGTGTCAAAAATATAAATAAATTAATATTTTTTTTATTCTTTATATATATATATATATATATATATATATATATATATATATATATATATATATATATGAATGAGAGAGAGAGAGAGAGAGAGAGAGAGAGAGAGAGAGAGAGAGAGATTTCTTCATGAAGTAAAAGGCTATATACATAAGTTCTCCGCATCTCACCTGTGATTCTTCGTCAGGTGGGAAGATTTCCCTCTGGAAATTATAAAAGATCACAGTATAAAAAGAAAGATTCATTATAAAAACAGAAGCATGAATAATTAGCATAAAATGTATTTTCAAACGGATTGGTACGTAACATTAAAACAACACACAAGGAAAATGACTGACCTTTCTCTTAACGATATACTCCTCGAAGTACTCCGCCTGGTTAGAGATCCAAAACATGGTCACGGGAAAAGACAAATAGAGCATCATCTGTCCAAGAAAAGATGATCGGAACAATTTAAACACGGAGAATATACTAAGCCTATATGTACGTGTAAACATAATCTACCTGCACTGAAAATTTGACAAGAAAAACATTTCTTCATTTTAAAACGTAAAATTTCATAATAAGACAATTTGGTTAGTTTCGATTAAGTTTTACTTACTCTGAATATTTCTATTTTAACACCCATTTTCACGTCAAATTCTTATCCACAGCTGTAAAGTACTACCTAAACTCAAAACAGAAGACCTTCAGACTGATTTCCGGGTATTCTCTTCCTATTCTTCTTCTACCTCCTTAAATTCAGTTACATCAGTTTTCTCCTGTATTGCCGCCACCAATTGGGCGGGAGAGTAACTGCACGATCTGTTGCTGAAAATCGCTGGAATGATAAACCTTGTGACATTACGTTTCCACATCCTTTACATCATTTGTTTATCTGCTCTAAAATGCGCTTAACCTTGTTCATTTTTATTCATCAACCAGATAAATATCACAAGCATTTCTGGAACTGTAAAATATACCATAGACGTATATAGATGTATGTTTAATGCATTTTTATTATATCGCCCTCCCTTGCTTTCAATTGAATTGTTATTGAATTTGGGAATGTCTTAATTATTTGGCTGACAAATATATTCCAGATAGTACATCTCACTAACATTTAGTCAATTTTGTAACCTTTGGGTGATTAAGAGTTTTTTCATGTTATACCTTAATGTAACGTCTTTAACATGCCTTGCCCTATTTTAAATACCTCGTAATCACTTTTTAGGACAAATGAAGCAGAAAGCAAACAGAATGAGCAAATGCCGGGAAAAAATAAAAATCACAGAAGATAATTACAATCTGAAAATAAAAGAATAAAAATCAAAATTATGCCTGATCTTTTCCCATATTCTGCAAAACTCTATAATATATAACATTTTTGTCTGAGCAACTTATCACAACAGTGGATACTGTAGTAAGGACAGGAGGGAAAAAAAAGCATAAAATATAATAAACCAGCTGTTTTAAAGGTATAGGTAATCTCCTACATCTTCTTCCTTCTTTCCTAGTTTTTTTTTTTTTTTCTCTGTCGAAAAAACATGAAAAGCGAAGTTTATTTCCAGTTTGTGGCACGCGCTTTACGTCCCCAAGCAAAGACTTACGCGTGACGTCATCCAGAACGAGAGGTGTTCAGGATCCTCGGAGAGAAAGATCCCGCGCGCCCTGGCAACCTGAGAAACACAGGTAAATGCCGTTGTTTCCAACACTGTTTTGCCGGTCATTATGCTTCAGGAAACCGAGCAAATAGAGGGCAAGAGACGCGGTAACAGTGATGTCAATGCCTCAGCGGTAGTAAAGATGCCCGGCGCCCACAGATACCGTTCTCTTGCACGGCGGCCTGTTCTGAGTAGCTAGCTTGCTAGCTAAAGCTAGTTTGCAGT
This sequence comes from Anableps anableps, assembly GCA_014839685.1. Classification (NCBI taxonomy): domain Eukaryota; kingdom Metazoa; phylum Chordata; class Actinopteri; order Cyprinodontiformes; family Anablepidae; genus Anableps; species Anableps anableps. The sequence goes on along the minus strand of CM026083.1, from coordinate 20,554,584 downwards.
TGTCTGTCAAAAGACACAATAACCGCACCTAAAACGTTCGTCTGCTTGACACCCATTGCCTGTTTCACCCACGGATGGTGACGATTACTCTTCAATTCGCCCAACGATTGCCGGTGCGAGTACTGTCTAATGCAGCCTAACGCTTGTTTGCTCATCGACTGTCTTGTGTTATGGGAGACGGTGACGCCGTCACGGTGATGATGGCGCACACTCAGACGAACCCGTTGGCTAAGAATTCAGCCAATTGTTCAGTAAGCTAAGACACTTTATTTATTTGTCCTTAATGTTGAACACCAAGGTATTAAACGCGGATGCTATCGTTGTTTTGCGTGTTACTATGGATGGCGTTGGTCTCTATTACGAAACCCAAGCAGTAGTCTATGCCCTATGGCCTAACATTTGGGACCTGGCTCCTCGACGGTGGTCGCTTGGTAGCAGTTATCTGGTAATTTATCGCTTTGACTCAATCTAATGATTTCCGGTATTCCAAACAGCTGTGTTTTTGGTCATACTATTAAAATGACTGAAATAAACACAAAGGAATATGTTGTCCTTTATTGTTTTTAAGTCTAGTCTTGTGGCCAGTTATAGCCTTCGGTTTCCTCCCGCAAGAGACCTACATGATTTACTAACCTGAAACATGTGTTTCTGCTTTTGTAAAGCCAATAAATGGTACAGTTGCTGAGATACCGAAATGTGTAAGCATATGATTTTATAATAGCCATGAGATCACCTACAATCACATACTTGTTAAACCTCATTCGTTGCCTGAAGGTACAAGCGACAGGAGTTGTTGATGGCTCTACCATTTTGCTTACTGTAAACTTTACTCTCTTTTGTATTACAAGGTACTGAGGCTTGTATGGCCTTTTGTAAAGCCATAGGTAAGAGTCATAAAGTTGTCACTCAGGTATGAAAGATGTTACTATGTGTACATCTTGTCTTATGTGTAAATAAAAGTAATGAATTAATATAGCGAGCAAACAGTTACTAAGCAATCAGCAATTTAGACAGCTTATACCATGTTTTGTCCTGAACCATGTCCCTCCAAGTTTTTAGTCACATTAACCCCAGTTAATTTTCCTGGGAAAAATAAAATGCAAGCTAAGTAAATTACACAAAGAAATGAAGTAGGTGAAATGTCAAGCACCTTTTGGTTTCTTTTTTAAAATGTCCTTTATTAGAAGCTTCTTATTTGATTTAGTTATTACAGTAAGATAATCTTTGGTTGTTGTTTTTTTTTTTTTTTTTTTTTTTTTTTTATCACTCAAAAGGATTTGCTGAATGATATTAGTTTATTACATCCTATGTTGTTTGGTTTCTCTGTTGAACTGTATTGTTTATACATAGAATATATTCCCTTTGCACATTTGAGAACTTATTTCTTTTGAACTCCCACACATTCTGCAACTGACAATAGCATTTCCAAGGCTTATGCTGACCATTATTGTTAATAGAATTGATTCTGTGAGTGCATTCATTGAAAATGTTCAATGTTTATTACAAAGGTTTAAATCTAACTGTGAATTAATTTTTAGATTGTTTAATCATCTAGTCGCCAGTGATATCATTATCTGCAATATCGCATTTGCAAAGGACTACTATTGATGTGATTGCTGGTAAGATGTTATATTTCAAGTCCCATCCTTACAAATTCTGCATGTCAATGATATATCTGGCCTGGTGGATAAACTGTCACTGCCCTTGATTCTCACACTTGATGTGTATTTTTAGTGGCCAAGATGTTAAAACACACGAGAAGTGGTAAGGAAATGTGATGATGGAAAATAGTGACAAAAAAGATGAAAATACCATCATCACAAGATCAGTTTTTCTTTATATATATTCAGGTTTGGGTTTAAAAAACAAATGTACATAAGGTTTCATTGTTCTCTGCACTTCTGGCTGTAAAGGTGTATCTCCCCTGTGGCTATTTACTATTCCAACATTAAAATCATTGGCTATCCTATGTGACTTTTGACCTTATTTGCAAATCAAAAAATGTAAAAACAGCATACTGCATACTAAAACTGAGAAAATGTTTTGTTCTTTAAATATGCCCCATTTTAATTTGATCCTTGATGCTATAAAAAATGTTAACAATGTTTTGAGCATGTATTTTATCACTTACTTTTGGGTTGCTGACTGGTTCAGATGGATGACGGAACGTTATTCCAGTATTTTGACTATGGAGCCACTGCAGTGGGAATGTGAAAGATTTGCATCAGTTGTGGCAAAATCTGCAACTTATTTTCTTAATGTTGGCTTTGATCTTTCCATACCTTCTGAAGTCTTTACAGTACCTTCTATCAAGTTCACCCCCTGTAAGGCTGTGTAGAAAGCCTTAAAATAGATCCAATAAGCCCATCTTTTATTCCAGTATAATAATTTCACTATAAAATATTAAGGAAAATCCACTCTTTTGCTTGCATACACTTCATCAGTGAGTGGAAAATCATGTATTAAGAAACTTTTTTTTTTTTTTTTTTTTTTTTTTTTTTTATTGGCTGCCCTTGTATTAATACTTTGTGCAACCCTTTTTTTGCCAATAGAACATAACTTAGATACCAATAATTCAATAATTATAGAAATTCTTCCAGCCAATAGTGAATCTTCCTGTACTTCAGTTGTTATATAGCTGAGTTGCTGACTTATACCCAACTTCTTTTTTTTTTTACCAGGAGCTTAGCACTAAGGTTTGTAGCCTTTTATCATTTCAAGGTTTGATTCAATCAAGATGAAGAAGGCTATGACTGATGTAACACCACTCCCTACTTATTAGTTCAACAAAAACTGATTCAATACCTCAGCAAAATAAAATAAAAATACAGAATACATAAAAAAAAAATCCTTTACATCAGCTCTGGAAAAAGAGAGGTTTTAGACTTCTGCACATTTCAAATTAACTAACCACTGACCTTATTCACAAGTTACTGAGTTCAGCATCTCTCAATACATCTACCAGTTCTCTACTGCATCTTCTTAAAGCCCATTCATGTTTAGACTTGTCTGACTTTGTTTTCCTGCTCTTGTTTGCCATACGTAACAGGCGAGCCATCACACACCAGAAAATGCACACACTGAGACATACGGTTATGTGGGAATAGCAGTTCATGTATCCAAACTTAGAGCTATCTTACCTGCTTGTGATGCCATCATTTTTTCTTGACTGGTATCTCAGTGCGTGAGCTCACAGTTTCAGTGAAATATCTTCAAAGTGGGATGTTCTATTCAAAGAAAGCTCCATAGCACAAAAAACCCTGATTCTCATCGCATCTTGATGGTTGCAGATCCCTCATGATAAGTTGCACGAAACTTTGTAATTAGCTTCGCCCTTCTCGGATTTAGCAGAGGCTGCAGGAGGCAGTGTTTGTGACTTTTTCTGTTATGGTGCTGCATTTACGTGCTTCCAAGATCTGTTTTTCCCTTCCTCAAAATTAGGTCATAAATTAACATTAAGAATCATCTTAATTGTCAAGACAGAATCTTCCTTGTCTTCATCTGGATACAAAAAAGATTTTAAACTTGAACCCCCAACCCTACTGAGCAAATAAAATCTTTTTTTAACTCCAAACTGCTGGTGTCACCAATATAAAATAGGTTTTTCATTTGATTGTTTATCTTTCACTATAGCCCTATCCTAGACTGTGATCACTCAGATTCTCTTAACACAGCCAAGATTGCACCAGTGTTTTGAAAAAAGACATCTCTTATCATAACTGTTAAGAATGAGTAATTTAATCATTAATGCCAACAATAGAAATATATTTAAGTGTGTTGAGGTCAAATACAGTGATTATTCTTAATTCTGTACTACAGATGAATATTTTCATTTCATAGCAACAGGAGTTCCAGTGGAAAAAAAGTTTTTTTTTTTTCATTTTGTCCCTGCAATATCAGCAGTTGCTTTGAATATTCTCTTCACATTCAATTTAGAGTTTAAAAATGATAGTACTGTAATAAGTCTAGTGGGGCCCCTTAAGAGTAGCCATGCAGTAATTACTAAACTAGATTTAAAATGACTGGTTTTAATGATTACCATGGTTAAAAAAAGTCCAATGATTTGTATTTATGTTTTTAAAATGAAATTATCATTAAAAACTATATTCAGTTACTACACTATAGAAGATACTTTCTTTTATTATCCCTTAACATAAGCATATAAATGCTTTGCCACATAAGTCAAATATGTAGAAAGCAGAGTGCAGCATGGATATTTTAACCAATAAAGAGTGACAGCTGTTGCATGTAGCCTAGGGGAAAATGCAAGTTAAGTTTAATCAGTTTTCTGCTGTCTTCTGGTCTAGTGTGTGTGTGTTTAATTGCCATCAGTTTATCAGTCACTGGATAAAGGCAATTGTAGCCAGCGGTCTGCTTATACTCTGCAAGATACCCAATATATTGATGAGTCTTTTTGTGTGAAACGGTCCAGTGAGTGTTTATATTTTCTCCACTACATAAATACAACTAATGAATTGAGACCTCTCTTTAAACCCAATTAGAGCTTCAACCATATGTAATGCACTATGACCTAATAACGTATTTTAAATGTAATTAAAACAGCTTACAGTTTACTGTGATTGTAATTTATCCCAAGTGCTAGGTTTGTTTACTTTGTTAATTGCTACTTGAATACCCTAATTTTTGAGTGCATTTGGCAGAGTGCTTGGCAGTGAGAAGAAAAAATATGCTAGTTACATATTTGTTCATTTAATATACAGCCATTGTTTGACTCCTATTTTTCAGCAGTGAAAACGTAATCTTTTGAGTAGAACATTGGCAGTCAACTTTAGTAAGTAACCGCTTTCACAGAAACCTTCTGTCATATTGCAAAGACAAGCCTGTAACCATACATAGAAAACAAATAAAGGCTTCATGTTTTGTTGCCAATGTGAGCTTTCATAACTAATATTGCCATTGCAGATTCACATTTAGAGAGAGGAACTCAGCAGGATAAATATAGAGCCCATAAAATTTGCATTAAACATGTCCTGCTTTTGGAGAAAACGCATTGGCAGAATGTGACGTTTGTCTAAAAACTCACTTAAGTTTTTTTTTAATTAAAGCAAACTACACCATATAACCACCTGACCTCTAACTGCTCCACAACTCTGCAATATCCTATCATTTCTTTCAGCACACTGTCAAATGTGTGTAAATGGTGGAACATAATGCACATCCAGTCTCACACCATAGTGTTCTGGTGTGTTTTCACTCTAAATGCCATGGGTGTCTGATTACAGTTTTTCATTGCTATATCAAACACGCAAACCACAAAGCAAACTAATTGTTACATAAGTTGATCATACTGCAAGGTGTCACTATAGGGCTTGGCGGCTCAGAGGAGTAACCATGGCGGGTTGGCTTAATCCTACTCATTACCTCAGTCCTTTCAGAAAGCTTGAGGATGGTCCTTTTATTGATATTAATACTGATTATTTAAAAATGCCTTGATCACAAACTTGAATTGATACTGGGGTTTGGATTAAAGTATTTCTTTTTAGTTTGTCCTAATCTACAATGCAGGTATACTCTTATTTTATGCTCTGCAATAATTGCAGTGTATTTCTAAATTGAATAATTGTCAATCAGTACTGAAAAAAAATCACTGCTGATTTTCTTTTTTTTTTTTTTTTTTTCTTTCTATGATTGGGAAGGATTAGTGTTTTTTTTGTAGTAGAGTTCATATGAGAATATCATTGTTGATAGACCTTGACATGACACGTCACAGCAAATGCCGACCAAAAAATGTGCTGCAGGTTTCATCTTAGATGTAGTAGTTCTAAATCCAACAGAAATTGAAGACACACAATTATCCCCATTATTGCAAAGCATATGTCCATGGCAACTCCACAATGTCCTGTAATTGGCCCTTATGTCTGTTATTTTATGCAAAGCAATATGTATCATAGAACACGCAGTTTGCCTTGTGCTTTAAAAAATGTTTTTGGTTTTGATTAATGTAATGAATGGAAAAGAAAATATGTTTTTTCATTATTTTATATGTCAATCACTGATCAAAGCAAATCAGAGGTACTGTCTGATTTCAATTACTGGCCAGTTGATTTGTGCAATAGTAATATACACCCTTTTATTTGCTTTAGAAATGATATTAAATGTTGGAAGAAAAATGATTGATACATAATTTCTTTCAGCAGGAGCTATAAATAATAGAAAAGAATATGCTACAACTAATGAAATTATTAAACTTGTATATAGGAGTTGAGAATTGATATAAAAACAATGTAAGATATGATATTGATTACTCTCTTAAATAAAAGATGTAAAACATTATAGGTCTTATTTGTGTTGTTTTTTTTTCCACTTTTCTCAGTGGTTCAAAGTGGTTTAAAAAATCAATGTATCTTTTACTTTTGGAATACAGATTTAACTGTACAGTATACTCCATTAGTAATGAATATTACAGATGAAAGTTGTTTTTTTTCTGTAGTTGCTGTAAATAAATATTTGCATTGGAATAATACAGACATAATATGAATGGCTGGTGTCGAAAGGCTGGAGTGCAGAAAAGGGAGTCCTTAAATTGGTAGTGGAAGTTTTACACAAGATCGCTAAATCAAAGTGTGTCTGGGGGTGGGGCATAATAAAATGGACAGAGAAAAAGACAAGAAGGGGGTGGGGTGTTGAAGGTGGAACTCAGAATGAGAGAGAGGAAGAAACTCAAGCTATTGATGGGGACAGAGGGGAGGGGTGGAATGAGCAAGAGCGTAGGAGAGAGGGAGGGCTGTGTGGGCAGAGGCTTGCTGAATGAGGAAGCGGTAGAGCCATTTTTACTGTTGAGTAACTGCATGCTGGTCTAGCAGTGCGAGAGAGGGTGAACGTAAGGTAGAGGAATAAAGTGCGAACCCAGGATTTTATTGGAGCTCTCTTTCTTATTTCTCATCTTATTTTCTTTGTACACCTCTTGCTTGTTGCTTGTTTCCACTTTTTTGGGGAGGCCCCAGAGAGGACACACAATGGAGCGAAGAGCCTGTGGCAACTGGGCTGTTGTACTGCTGAGAGGGGGATGGGGTAGAGAGAGGACCGGTTCACACAGCTAACAGAGCCTGCTGGCTGTAGGTTTCCAACAGCCTCTCCTTCCTGCCTGGCCATACTCTTTCCAGGCTGGGCTTCTTTCCTGGAATAACCACTCTCAAACTCTTCCTGGTCTGCATACAGGATTACTCACCATGTCTTGTGGGATTTTAGAACACATCACTGAGCCCAAGGAATGAATGGGTTTGGAATAACCAAAAAGAAAAAGTAACTTCTTTCCTATTCGTCTGTGGCCTTTTTGGTTTCTGTTTCTGTTTTGCGGAATTGATAAATGGATTACAAGATGCATTCCAAGTCAAACGATTTGCTGGATTTTCAAAAACTGGATGCCCTCCTGGAAAAAATTGCACATTCAGTCTCTGTAAAAAGGTAATGTTTTGCGGTGAGACTCGCCAACAAACTTTTTAGATATCTAATAGAGTGATTATAACTGTACCATCACATGCTTACAAATTAAACGATTGAATATTAAGAGAAAAAAAAATATTCTTAAGACTGTAATAGGATTAGGAGAGTATTTTGTTTAATTTGCTTTAGTGCTTTAGTCCAGTTTGAAAGTAGCTCTTCAGTGTTGTGTTCTCAACACAACACTGAAGAGCTACAGTACATAATGCTGTTCTACCTGAATAGAACAGCATTATCAAAACTTTCAGCCAGAAGCTAAAAACCTGGGTAGTGGTGGTAAGTTGAGAGAAAGAGTGGATTTGTGTATATTAGTCGTAGAAATATCTCCTGTTTCCTGGAAGGATTTGGCTTGCTTATCCTAACCAGCTGGAAGTTTAACTATAAAGAGTGAACATGATTCTTGTCCTTTCCTGTTAGTTTCATGACTCATGGTTTGTCTATTTCAGTTGGTGTGTGACCTCATGGATTGACGCATTTAGTAAGCGCTTGTAGCCAACACAAGGGGAATTTCTTTTAAGTTTGTAACCTTACAGCAATAAAAGACCTAATGTTATGAAATGAAATGTTTGTGTGAAACATGGCAGAGGGGAAAATAATCATATTCTTCTGCAGTTAGATCATAAACTAAAGTAGCAGAGATCATTGATGTTACCATTAAGCATCCCAAACTATTAAGCGGAATCATAAAATTAATCGCACAGATCAAATATTTCGTGGCCGATATCTGGTGACTGATTTATTAAATCTCTGAACTGATAATACCGATATTAGATTTTTCTGATTTAATTTTAAAAACCATGAGTAACAACAAAATACTTTTTTATGTCTGGACTACTGAAAAATGTTATTGTCTTTGTACAGTGTTTATAGTAAAACGAACTATGGTTTTTCCATAACAGTATAAAGTTGTGCAACTGTCTTTATGTTTAAAATATACAGTAAAATCCTCCAGGCGTTAGAATGTATTTATACAGATAAAATCCAGCTAAAAGGATTTTCAGCATACCTCCTTTACTCATTTACAAGATGGATTATAACTCATGAAAAAAATGTTTATTTTTTTTTTGCACACAGGAGCCTTAAGCAGACTTTCTGTTGTGGCCCACCATTGATTATTTATATTAGGACCAGAGATGGCCTCACACTGTGTGTGTTTGTAAGAGATGAACGTATCATACAGCTCTGCAGTTAAACAGGATTTTACTATTATTTTTTTTTTTGGGGGGGGGGGGTATTGTTGAGTTTGCATTTTGGTCTGTCCTTACCATCTTATATTACAGTTTTGCAGTTAACAGGATCAGCATTACTAACATCAGCATCTGTGTGTATTCACTGTAGCGTTTGCCTGCAATTTCCAAATTCAGTTTATTAACTCAATTTATAAACTTTTCTCAAGACTGCTTAGTCTGTGTGAGGGCTACTTGGGATTCGTCACTTGGTTTACTTGTCTCTGTCGCTTCAGATGTTTTTCCTTTTCAATGTCACAAACTTCTCCATCTCTCCTCCTTCAGCTCTGTACATAGGTGTGCCTGTGTAGGCTACTACTTCTAATGGGTTAAACAGGCTGCCTCCCACCCCCCGACACCACGATTTGAGAAGGAGTGCTTTAGTTTGAGATTTCCAAAAAACTCCCAATGCCTAATTGAGCATTTCACATGACAGGTTGAACTGGACTCTTTGAAGGATAAAATATAGCTCAAATATCGTCAGTTTCCAATTGTTTACATTTGTCTGAAGCTTGGCTTCCCCTGGGATTTCAAAAATTGTACAGGACCTGAACATATCTCAGTGTGCTAATTATTACAGTTGGATACTGAAAATAGCGAGAGGTTGTTAAGGGAAAAGAAACAGCGGTACAAGGGCTCATGGCTGGCCAATAGTGCATAAGAATCCAACATTGGTTGTGGTAACAGTCACATTGCACGCTTTTACCAGAAAATATGTGACATTGCCTGATATTTGTCATAGATCGTCTTTTAGTATGGGAGCGCTAAATCTTCATTTGATACATCAGTCACACTATGTCACCACAGATCATAGATTGGAGCACACAAACAGAGATTCTCTTTGGTTACAAAATATTTTGGCTAAGAAGGTAGATAATCTTGACAACTGGCTCAATTTCCTGTTGTGCAGTCTGAAGAAAGTGCCTCCGTAGAAAATAGAAAATAAAGGTTCTTTCTTTCTTCCACCTTTTGTGCTGACTCTAACGTCAATTTTAAACACCTCACAGATACTGAAAGTCGCTACCTTTCAGCCTTCTTCCCATAGTAACCACTTCCATGCAGTGTAGAGCAGTGGTCCCTAACCCTCGTCCTCAGGGCCCACTGTCCTGCATGTTTTAGATGTGTCACTACTCCAGCACACCTGATTCAAATGATTGCATTACCTCCTTAGCATTCCTTCAACCCCTTTATTTAAGCCAGGTGTCCAGCATCAGGGAAACACCTGAAACATGCAAGACAGTGGGGTCCTGAAGACCAAGGCTAGGGACCACTGCTGTAGAGTATCACTGTCAGTATGACCTCGTAGCAATCATTGTGTGCTATGTTCACCTATCAGAATCGGATCAGATTTTTTTTTTACATTTGACCAGCCAATCTCCCATCAAGACCAGAAAATTAAGAAATCAATCAATGTCAATCACTAGCGGATTTCTTGATGCATCACACCTTAAAATATTAAAGTGGGGGTGTTATGGATTTTCCAGGCACAGAGTGCCATTTTATAGTGCAATCAAGTAACTATGTAACCTTCAGTTATTATGAAATGCTGTATATATATCAAAAAATAACTTAATAGAAATTTGACTTCACATCATAGCCGTATTTGATGCCCTGCAATTGGTCTCTGTCTCTTTAAAAACCTCCTACCCTTTCTGACAACCCCCTCTTCAGCACATCATCACAAAAATGCTTCTCCATCATGCCACTTATAACCGTTCTGAGGAGTGTTGGACAGAGAAGTAGTTGGTATGTTTTTGTTGAGGGAATGACATTGACATGATATAAAGCTCAAAAAAGTCATTTTTGTATAATACCCCACCACCACCACCTTTAAGTAACAGTACACCAAACAAAGTTTTGGAGTAGTACACAAAAGATGAGCACCACTTATTTTTCTTCAGGCCCTCTTGAAAATGTTTTTAAAGAACAACAAATTAGGCATCCTTGACTGGTCACAACAATATTTGGCACACAAAAAACAATTCTGTAGTGTAAAAAAACGTTTCTTGAGCTCTTTTCATACATGTAGGCCAGCTCTGAAATTTTCTTGCCACACTACAGAGGTATTGTAAGTAAAAATACAAGTGACCTAAATCAGTTACACTGCATATTTGTGGCATGGCCAAGTCTCTAATACTTAGTGTATGAAATGTCAGATTGAGCCAGATGAGTTATTTCTTCATATTATTTTTTCCTCTCGTCATACCACTCTGTACTCCTTTGATGATTTTGAATAGTAAGATACAGTCTTACTGTATCTTGTGGCTTGTGACTAAAGTCATATTTCTTTCAAGAAGGCCATTCAGAAACTTGGTCTCACTGATTCTGTGCCTATCCCTTAGACTCATGGGTTATGTTATGCGTATGCAGGCTTTGCTTTAACCCTATTTTGCCTTCTTACGCAATTTGCTTATCTAAAATGGAAAATAAGAGGCAGTTTTAAATTATACATCTTCAGGTTCTGTCTTCCGTTTTTTTACAAGAAGCATTTCTATTAGTGTATTTATTTTTTTGTGAAATATTTTTGCTAAACTTTGTGCAAACTTTTTATAGCCATTTGACAATAGTGATTTTCACAATAAGTAAAATTAAATAAAAATGAAAGAAGGTCGCATTTGTTTTAACTTACCCAATCACACAACAGCATGCGACTTTCTGCTTTTGAAGAAACAAGTTTTCCAACAAAACAAAGTTAGTCTTGGGATGATTCTATAAGATAACAGTTACTTGCAAGCTAATGAGTTATCATGAAGTGATTCAAGATGATATATTGTACAGTTGAAGAACATTGTTTTGGATAAATTTATTGATTCATTAAAGAAGTTGCACCAGTGTAATCCAAAATAGGGATATATTTTTAAAATTTTAAGTAAGGTTTCAATATCAGGAAAATATTTAATTGTGATACTGTTGTGATGACAATATAAATTAGAGTAATCTACATTTTTTTTTCTTATACTTTTTCTTCATTACCATTACACAATTTATCCACCACTGTGAGCTTTAGAACCTTGGGCAGTAAAAATAGATATCCAGTGTGGCCAATAAGAGCAGCTAAAGTCCATCCAACTAGCCAGATATATAGTTTATATGCAAAGCTTGAATGCCTGACACTTGAAATATTGAATTGAAACAGTTGTAGTATTGCAAAAACGTATACAGTGATGACTTTTGTGATTTAATAAGCAGCTCCTGTTTTAAAACTTTGAACTTGTACAGACGCTGCACCTAATTGTCATCCACTTTTGTGTTTTCTTCACACTGAGCAAGAAACCTTATGGAGAGATAAAATTACTGCAATTGGCTTACAGAAGCTCCAGTGTTTGTAATTGGTAGCTTTTAGAAATAGAAGAGAAATTTCCTTTGTCTCACGATGGGGGAAATTTCTGTGCAACAGCAGCAAAGTAGCATTTTAGGTTTCATCATTGAGCTCTTCACTGAAGTTTAAAATCATTAACGTCAGTGGAGCACATATTGCTTAGATGCCCAGCTTTGTGTTGCCCTCTGAAAACATTATAGAGTCTTTGTAATTTTGATTCACATTTTTTCAGTGAACAAATCAGTGTCCCATTTGATTTAAAAGTCTTATATTTGATAGTTTAGAGACTTTAAAACTAAATAAATAGTATTTGAACAATATGGTATAATTGTTCTACATATGCTGAAAAGTATTAGTCGAAACTTGTTGCATAAATGCAAACGTGTTACATATTACAAACGGTGTTTATTGTACCCTATTTAAGTAAACAAGGGTTATTAACAAGGGTTCTTACGGGCCTAATTGAACCTCATTTTTATGCTCTTTCAATCAAATGTTGAATAGTTCTGCCATATTGCTCTTTACCCCATTAAAAATATGCTACCTTGTGGTGTTGTGTATATAATTGTCCTGTACATCACATCAGTATGGGGAAGAGGTGAAGTGCACGGAGGCTGCTTCACCTTACTGGATTATGCAGTGTTTCCAGATGGGAGCAGATCATTCAGGAAAGGTATTAATAAAATGTAATGTTCAGGGATGGTAATACTATGTTGGATTTTTGTATGGGTCAAGTCACAGTTTTACTTATTGGTACATGTGTCATATCATCTTAGTCTTAGCTCTCTTCAGTATGTTTGTAGCACAAGCTGACAATACCTTAGAGGCCATTTGAAATTTTCAGTTTCTGATTTACCTTTGAAATTACATGAGAAAAAAAATAATTGGAAATAGTGATGTCTGAAAACACTGCTACACAAACCTTTGTGAGATTTGTTGAGATGGGTTGAGTTTGTTTTAAAGAAGACGTCCACATTAAGGTAAAAATAATGTTTGCAACTTAGTTGGCACCAGGGTTAGATTAAGTGGACATTCTTACTAGCCTTTTCACCATTCTGCCAGATATATTTTAAAGTTCAGATATTTCTCTTGTAATTGTACTTTGCACCCCTTTTTTCCTAATGTTTAAAACTGGGATTTCTACATCCACAAGAAACTCAACGTAGTCCATGGGTGCTCAACTGTAACTTAGTTGTCTGGTTTATTTACTTCAAACTACTTAATGAAAGCCAATCTCCCAAAATTAAGGAAATCAGGGTTGATTTATCAGCTGGCCCCTACAAATGATGCTACACATTTCCACCAAGAGGAGAGGAGAAGTGAAAGAAAAACAACCAATCCTACCCAACAAACCAGAGAAACACCAGGCAAATGATGTGAAACTCAGAAAAGGTCAATTGTGAAAAGGTGAAACAGATGTTACTTCTACTCTGAAGGATTTGTAACCATTGATAACCGTTGAGAACTAGGGCTTCAGACATGGAGTGCTCAGGATACAGCAGTCACCACATTATAGCAACACTACAGCAAAGTCACTAAAAGTGGGGGGTTTTTAGCTCGAACATTTGATGTATGAACAGTCATAGCCATGAAATGGTCATTGTGACTCCATGTTTTTGATTAGTGGCACCTAGCATCGTGTGTGCCAATAAAGACCCGTGAATGAGAGTCATGTGGATGCAAATATAAATGAGCTGTGAAAGAATTTAACAGAGAATCGATCGATGACAGACCGACAAAAAGGACTTTTATTTTTGGTTTTTCTTTTACTGATTTAAGTATGAGATCGTGAACTCAATATTTACTTGTAAATAAAGTCAGCTGTTTATTATCTCGGATTGTTGTGGGTCCACAAGCATTTTTCCTTTCGGAGCTAGTGGTGCAGATTTTTTAAATGTATTCTATTATTTTAAGTTTTTGGGTATTTATTTCCCTGTTATTTGTTGAACTAATTATCTGGCTTTTGTTAGGAGGTTATTGGAGTATGGAGGGGGTGTGGATGTGTGTTGTAGGGAGGGTGTCAAGGGATGCACCATGTTAAATCAATAGTCAGTTTATGATCATGCCGTAGCCTTATGAAATGTAATTAAATCAGCAAATGCCTAAAGATTCCTACCTCTACATCCTAGGGTGTATTATTTTGTACAGTTCTGCCATTGTTCTTCTCCATAATATCTGTTTCTTTATTAGAAAAAACTTGCAAATTTTGCACTTCACATTTAGTCTCCGTTCTAAGGCTAAAATATATTGCAGGGCAAATAAAGCAAGGAATGAAAGCATCAGTGAAATCAATAGCTTGTTAAGTATTGACTGACAAGAAGTGTGCATATCAGAGTGAAAAAGCAGAGTGGTGTGTGTGACCTTCTTACCATAGCCCAATTAATTATTTATTTCTGTGCTTTTAGGTGAAACGCAGGCCGTTATTGTGATGCTTAGTACTGGCCTCAAGTGAAATCTGCAGGTCTACAGTTTTGCCTGAAATTGAACCTTATATCTTCACATGAATAATTAACAGTTTGCTTTTACAGATGACATGTGTTACCTCCTTTCAAATAAGACATTTATTCTGAGGAAACTTGCAAAACAACATTTACTGGTGTGAGGCCTGCACCCCCACCCCAGTACCTAAACCATCTTCCTCCCTTCCCAGAAATCATTCCACAGTAGCCAACAGTGATCTATGTTCTGGTCAAAGGGCAACTGCTTTTTTTTAGGTTCAAGAATAACATAAGACCAGAAAGCATAAGGAAGTGAACCTCTTAACTGATCAGTTTTAGTGATGTTGTTACACTTTGGCAGTGGTTTAGTTGGTCTGGTTTGTATGTAAGTACTGGACTATAAGTATAAGGACTATAAGTCACTTTTTTACGCAGTTTGGATGGTCCTGCGACTTGCAGTCCAGTGTGACTTATATATGTATTTTTCTTCTTCGTTTTCTTCATGACGTATTTTTTGATTGATGTTTTAAATGTTAAAGGGGCAGTATTATGTAAAATCAACTTTTTTGAGCTTTACATGTTATAATGTTATTCCCTCATCAGAAACATGTCTGGAGTGTTGCTTTGATTCTTTCATGCATATTTGAGAAATCCTTTAATCTCCCGTGGCAGCCATTCAGCTGTGCAAAACACCTGGGTGGAGCGTGCTCCGCCTTCGAGACTCAGCTCCTTCTCAGAGCTGCAGTTTCTAAGCCTCCGCCTCTCACATCACCCCTCCACCGCGACTTTCCCACTCAGCTCCTTCAGACTAGCTGGCAGCAATTAACAAACACCTGGTTGAACTGCGCATCTGCTGAGCTCATTATAAGAGGTACGTTTCAGTGAAACACTGATTAAAAACGTTGGCAAAGGGTTAATAGAAGAGCGATGTTGTGATGACTTCATGAAGGCGGAATTTCAGAAAGAGCAGGATTTTCTTAAAGAGACAAAGGCCCAATTTAAAGACATTAAATGACGGAGTCAAATTTCTTTAAGTCATATTTAACATATACAGCATTTTTATAACAATTGAAGGTAACATACTTGATTGTGCTATAAAATGATTCTATGTGGCTGGAAAACACATAATACTACCCCTTTAATTCATACTGACAGACATGAACCAAGCAGTAAACATTACTGTCAGCCACAAGCAAAGCTAAACGTGGGCTGAAAGGAAGATGGCCAGAGCGAGAGGAACGAGTCCACAGTTGGATACATAAAGAACATGCTGTGAGGGCTGTGAACGGTGCAGCTACGTCTCCACGTCCAGATAGTCAGAACACCTGTTATGATAGAAAAATCTGACTGGGTAGCACAGATCATCAGAACACCAGCAGAGTGGAGCTGTTCCTGACCGCCCTGATTGAGAGCACAGACATCAGTGCATTAGAAACTGCCAGCAGGCTTCCAAGACAAAGCCAACAGTTTCTGTATGTTTGTTAAAAGCAGGTAATTGAACACAACGTGTCACCGGAACCTTTCATCAACATCCATGAGGTCCCCCTCACGTTTGACTTCGAAATAAGTGGAACTTATACGCCAGTGCGACTTATATACGTTTTTTTTTTTTTTCCTTTTCACGATGCATTTTTTTTTTTTTTTTGACTGATGCGACTTATTCTCCAGAGCAACTTGTAGTCTGGAAAATATGGCATTTGATTTACCTTATTAACTGATCAAATGTGAGGAGTGTCTTGACAACTGCAATTAAAATTTGAGATTTGAATTAAATTGGCTTTGCCAGTCCTTAAGTGGTAAATGGCCTGTACTTGTGTAGAGCTTTATCAAGTTCAGAGGACCCCAAACTCTTAACACTGTAGTCAGTAGGAATGTATCAGCTAATTGAAATACATAAAGAACATATGTAGATTATGGATTGAAAGTATGATCTGAAAGGGCCTGCAGTCTATTGGAGATTTTCATTTAAAGAATTTGTATTATTTCTAATGTGTTTCAAATCTCTTTAAGTGTTGGCAGATTTTTTCTTATTTTCTGTCAAGTCCTGCTACTCCATAAATTTTGTTTTTTTGTAGTTTTTTTTTTACTCTAATACTCATGCATAAATAATTTATACATTAAATGTCACCTTAAAATAAAGAGTTAAAATATTTTGTGGGTTTTTTTTTATTACTTTTTCCCAAGTATAAAAGACAACTTGGCAGTGAGAGGACTTGTAGCCCACTGGAAAGACTGGAAAAATTTGTTTACATTTAGTTGATACTACAGAAATACTGATACCAAAGTTTGACAAAACATGTTAACATATTCTTATCAAATTCTTATTTGTACATTAATTGTTATGGCAATGCTTCCTTGTATTTTCTTATTTTGGTTAACACAATCATTTAATTCTTCTGGAGATCAGATTTTTCAGTGACACCGGCCAAAATGAATTTAGCTTAATACAATGGCACCCACAGTATGCCATCAGCATAAATGGGTAAATCCTTAATCAGAGAATGAAAAGAAACTGAATCAACAGGTTCTCTTAGCAAAATTCGTTAGTATAAATTGAAATGTTTACTGAATAAAAAACCTAACCTTCAATTTATTTATTCATAGTGTTTTTCTTTCTAGAAACATGTAAACATCAATGAATGATGTTTTTTATTGTTATTGGGGTACAGCACAGATACAAACAAATTGCATGTATTTAAAAGTCGAAGAATGTTTGTACCTTTCAGGGATTTCTTGGAATAAACAACTCTTCGGAAGACATTTATATTCAGTGCACATTTCAACTCCTGCAGTTATTAAATGTGTCAGATTATCTTGTTATCTATTCATAGTGTGTTTTTTATGATCACAGTAGTTTCTTTAAAACTGATGGCTGTCAGTTGAACCTATCAAGTTAGCTTTAGAACGTCACTCAACATTTTATCTTCTTGGTCTTAATGACTATACAAAAAGTCCTGGTCATTGGCTGCAAACTAAAAGGGAAGTATGACTTTGTTTTGCCAAAGGATTGTGAGCTTCATACATGGCTTCACTATTGTTAAGCAAATTAATAACTTTTAAAGCCAAATAATAGCAATTCTAACACAAAGACAATAAATGTTCTCAAAAGATATCTGTGCGCTCCAAGAGATCCTGCCAAATAGCATACTTGCTGTATTTGGTGTCTTTATTTTTCATGCAAATAGGATAGTTCTCATCATTTTCTTGGTCCCTACTCTGACTGTGCCTTATATAAGCATAGCTTGGAGTCAAGAGAGTGCTCTGTAGGAACTCCTGCAGGATATTTTATTGTAATTAAGGTGTAAATGTAGCCACAAAAAGCAAGTGAAATCTGAATAATCCAGTCTAATTTAATCTTTGCTGACTACAGTTAAAATCCTAAAATATCTAAGGTAATCAGAAAATGATGGTATTGGTTAGTGTAACACCATAATTGGGTTAATATTACATTGCAGCATATTTAAACGTTCTTTATGCAACTGAAAGAGTGGACCTCTTTAAACGAAAGGGGTGAATGGCAGTGAATAATATCACATATTGCTGTCTTTTGTTCAGAAAAACTCAAAGGTTGGAGAATGGGAAAAGTGCTTTTTTTTGGCTTTAAAACAAAAAATATAAAAAGTTTTTCCACAAACATTTGAGATCAAATTGCTACCAGTACTTAAAGATGAGAATTAAGAAATCTGTTTACAATCAAGACCGAAATGATGGTATATTTCAGGACATAATGCAAGTTTTTAGAGGAAGATTATAATCTACATGCTTATAACTGAACCCATAATCTTTGTGGAAACAGTTTTTTTTACATTTGGAATTGCTACAGAGTTGTAATGTGACAGTCAATGTGAGAATCTTGTTGGTTACCTGTATGAGGTGTATAAGACTATCTTTGAGTATTAGTTTGTAAATTTCAGGATAATTTGCTTCAAGTAGCCCTGGACGCCTGTTGAAATGACCTCAGATTATGATTTCCTTTTCTGTTTTTTTCCTTGAAGAATAATGGTCACAAACGAGTACATCTTGCCTCTAGGCGTACTAAATGTGCCCAGTGCATTCTGGGTTTGAAGATCAAGAAAAATGTCCAGTAGAGAATTTTCCTTTTTATAATTTAACCATTCAGTTGTGGAGATGTCTATTTCATTTCACACAATGCAATTTATTGTCCAGTTCAGCTGGGAAAAAAGAGAGAGCAATAAGAGAAGTAAAGAAGCTCTTCAGTGCTTTCCAAGATCACAGGAGAGGCAAAGACGGTTACTTAAAGATGTTAACCTGTTTGTTTGTCCCCACATTTCCTGGCCATATCTATACTTTCATCAACTAGTGCTAAAAGAGTTTTTGGGAAAACTGGGATGTATTTATTCTTATTTTTTTTTTATATTTGCTTAAAGTTGACTCTGCCTTTGCTTAGATAAAATAAAAAAATCACCTGTTATTGCTGAATTAATCATTGTTTTTGACAAGAGTTATGGCCTTTATTAGATACACCTTTAGGTATATACCAGTCAGTGACAGTCTCTAATAACTATGTTGCTGGTAGTGTATAACCTCTTTGTTTCAATAAATCCAGTTGTTTACTTTAAGTCAAAAAGATTCACTGAAGTGTTTGCTTTATCATGAATTGAGGTTCTGACATGTTAATGACAGGCCAATGCTTTATTTTTCCAGAGATTCCAGTGAGGAGTGCAATGGGATCAGTGGTACTCTGTCAGTGGAGTCTGTGCCGGGGCCAAGACTAAACTGGTGTTCTGCCAACACCACTACCCCTGCCCCTACTTTTGCTCCAGCTCCCGCTCCGGGACCTGAGCCCACGCCTAACCCTGTCAGAATGGGAGACGGCCTGGATACTGCGCAGATGTCGGGCAGCAGCCAGGGGCAGGCTCAGCAGACGGGCAATCCCCCACCCCCAGAGTTTTTCAATCCTAGCAGGCCAAAGCGCCAGACCAACCAGCTGCAGTACCTACTAAAAGTTGTGGTAAAATCCCTATGGAAGCACCAGTATGCCTGGCCTTTTCATTCACCAGTGGATGCCATTAAACTTAACCTGCCTGTGAGTACAACCTGCTCTTTTATGTTGCATAACCATTACGAGTAACAAAAAAAAAACCAACAACAGTTAAAGCACATTTGGAAAATATTAGCAATATTTGTCAGAAAAAATTGTATTTGCATTGTACTATATTTGTGTAACTTAAGGAAATTAGTTTCATTAATATAATTCCAGCTCACAGCAAGTAATCTAAAGACACTTAAAAAGACAAATTGGTTAGGATCATATCCAAGTCAATCCACATTCATTTATTATGTAATCTTAGCTGTTTATTTTTGAACTTACCAGCTCCTTTCAGGAAGTGTGAGAATCTGCCCATGATCTGATCATGTTTTCTCACAAATATAGAAAATTGTAACTCCGATTAGTGGTGCAGAGTTCAATAATTCAAGGACCGGTTTTTGGTCAGCATTCTGTGTGGGAAATTTATGTTGATATCACCACTGTACGGGTGGATTAGATGTAAAAATCCAAATTAAGTTAAATCAGTAATCAGTTAATAAATGATGAATTAACTTAATAAACTAGTTAAGCAATCAGTTTAGTTTGTAACACGTAGGTCCTAGAAGTTTGGGGGGAAATTTTATCTTAAAACTCAGTTATATTAGCTTTACTAATTAATTACATATGTTGCCCCTTAAGAGTTTCTTGTTTGTTTTTTTTAGGATTACTACACTATAATTAAAACACCTATGGACATGGGAACAATCAAAAAAAGACTCGAGAATAGCTACTACTGGAATGCCCAAGAATGTATTCAAGACTTCAACACGATGTTTACCAACTGCTATATATACAACAAGGTAACATAGTTGCACGCTAGAGCCATTGTCGCCATAAAATACAAATGTTTCTGATGTCTTTGCACCTTTACTGAGAATGTTTTTCCTGTTCAACAGCCTGGCGATGATATAGTTTTAATGGCTGAGGCTCTAGAGAAGGCTTTCCTTCAAAAGGTTGCAGAGATGCCTCAGGAAGAAATAGAGATTCCAGTCATGACAGGAAAGGGACGTGGCCGAGGCCGGAGAGAAGGTGGTATGTGATTTGCTTGCTTAAACTTTGCCACAAATAAGGAATCTTCTATGAAACAGGATAACAATTCAAGCACCTTGTTCTGTCATCAAGGTATAAACTTGAAACCCGGCACCATCATTGATTCTTCATCCACGACTCCACAAACACGTGGCCTGTCAAATCTTCCAGCAGCTCCACAGTCTCTAGGACCAATGCAGGCCCCGTCTGTGCTACCTCCACATCCTTCAATACAGGCTCTGCCCTCCCATGTGCCCCAAACGATACCCAGCCTTGCACCACAGCTCGGAGCTCCGTACACAATGGTTCAGTCGGACTGTGTTCCTCAAGTTCCTATGATGACTTCTGTGCCTCTCCCCACTCAGACCTCTGTTCCTCCAGTATCAATTCAGAATACTGCCCCTATGCTGCAGAGCCCTATACCTATGACCAAAGTAAGTTTGATTAACAAAGAGAAATGCATTTGGTTTGCTTTGCACATTTGTTAGAATTTTTAAGGGTGCCATAAATATTTGGTACTGAAGTTTGAGTATCTCATGTTTATCGGCTAAAACCGGATTTTTCTCTTGTTTTTTCCTCTACAGCAAAAAAAGAGCCAAAAAAGGAAAGCCGACACTACAACACCCACAGCAAATGACCAGCTGAGTGAGTCTTCGCCTGCAGAATCTAAATCTGGGAAGACACTGCCCAGAAGAGAGAGTAGCCGACCACCGAAACTGTTAAAGAAGGAGGCTCCAGACTCTCAGCATCACATAGGCATGGTAACAGGTCTGAGCGGACCAAGTGGAGGCCTTAGCCCCAAACCACAAGATCAGCTAGGTTACTGTGCTGGTCTAGTTAGGGAGATGCTGTCCAAGAAACATGCTGCTTACGCCTGGCCATTTTATAAACCTGTTGACGTGGATGCACTGGGACTACACGATTATCATGATATCATCAAACATCCAATGGACCTCAGTACCATCAAGGTTTGTTTAATGCAGGATTTTTTTTAAAAAATCTCCAAAATATGATGAGAGCATTCTGTGACATTCCACATAAAATCCTTGACATGTTTTGGTAGGCCAAATTGGAGACAAAGCAATACCGAGATCCTCAGGAGTTTGCTGCTGATGTAAGGTTAATGTTTTCAAACTGCTACAAGTATAACCCACCAGACCACGAAGTAGTATCCATGGCACGGAAGCTACAGGTACATAAATGTTATTAGTCTTCGTTGAGTGAAATAAAATATTTGGTTATATGTTATGCTTTTACCAGAATGTTGTCTAAAACCTGGAGGAATTGTATAGTTTTAACACATTCTTAACCCATTTTGTCATATCTGTTTTTAGTTTGTAAACTACATGATTATTGCCTATATGATTTATTTGATTTTATAGGATGTGTTTGAGATGCGCTTTGCCAAGATGCCAGATGAACCTGACCACAAGCCAGTGGTTCCTGCCCCAACTCCTCACCATCCTGCCCCTGTTAAGCCCCAGCCCCATTTGGCACACGTTCCCTCGTCTTCAGACAGCTCCAGTGACTCATCCTCTGAGTCTGAGTCTTCCACGGATGACTCTGAAGAGGAAAGAGCCCAGCGGTTAGCAGAACTCCAAGAGCAGGTCAGTGATCAAAGAAAACTCCAGATGAAGGCTGAGTTGTTATTCAGTTCTTGTAAAACTTTGTTTAAAAATGGTTCCATTTTTCCACAAACAGCTGAAGGCTGTCCACGAGCAGCTGGCTGCCCTGTCACAACCACAAGCCAGCAAACCAAAGAGAAAGGAGAAAGAAAAGAAAGAGAAGAAAAAAGATAAGCATAAGAAGAAAGGCAGTATTCCAAGCCTTGCAGATGAAATCCAGGATGCCACACCTGTTCCACAGCTGTCCAAGAAAACTAAGACCATAAACAGTAACAAAGAGATTGTTACTAAGAAGAAATCCAGGTAGGCTTAACAATTTCATAAGACCAAACCTACTTTTATCCACTTTGCTTTTTCCTTCTCTCTTGTCCTGCCTTCTGCCATAATGCTTATCATGTTTTCATTATTCTCTTGTATTTAGTTTTTATGCATCTCAGCCATATGAAAACTATGAAAACTCATAATATACTGATGCTTGATTGTATTTTAGTGAACTTACTAATTTCTGTTTTGGAGTTAGCCAAGCTCCTTTAAGCGTCTTAGGCCGTAGTGCATTGTCATATTTCATACAAAAGTAGTTTCTCCACCAGAGTTTCCATTTGGATGCATCTGTGTGAATTTGTACAGAAATATTTTCTGCCTTTTTCAACATTGTATACATTGTCTATTTTTAACAGAAAAACTATTTTTAAGTGCACTTTCAGGTTACTCAAAAAGTTCTAGTAAATAACTTTTTTCTGTTTGTTTCTCCCACATAGTAAAAAGGACGTCTTGAAAAATAATCATCCTCCCAGTCTGCAGCTTGTTCCGACCCCGGAGGACGATCTTGGAACAACTGGACCATCGGTTCCAGGGGAGAAATGCAAGCCTATGACTTACGAAGAGAAGAGGCAGCTAAGCCTGGACATTAACAAGCTGCCCGGTGACAAGCTTGGCCGTGTAGTACATATTATTCAATCGAGAGAGCCCTCACTTAAAAACTCGAATCCTGATGAGATTGAGATTGACTTTGAGACACTGAAGCCTTCAACTCTGCGTGAACTGGAGAGATATGTGTCGTCCTGCCTCAAGAAAAAGAAAAGGGTTCCAGGTAAGACATTGTCAGTAAAAAAAAAATCATATTTTGGTTTTGCATCCACAAAATCAATTAACATGAAGTTGTTTTTGTAGCTGAGAAAACTATTGAGTCAGTGGCTTCCTCCAAAAAGACAGTATCTTCTTCTGAAAGCAGTGGCTCAAGCTCAGACAGTGAAGCTGAGGGAGCAGGTGGGTTCCAGCTCAATTGCTTTTTTCAAGTTCCCATGACAGCACGCTTTTCTGTAGAAAATCCAGTCCAATTTTATTTATAAAGCACACTTAGAAAGTGTTTAACCAAAGTGCTATGCAGTACTAAAACAGATCAAACAGAATAAACTTTTTTTTCTTTTTCTTCAGGAATGATAAAACAGCCGAAAAAGAAGAGCCAATCTGTGAAAGAGGGGAAGAAGACACATCCCCATGTTCAGACGGGCTCTGCTCAGACTGGGTTTCAGTCCCAAACTGTTGTCTCTCAGGCCAGCAGTCAATTGAAGCAACAGCAGCATCAACCATCTCCTGCAGGCTTTATGGCTCCCCCCCCTGTCACTGCTCTAGAGTCGTCCCACTTGCTGGAAAGCTACGAAACTTTGCCTCCTTTCAGCCAGCCGATCCTGCATATGCCTCACCACACAGGCAACTCTTCCCCTGCACCTCCACATATAAATGCTAATTCTGCTGGATCAGTCTCCCCTGAAACGCACCCCTTCCTCAACCAGCATCCGGTCCTCCCATCTCCAGGTAAGGGTGAATGTAGGTGCGGTGATTTTGAAGCTTTATTTGTTTTCTTTGCTATGACAAGTGTGATGTTGATCTGCGGGGTGTCTCCTGTTCACATGCGAAGACATGTACAGTCCACATCTGGATAAATAATGCAGATAAATATACATGTCAATGTTTTGAATATTGTGACTCCATTGAGAGCGACAGGACAGACAGAGATCTGAGAAAATGCCAGACAGCAAAACGGGTTTTTGAATTGAAAATATTGCTTGTTTTGTCAGTAAATGATTTTCGATTAAAATGTGATTAATTAATTACAGACCCTACAATTAACTCGATAAAAAATTTTAATCGAGTTCCACCTCTAATCTTTTCTAGAGGTACCATAATTTTTGTCCAGGCCTGTTTCATTAGTTTATTTTTAAAACGATTCTGTTGAACCACAGTTCAAAAGTTCACTGGTTAATTTCCAGTAAAATTTTATTTATTATTACATTTGTCAGTTTCAAGTTATTTCAGTGACTATTGTGGGTTTTCCAGTCATTAACAGAGGGGTACCAACAATTTTGTCCACGTGTGTGTATATACAGTAAACAGTATATGTTGTGTGTAGAAGTGCTTTGCATTGTTCTAACATTTACTTTGTGAAAAAAATAATTAGAATTGTGTGTTTCTCCTGTGTGAATTTGTTAGCAGGTAATGATGGTATTTATTTTTACCAATTTTTATGTTAGTCCTTAAAGTAACCAATTTTGTACGTGAATTTTATTTATTTTGTTTGATTACATAATTTTCACAAAGCAAATCAATTATTGCCTTGAAACTCTTCCATGGAAGCCATCTTGCCCAGTCTTATTGTTGAAGCTTAACTGAGGCAAATGAGGTCTGCAGAGCTCCAGATGTTGCTCTGGTTGTTTTTTTGACCTCCTAGTTGAGTAGTCTGTGTGCTCTTGGAGTAATTTTGGATGACCAGCCTCTTCCACTGCTGCATGTTTTCTCCAGTTTTGGATTATGGTTCTCACTTTCATTTGCTGGCACCCCAAAGTCTTATAAATGACTTTGTAACCCTTTCCAGCCCTTCCACACTTTTAGATGATGTGTTGCTTTTTGAGATCTTTCAGCCATCAGAGAGGTTCTATTTAAATTATTTATTATTCCTGCAGGTCATCTAATAATTAGGCCTGAGTTTGACTTGTGAAATTGAGCTTACCTTTTGAAAAAATTTAGTTTAATCACAGTTAATTTATGATTTACAAGGGAGGCAATTATTTTTTTCCAGTTTTTTTCCCCCCAAAATATGTAAAATCGTTTGAAAACAGCTTTTTGTATTTAATCAGGTTGTTTTTATTTGATATTAAAATTGGTTTGATGATTTGATTCAGTAAAATTTGATAAAAAAGCAAAAACAGATGAGATCTGTAAGGCGACAAATACTTTTTCACAGCAGTATATTTAAAGAAAAAAAAAATATTAATAATATAACTTACTTATTAGTAATAATAAAGCACTTGATAAGGACAATTTCAAATCAGAATTGTACACTAAAGTGAATTATTTATGGATAAATTATTTACTGTTACTAAAATTGTTGAAGAGAAAATTTAATGAGTTGATTTTCAGTTTGTGTTTTTTGCTTCTTCTAAATAATATTAATCTGTTGTCCAACCACAGCTTTGCACAGTTCTATGCCTCAGCAGCCGTCTCGGCCCAGTCACAAAGCAGCGCCTCTTCATCCAAAACCCCCTCAGCAGCAACCAGCTCCACCTCAGCAGCAGCCAACTCTTCAGCAGCAGCAGCAGCAGCAGCTCCAGCCTCAGTCAGCTCCCCCACCACAGCATCAGCTTCCCTCTCAGATTCTCCACACTCACCAACCCCTGCACCAAAGGCCCATGTCACCACCCACCCTCACCCCTCAAGGTTTGCTATCTTCCCAGCCTCCTCAGATGCTGTTGGAAGATGATGAAGAGCCTGGGTCAACTACACCTATGAACCAAGTGCAGTTATTCCTACAGCAGTTCCAGCCAGCTCGTCAGCCCCAGCAGTCCATGCAGACGCACCAGGCACCAGTTCGGCAGCAGCAGCCGCTGGGACAGACTTCTCTCCTGCAGTCTGGGACAATGCAGGGACAATCTCAGCTCTCCACACAGACTTCGCTGCCTCCTCCACAGCTTTCTGTTCCATCTCAAGCCCAGCCCCCTCCGTCACTTCAGGCCCCTCCCCCACAGATAGCCCTTCACCAGGCCCGCCACTTGCACAATACTCAGCATCAACAGCAACAAACACAGCAGCATCAACTGAACTACCAGCAAGGTCCTGGACTTGCTGTTCAGTCCCAGGCGCCACAACACAATATTTCAATGCCCACCAACAAAGCACAGCAGATCATCCAGCAGCAGCAAGAGCAGCCCTCCCCTCGTCCATCCAAACCTGACCTATACAATACTGGTAGGTGTGAGAAAATGATAAAATAAATGATGAACTGTTTCTAAATGGAAAAAAAAAAACTGTTGGGTCACCACGTGTTGCTTCCTTGACAGGCCACATAAGAGATAACCCATCTCCCCTCATGATGCATTCCCCACAAATTCCCCAGTTTCCACCCGTTTCTCACCCATCCCCACCCCACAACATGCAACCCAAAAAGGTAAGAAGTTTACAAAGACCAGTCAAAGTATTTCTATCGATGGCTGAATCCAAAAGCCAATGCAGTGACCCTGAATTATCCGCGTGTCGTACAGCAGAGGGCCTCTGGAAGCCAAGGTGCAGTTAAAGAGGAAAAACTTTCTCCGTTGCCAGTGATGAGAGGAGAGCCGTTTAATTCTGCAATGAGAACAGACCATCACAAACATCCTGAAATCAAACCCAGTCAGACCGGCCAAAGTCAACAGAGTGAGAACTCCAACACTTTTCTATTTTACTGTGTATAAAAAAACGCTTGAAAGAATGCACGGCCTAAGATACTGACAAAGCTCATATGACTGTTTTGGGCAGATTTAAAGTCTATGGATAGTTCACGGCCCGTCATCCGTTCTTCTGAGCCCAGTGGGCCGCCTCCCACCCTGCAGGAAAAGGAAAAATTCAAGCAGGAGCCCAAGACCCCTGTTGCTCCCAAAAAGGTACAGGTGGGTAAAAGGAAATGTTTCTGGACTTTGTTACCCACTATTGTTACATAAATATTGCCTTGAGCAGTACTCCTAATAAATCTCCATGTATTTGTTTGTATTTTCTCAGGATGTGAAACTGAAAAATATGGGCTCATGGGCAAGCCTGGCGCAAAAGTCAACATCTACAACACAGTCTGCTGTGAAGTCATCGAGTGACAGCTTTGAGCAGTTCCGCCGCGCGGCCCGGGAGAAGGAGGAGAGGGAGAAGGCCCTGAAGGCCCAGGCAGAGGCGGAAAAAGACCGGCTACGTAGAGAGCAGGACAAACAACGGTAAGGCTCTCACAAGGACCAAAACAAGAAAACACACAAGGAATCTGCACTCACCTCCTGGTTAGATGTATATACTAATCTATAAGTTAGACTCACAAAGTATGTGAAAGAGATGTAGGCCACAAAGACCAGCAACTTTAATGGGAAACCATATGTAAGGCCTTCTGATTCCTGTGCAGTTATTACTTTACCAGCTCTTAAAGTTTGTAATATTGCTATAAGTGCCTCATTCTGAGTCATTTAAAGTGTTGAAGTGGCAGTACTTTGATTTTCTTCCCGACAGCAGATCCAGTATTTTAAACTCTGACCTCGGGGCGGGTTGGCCATCAGGAGGTTTCTCGAACGGCCGGTCTGTTCCAGGCTGAACCGGCTGGTGGTCAGAATGTGTGTTTTTGTTGTGGTTTTTTTCTGCAGCAATGTTGCATATGTACGTGCATAAATATTTAATCTGCCTGATCAATTAAAATCAATCCATACTGAGCCGACCAGAAAAAGGCACACATTTCTTTATTGCAAAAGAAAACATTTTAGGAGTAAGTCTGTGTTCAAAATAAAAAAAAAATATATCTGAATATAGCTACAGACTATACATCTAGTTGTCCTGTTCTGTTTTTTTCATTAATATATAGCTTTTATGCCAGCTCCAGAAAAATACAAATAAAGTCACTAATTCACTTCCTATGTATTTGGCGCTTTTCTTATGTTGATTTTTATATTGTATCTGTGTTCTAACACCATGACTTCTTTGCAAAAGTGCTATTAAGTGCTATTAAGTATTGGACAAGGACAGTGTCAGCTGTGGTCGTGGAGTTGTAAAAGACAGGAGTCAGAGTAGGAGTGAGGAGGAGGAGGCAGAAATGGATGCAGAGGGACAAGAGAAGGAGAAGGATTAGGAGATAGAAGAGGAGGAGGAGGAGGAGGAGAGTGAAGCAGGAACCAGAAAAAAGTGCCAGGTACAGATGCAGTGTGATGGGTTGGCATTCTGCTTTCCTTAGTGTTATATTAACCTCTTAAGATCAAAGGGCTGTGGTCCAAACCTCATCTTTTCAACATCTGAAAACAGTGGAAAAAAATTATTTCCTTTCAAACATATTTTATTCTTTCTCCTGACAGATCTGAGTCTTCTACACACTCACTCACCTGATGCTAGAGACTGATTTTAATCATTTTGTTCATGTCCACAAATGTCTACAAGGTATAAAATAAGTCAAATCTACCTCTTTGATCACAAAACACAAGGACTCACTCTGGATTAAACTAATTTCCCAGATCTGTCATGAGAAATGTAAACATGTTTGAGGTCATTTTTTATGTTTCAGCTGTTAAAAAGCCTAGGTTTTCACTAAATTGCTCCAGTCTTAAAAGGTTAAGATGCCATCATCTATTTATTGTCATGTAGATGAAATTTATGGTTTCCTTTTTGTTGACTGATTTTTATTTTTAATTTTGTCATTAAATACACACACACACTGCAGTTTTGGTTGTTGAAAAAAACGTAGTTTTTATTCAGTAAATAAAGTTGTTTTGTTTTAAAATTATGGTTCCACTTTCATCCGTTGTGCGATGGGATAGTGAACACAACAGTTGTTGAATTGCTGTCAAAATGTTGTAGTGGTGATATATACACGACTCTTTATTACTGCTCATCAGTAAACCATGAAAAAACTCCACTGACCGGTTGTTAAAAAATGCTCCTGTGAAGGCAAATATTTTTGGTTGTGTTGCGTTTACCTTCATCTCATGATCTTTAAGTGACACGAAAGATCCAGGCTTCTGCAGGAAAACTAATGTCCTGCTGATTTCAGCATTGGAAAGGGTTGAGTCTGATGATTTAAGTTACTCTTGTCAGACCTATAACGATGACATCATCGTAGGCAATCTGCTTCAATGCGGCAAAACTAATATTTGTACTTTAAGATATTCAATCTGGATCTGGTTTTCAAAGGAATGTATTATTTAATGCTTTTGATTTAAAAAAAAAAAAAAAAAAAAGATTTAAAATGTTCATTTTAAAAGGTGTATATCTGGGGGGGGGGTTTATCATGCAAGACACGTAGCTGCACACAAGATGTTTAAGGGCATCTTTTATGCCTCTTTAGACTTCCTGCAGCAGTCTATGAAGCGGGTATAAAATCTCTGTCTGAACGCTTTCCAGAGGGCGGGATGAAGAGGACGTCATCGAGCCTCCTACCAGAAGAGTGCATGAGGAGCCTCGTGGCCGCCTTGAGCCGCAGCACATCCAAGCCCCTTCTCAGCAGCAACCGCAACAGCAGCAGCAGCAGGTGCAGCAGGAACCCCAGCCAGCTGCCATCCAGCAGTCTCCTCAGCCCGCTACACCACCTCAGCCCACCACACAAAACTCTCTAGATCAACAGAGGGAACTAGCACGCCGAAGGGAACAGGAGAGGAGGAGGAGGGAGGCGG
This sequence comes from Anableps anableps, assembly GCA_014839685.1. Lineage (NCBI taxonomy): Eukaryota > Metazoa > Chordata > Actinopteri > Cyprinodontiformes > Anablepidae > Anableps > Anableps anableps. The sequence continues at coordinate 20,524,781 of CM026083.1, read as the reverse complement.
TGAGTTGATGCTTGTTTACTCTTTACATCACATGCAAAATGTACTTATTTCTGTTTATGCCGTTACTTAGTTTGCACAAGTTAATGGTGTGATGTGGGGAGTATCCTGTGCAAAAGAAATGCTTAGTTCTTCTTTTCTTTCAACAGATGGCAGCAACTATTGACATGAATTTTCAAAGTGACTTAATGGCCATCTTTGAGGAGAACTTGTTTTGAGGAAAGGAGGGACAGCAAATGAACTGCAAAGAAAGACGAAAAAAACTGAATGAATGATATAAGCATCATCTTGAATAAAATCCTGGCAACAATGCAGCGCAGACCACACCACAGACTTTATGCATATACAGCCAGCCCTGTTGAGACTGAAAACAAAAACGCTGGCTGGACAAGTGGTAACGCCTCACGTTGGCCTCGGTGGTGAACACATGGAGGGGACTCTCATTGTTTTGGATGTCATTTTCTTGGAATCCAGCATTGCTTGCCTGAACTCTAGTTGAGGGGAAAAAAAAAAAAAAAAAAAAAAGACCCTTTTTTGGCACAGTTGCCTTTGTCAGACTTGATTCTCTCACTGTGTGTTGGCACAACAATACTGCAGGAGTAAAGACATCCCAACCCTGGAGATGGTGAAAATGCTCTGAATTACTGACAGACTGCGCAGAAGTATTTTGAAACTGCCAGATGTCTAAAATCGTGAAGAAATTTGTCTTTTATGTTGTTTATTTTGTCGTTAGTGAACAGTTTTTTTTTTTTTTTTTTTTTTTTTTTTTTTTTTTTTTTTTTGTTTGTTTTTTTTTTCTTTCTTTTTATATTTGGAGGGGAGGGGGTGGGAGCAACTTCCATACTGTAAATCATGTATATTTCTCAGCAGAGAAGGTACAGTTTGCCTTACATCTCTTTCCTAAACAGATAAGTATGTTGTATGGCCTGCACACGTGGACAAACCAATAACATTTACAGACAGAACCAGAAGCCGTGCAGACTTTTTTTCATCATCTAGGATCTACTGTAAAAAAATATTTTCTTATGCTTCAATAACTGTTTATTTTGGATCTGTCTGCTTTCCCACCTTGGTTCTCTTTGCACCAATACACTCCTCCACCTATGCCAAACAACTCAATATCTTTTATGCTAAATAACTTCTCTAAGCATTGTAGGTAGATAGCGGGCAAAAAACTGAATATATGCATTAACATAGCTCCAGTGAGTATTTATGAAAGAAAAGATCAGTTTTCATCTTGTATTTGTCATTTAAAAACTACAAAAACTAGCTACCAGAAGAGTTAAAGAGCCAGTTGTTGCTGAGCTTTAGTTGGGTTTCACTACAAGTGTCGTTATATTTGTTTTACTATCAGATATTAATGTTTGGCTGTTCACAACTGTCACTACTGGATTGGAGAAGCCTCTTGTGTTGCCTTTGAGGATTCTGTTTTGACAGAAATCAGCGCTTGACATTAGAAAGATACAATTAAGGAAAAAGAAACATTTACATCTTTTGTAGCTGATGCCTGAAACAGGTTAGTAAAAAATATAATGGGACCAGACGAAGCTCCTGCTTTCAATCATCTTCCAATTCACAACAGGCTCTCTTGACAGCGTTTAAAAAAAAAAAAAAAAAAAAAGGTCAACCACAAAACTCAAAACAAAAAATAGCTGAAAGAGGTTTGGATTTCTATCTTTGTTCTTGTTTGGTAATAGTGGATGTAAGTTCTAATTCTGTTCCTGGAGACATTATTGGAGCTGGGCTAAAATCTGAACATATGTTGTCCTCTCTATTTGTCTCTTAAAGTGTTTTTTTTTTTTTTTTTTTTTTTTTTTTTGGTTTTTTTTTTGTTTTGTTTTGTTTTGTTTTTGTTTCTCCAGTGCCTGTATTGTATTGCAGTTCTTGTTGGCTTATATTACACTTTTGAGGGGACTTAGAAAGTGGCACATCAGGAGTGGGAGGTGTAATATTTAAAAGGGGAGGGAGATTTTTGACAGAGTTTGTGTTTTAAAAAAAAAAAAAAGAAGAAAAAAAGGTAAAGACAGCATTTTATATTTTACCCGTTGTCGATATTCTGGTTTTAAATTTAGTTTTAGCTGGGCATCTTTAAGTGTAAACATCTGACAACTACTTTCTCATTTTGTTCTCTCAACAGATTTTAGCTAGATGTGTTTCAGCGTTTCCACATTAGCGTTTTCAGTCTGGTCTGTAAGTTTGATTGTGTAAATTTGAGCGACTGTGTGAATGTGTGAGGTTTTTTTTCCACTGTGTGGTGCAGAGAGGCATGTTCCCAGATATGTAGATAAATGTTCTGTTGATGAAGACTAAAAAGATGGGCAGGAGAGGTTTAGTGCTTAATTCACTTTTTTTTTTTTATTTCTTTCGAGTCCACCATGTATGGATATATAATGTTATCATTAGATCTGTTTCAAAAGTGTTAAGAAAAATACTTTCATTCCTTTTTATCCTTTTCTTTTCCTTCCCACAATAACTGTTGGACATAATGTGCCATGAGTTCTACAGAGAATGTGCTGACATGCAGCTCAGCCCAGAATTTGCTTTATTCAGGTATTTTATTTTTGTGTTGCATTTGTTCTGTTTTGGGGGGTTGTTATAACATTTTCCTCAGTTTTGTTTGGTATGTGAGTGGTCTCTTGAGGTCTCTGAATACGTATGTAATGATCATTGAATAAACTCATCTGTTTTATAGAAAATAAAACAAAGAAATTCTGTATTTTGTTGAAACTCACTCTTGATCTTGATCTGCAGGTGAAGCAATGTTGCTGCCGCTCACAGTTGTAGAGGCAGCCGATTTTAAGTTGTCTCTTTCTACAGGTAACAAATGTAAACAAAAATACTTGATAAAATTATTCATACCCCATAAACCTTGCCATATTTAGTCACTTTGCAACCACAGATACTTGGAGTTTCATATGCTTTTACAAATAAAACTTAGAAAAGTGTGGCCAGCCCACTTTACTTTTGTTACCCCTAAATAAAATGCAGCCCATATAATCTCTTTCAAAGGCACCTAATTAGTAAATAAATTAATCTTTGGAAATCATCTCAATACAAAATACAGCTATTTTTGAAGGCCTCAGAACACACCAGACAAGTCAGAGATAAATGCTGTGGGGGTTAAAGCAGGGTTAGGTTATAAAACCAAATGCAAAGCTCTCATTGAACACGTTAGTCCATCATCTGAAAGTGAAGAGTTTGGCACAACTGCAAACCTACCAAGACACAGCTATTCACCTAAAGTGACAGATCTGGTAAGGAGGCAATTAGGGGAGCAGCAAAGATGCCCATTGTTATTCTGGAGAAGCTACAGGGATCCACAGCTTTGGTGGGAAAACCTGTTTACATTATTTACAATATAAGTTGTGCACTCCAAAAATCTGGCTTTTATGCCAGAGTGACAAGAACAAAGTTATTGCTGAAAGATGGCCATAAGTCTTATTTACAGTATGCCACAAGCCATGAAGGGAGCAAGGCAAACATGTGGAAGATGGGGGCTCTGGTCAGATGAGATCCAAGTTTTTTTGTTTGTTTGTTTGTTTTTTAACAAATGCATGTGTTCAAATGACGAAAACAATGTTCAGATCTCAGTCAAAATTGGGAATGTGTGGCAAGACTTGGAAGTTGCTTTCACAGATGTTCTCCATTCATCCTAACACACCTTGAGCTTTCTTCCAAATAATGGACCAGCATTTCAGTCAGTAGATGTTGAAAAACATCCCCCAAAAAGACTTGCTACTGTAATTACATACTTCCACATTTTACATTTTTCAGAATTATATTTGTCAAAACATTCAATTATGCATCATTTCCTTTCCACCTCAGTCATACGCGACTTTGTGTTGGTTTCTGAATGCTTAGTTTTGCAGAAATATAATCTGCAACTTTTCTCTTTTTTTTTTTTTGCGTTTGTTTTACAAAAATAATGGTATGCAAAGGATAATGTATTTAAAATATAGCTCACGGTCTGGATTTACAGCCTGATTTTCGTAACTGGTTTTAGACGTCTCGGCAAATGTTTCATATTAGATTTTGCGTGGTTAGCTAACATGATAACAACCTGACCAAGTTTGAACTGCGCCTCATTTTGCGGTAACTGTGAAGGGGTTGTGATCGTAACATGTTTTAATACTTAAAGCGCTGTAACAAGATAAGAAGCGTTAATGAATTTTGTGGTCTGTGGTGATAAAGTTTTGGCTAATCAGTCTGTGTTTCAGTTACTTTTCCCACGTCTTGAAACCAAATAACAAAATGTTATAATCCTCATCATTACAGTGTATTAGGGCAGAATACTAGCGTTATTTTCAATCAGATAAAATTGGAACGAAGCAAGTAGCTTGAGTTTATCTTACGTTGACGGTACAAACCGGAAGACGTACTCTACAGTCATTCTCACTGGCTTTATGTTACAAAAGGACTTTTGAATGCTGCCCTCAAGTGGTCATTATAATAAACTACAAAAGGAACACAAGTTCTCTATTTTGCCCATATTTCTCACTTACTGATCTTTCTTAGTGCAAAACAGTCCTTTGTGATTAATATCCCTCTCTAGTTTATTTATGTAGCTGGGTGATAGTTTTTTCTCATGTGTTTATGAGAATTACGGACAGCCACTTTATCCGCTTACACTTAAAACACTGTCCTCTTGTGGTCACTCCCATAGACATAATAAATCTTTATGTCTATGGGACATAATAAATCTTTATGTCTATGGTCACTCCGCGTAATAACAAGATATGAAGAGACAAGCCTGCGTTAGTACGAGTTTAAAATAGCTCTTATGCTAAGTATTTCAAAAATAAAAGGACAACAATCAGTTTGAACATTTATTTTAAAAAATGCATTTGACTGGCATTATGAAACTACTCTCAGCAACACGCTTATGAACCTGATCACGACCGCTCCTTGAGAGTAAATGAACTAGGGCCCATGAAACGGTGGGTGTGTGGAGTCAGTTATAACGATGAAAGGTTGCTTACCAACTATTTAAAGTGTAAATTTTCGGTTGTCGTACAAAACAAGTCATCATTTGTGTGAACATCGATATAGATTCAGATTTATAGGTACACAAATGTAACAGACCCTGGTACAACGTTCATCTTCGTAAATTTCGTAACAAAATTATACAGTGATTATTCAATGTCTGGAGGCACAGTTTCCAGTCCAACTTGGAGTAGAATCTAATGACAGCCCTCTTGTGGTCACTGTGGGGTACTGCAACCATGTTGACATAATTAAGTGTACATCAATTAAACTACACTCCCGGTTGGGAATTTCAAAACAAAGGGATCATTTTGATACCGTTTAAGATGGTCGAGTTTTTTATTAAAAAGAAGTCATAAGCCTGAACGTTTCCACTCAATGAAATTAGTATGATGTACATAAAAATGGTTAAAAAAAAAAAAAAAAAAGACTTTGTGTCCCTCATTTAGGTCCACAAAATCTATTTTTCATCTGCCAAGTACTCGCCAGTACCTTTTTTAGGTGTAAACCCCATTTTTTAAAATTTATTTATTTATTCAGTATTGCTCGATGACCTTGACTAAATATAGGACGCCTTTTAAGAAAAGGATTTAAGTCATACCCCAGATAATTGTGCTCCATTACATTTTTCTCAATGTTATGGAAGGTGTACTGTCCCAAAAAGATGTTTTGTTTGTGGCAAGAATCCAAATAACAATGTGAATGTTACCATTTTTGCAACATATCAGGAGACCGGTCTGCTTTCATGCCAAGACCAAGTAGGACAACAGTGGAGAAATGTGTGGAGAAATATGTGACCACTGCTTCAAATGTGGGCAAAGTGGGAATCTATCACGCTGTACAGCCGGAGGTATTTTACTAAATGTCAAAATCATTATTTTAAAGGCAACAAAATGAATGAAGTTTGATAAGTTTATCTTATTTTGACGGTAACATCCGGAAATCACACTACAGTCGTTCTCACTGGCTTCATGTTTGGAAAAGGCTTTTGAGTGCTGCCCTCTGCTGGACATAACCGTAAACTACAAAAGTAACACAGTTTGCCTATTTTTCCTCCATTTTACCGATTTTGTCTCTTATTCTAGTTCTGCCTTCACTATTGGACACTAAATTGTAAAGCCCGAGATTATTTAACTCCATTTGGATTAAGTTTAGGCTGTTATAGTCAGGTTTAAGCGAAACGTAATCAGCGGTTCGAGATAACCTAGTGTTCTTATCCAAAGGATGAATATCCCCCTGTATTTACTTTTGATAGCTAAGTAGTGATAGCTTTTTCTCAGGTGTTTATGAGATTTACTCACAACTGCTTTATCCACTTACAACAAAAATCTGCCCATGCACTGGATGGATGGATGGACTTCACTAAAACTATTACTGACATTATCAAACTACTGTCAGGGACAAGCTTATGAACTTGATCGCGACCGCTCCTTGAGTGTTCGTGAACTACCATAAATGTAGCGATGTGTGGGAAGCCAGCTAAAATGACTGGATGCTTACCAACTCTTTATAGTTTATTTGTTCGGTTGTCTTAGAAAATAATTCATCAATAGTGTGAAAATCATTATAGATTCAAATTTATAAGTACACCAATGTAAGACACCGAAACAACTTTCCTTGTCGTAACAAACCAGTCAATAATACAGTTCTATGTACGCAGACACATTTTCCAGCCCCTCTTAGAGTAGAATATAATCTCCACACTTGTGGCCACTGTGGGGTACTACATTGTATCGATATTATTAAATGGGCGTTAAAGTTGGTTTAAAGTACTGTAGCACTTCCGGTTGGGAATTTCAAAAATAAAGAAATTATTTTAAAACAGTTTTAGATGGTTGACGTTTTTGTTTAAGCGAAGTCGTCATTCGCCTGAACGTTCCCACTCAATGAAATTTGTATGATGTACATAAAGATGGATAAAAAGGCTATAACATATTTATATAACATAATATTAGGGCTATGGTTAATATTTTTAGACTCATCAAGTTTTTGTTTGGACTTCATGTATCATCTATCTAGTTAACTTCGGTCCAGTGTCACTCCCCACCCACTGTTAGATGTAAACTCCATTTTTTAAAATTAATTTTTCATTTAGTATTGCTTGATCTCTCCTGACTTAAAAAAGTACCCCCTTTTCAATAGTCAATCAAGCTTTACTTGCTAGCTTAGGTCCACAAAAAAAAATAAATAAATAACACAACACACACACACACACACACACACACACACACACACACACACACATATATATATATATATATATATATATATATGTATATATATATATATATATATATATATATATATATATATATATATATATATATATATATATATATATAAGAGCTGTTGTCATTGTATCAACCTTCCAGACCACTCAGGTCTTCTGGTTCTTGTCTACTCTGCATCCCAACTCGAACCAAACATGGAGAAGCAGCATTCAGTTTTCATGCATCACAAATCTGGAACAAACTCCCTGAAAACTGCAAAACAGTCAAAATACTGAGTTCCTTTAAATCAAGGCTTAATAGCCATCTTTTTCATTAGTAGTAAGTGGAACATTGATCAGTATTTTCAAATTATATTCGCTTGATGATCTTTATGATTTTGATTTTGATGTTTTTATGATATAAAGCACTTTGAGCTGCCTTGGTGCTGAAATGTGCTATGCAAATAAACTTGACTTGACAACCATAATAAAATTGTAAAATCTTAATAAAAATATAGAAAAGGCCTGAGCCAGAACTCATATTTTTGTGTTATGTACATAACTTTTCTTAATGTGATGTAATATGTACCATCCTGCAAATAATGTTTTGGTTCGTAGCAGGAGTCTAACAGAGTAACATTGTGTACGTTTAAGAAGCAAAAAAAATGCTGTGTAACGAGATAGGCGTCATTTTACTCACGTTTAAAAGTGGAATAACAAAATAAACACAATTAATGAACTAATACTAACAGATTTTAATTGGCTAAACATTGTATTTTGCTTAGTTTTGTAAAAATAATATCATTTTTAAACAGAAAATTTGAGCTAGCTGGATTATGAAGTTGTTGGATTTCTTATTTTAAAAGTAATTGCCAGAAATGAGTCTGTAGTGACGTTGTCTCTGACTTTACACTGAAATGTGACTCCATTGCTGCCCTCTTGTGGCCATATTGACACACTACATCAACAAAAAGCTGAGACTGTTTTTTTTGGGAAAGCAGGTTTTGACCCAACCATTTATCTGTAGTTACTCTCAGTTGCTTGCTTGTGAGTGTTCATCTGAGTTTAAAACAATGTAACACAAGCTGTTTGTAGAAACCTCGCCAAATTCAGAATGCGCAATACGTGAACATATTCTTAACACTATAATTATTTTACATCCCGGAACTACGTGTGGTTACTTGCTTTCGCCACAGGGGTACTATAACTATGTACTGATGACTAATGTTTACGGGAAAGGACGTGGTTCCGGGCTATTTAGACTCGTTTATGTTTACTGCCCTCTTGTGGTCACTATTTGAAACTACAGCGGTAAAAACTAGGTCAGAATGGTCAAGCCAAAAATGTGTCTTTTTATTGCCATTAAAAGCAGATATTTTATGGTTAATTTTCAATGTTACACAAATAGTGAGTAGAAATCTAAAGACTGTGTGAACATTGTGTTCCGAAGCTAAACATGTGAGGAAGGATATTGTCTGATTTTTTCAGACGGTACTTGGAGGCAGCATCGCTTACCTGTAGTTCAGGTCCAGCTGATATGAGTGAAAATCATTCAGAGACGCCTCTCCGTGAAAGTGTTTCAGGTTGACACACGTGCTGCCAGCGCTAAACAAAAAAAAGAGAATTTCTCCTTCTTTTGAAGTAAAGTGAAGTCACCTGGTTCATAAAGGACATGTCCGGATGGAGGAGACTCTAAAGTGAAAGGTAGGTTTGTTTTTGGATAATTTGAGAAGTGTCAGTGGCATTAGTACGCCTTATCATCAGAAGTGAAACCATTTCAGACAGTTCGGAAAAATAGAAAAAAACAAGTCTACGTGTTTATAAATGTTTGTAATGAGACAAACATAATTATTGACAAGCAAGGCGCTTTTTGGCCAATGCTGAAATTATTTTTGAACTCTGATCACCTGTTGTCTTGTTTTAGCACTAACTACAACATAAAGCTTTAGATTTAATTAAGTTGATTCACACATCAACTCACAAATAATTTCTTTATTTGATAGATTCGATATTTAACTAAATCAGTATGATGCATCTTTTATTGCGAACCTCCCCCCCCCCCAAAAAAAAAAAAAAAAAAAAAAAAAAAACCCAGTCGAAACAGTAGTCACCTTTTAGTAGACTGTAGGATCCTGAAACCAACAGGTCTTGATGTCAAATTAGTGTCTACAAATAAAGGAGTATTTACATGATCAAAAAGTGAGAGACCTGCTGTTAAATTAAAAAAAAAGATCTTTGCATCAAAATGTATATCTTTGGAAATTAAAACTAACTGGTAAGTGAAGGTGGGCGTTTTGGTGGAAAGTTGGTTTTGGTTTTTTTTCCTTCCGATGATCTGAGACAAACGGTTCTTTAGCCACAGGTACACATATTTTTAGAGGCACGAAAACCGCAGTGTTAGAAATAACAGCAGTGTGTTTTTGTTTTTTTAAAAAAAGAAGCTAAAAATTATTTTTAGTAGTTTTGATTTCTCCACACACACAAACATTGGGAATAACTTACATTCTGTTCCAGAGAGAAATATGGAGAAAATATTACTTTACAAAAAGTGAGGAAAAAGGAATGTTAGACACTTAAAAAACTCAGCACTGTTAGATTTTTCTTTAAAAACTAAAACTTTTACTATATAAACTTTAAAAAAGAGCATGCTTGAAGATTCAACTTTCTTGAATATTTAATTTGTTGTTTCTGAAAACATTTTCATATGTGTTGTGTGAAGCTGACCAACTTCTGGGACCTGTAATATGTTTTCCTGCCCAGGACTACTTTCCATAATTCTCAGCATTTCTTGGTTTTGACTCAGAAAGCACGTTTAGTGTTACCCCAATTTTTATTTTATTATCTGGATTAAGGTATTGGACTTATCACTCCATATAGTTAACCTTATTGGCTTGGGATCAAGATGCTGGTCACTTTTTGCTTGGGGTACAAAACTATATGTTGGCACAAGACAACATATAGTCTATCATATTTTGATTTATTCAGAGTTATCTGTGATCCCTGATATGCAATAAATAGGCCCAACACCACAGTGTGAGAAGCATCCCCCTACCATGATGCCTGAGCCACCATTATTAACTGTGTGCTGTGACTTGAATTCAGTGTAACATTCAATGTGTTCTTTGACATATTGTAAATTCTTCAGCCCATATTGTTCTTTTTCCAAGAGTTTTTGAAACCTCTTGCCAATAATGGTCTCAGGTAACGATAGACCTTCTTTGGTCATCCTGGAGTAGATCATTGGCTGAGTCTTTTCCATTATCGCTGTTCTTTTATCTGTTTGAATTGTAGTTTTCCATTTTCCTCCACATGTTTCTAGTTGTGGTTTCCATTTTAAAGCAGATGATCTTATTTAGCTGAGCAGCTCATTATTTTAAGCACTTCTTTAAATGTGTTCACCTCTCCAATTAAACTTTTAAAAATATGACCGTTTTTTCTTTGAATGAATGATCTCAGAGTAATTGTTGTAACTCATATCATCCAAGTATCTCCAAAGAGTCATTGTGGATGGTGATGCTGTGGACAGGAAGGATCTCTGTTGGCAGTCAATCTTGCAACAAATCTAAAGAGGCCTCTGACTGAAAACTGTTGCTCCATGACAGTCTCATGACATGGTAACAGCTCCATTTCCAGGCAGCAGAGAGGATATTTCACAGTAACATGTCCTGGATGACATCATCAATTGTTGGCATACACTGCTAATCCACCTCACTTACTTTTGCTGCTCCTCTTTAAATGTCTGTATGGTTAGAAAGCCCGACAGAGATGTTGAAGTCAGGGATATGATCCTTGCCCATTATGATCGACATAAGAGATGGTTTGAACTTCTTCCTCATCTCTCTGCTCTCTAGGTCTGCGCTGCACCTGTCAAGCCTCCTTTTCAATTCCTCTGGGATTTGAGGTAATATTTGAACACAACTGTGTCTCCAGCAGAGATGGGCCACTAATATTTCCAGTTAAAGTAATGTTGCTGATCGTACTGGCAATTTTGGACTGAAACTTCATCCTTGCCATGCATTATATTCTTATGAACCTTTATTTATTTATTTCTTCCTTTTTAAAATTTTAGCTTAATCTCCAGAAAACAAATAATAATAATAAAAAAAACACTTTGTGGCCCGAATTCCAACTTTGGGAACCAGTTGCCAAATATTTGGGAAAATATTAAGTGCAAGTAAGTGTTGTATGTGTATTAAATTGATAGCTTTAGTACTACTACTTTAAAAGCTGCAGTTTAATGCATGAGGGGGTATTGATGAATAAGACTTTACCAGATACTTTACCAGATTGTAAAATCTAACCTTAAATGTACAAAAACACACAACACATTCTACACCATATTTATTCGAAGAAAGTGAAGCCAAAATGAAAACATGGAGTTTGAAAGAGAAGTATACCCTATAACTCAGCTGCTTTTGAGTAGAAACGTTGACCCACTTCTCAAACAGCTTTATTTCAACTCATTGAGTTTTAGCAATACTGGCCCTAATCATGATACTTCCACTGATATGCTTGACAGTTTTTGTGAGCTTTGTGACGATATACTGTGCTTGGTTGTTGCCAAATATAGCCCTGTGCAATAGGACCAGGCATTGCTACTCTAAAGGAGATTGCTTCAGAAATCTTGTGGTTGGTTGAAATGCAACTTTGCAAAATGTCAAGCGAGCAGAAAGCAGAAAGTTATCTCATAACATGATTGGAGAGATGTTTGCTTCTCCACTCCTTTCAAACAGGCTACACAGTTTCAGTTTCTTTCTAATTGCATTTAGCAGGCCAATTAATCACTGTAGAGTCTCAGATGTAGCTGATGGGCTTTTTGCAAATTTTGTAGGTTTCTATGGTCTGACCTTGGGTTAAACTTGATGGATTGCATACAGAAAAAGGTCAGCAGTTGTAAATATTTTCCACTTGTGAATAATCTTACTAGAGATTTGAGTTAGAATTGTTTGGAAATTGTTTATTCCTTACTAGATTAATGGACAGCAACATTTATTTTGGCACTGTCTCTTTTTCCTAAATCCTATGGAAGTAGCAAGGGTGTACTTTTTTTTTTTTTTTTTTTTAAAACACTGCTTCTCCATTTTGCCCCTTTTTTTTGTTTGTTTCCTCAAATAATGAAAATGCGGAACCTGTTGTGTGGTTCTTGGCACTTGGCTCGATTAAAATCTTAGAACCGGGTACAGACCTGACCATTTTTGTGTCCTGATATGTAAATTCCTATAATTTAAAGGATGTGGGATTTCTGTTGAGCATAGTTGCATGTTGTTCTCTCTCTAACATTTTCTGCCTTTTTGTTTTCTCTGCAGTTATGGCCACTGTCAGCAATATGTCGAATAGCTGCAACTACAACCGTAACATCACTTTCTTCTACCAACTGGTGGAAAAGGAGCTCAGAGTAGAATGGACTACACGGGATTTCATGGTCATGGGACTAGGCTTGACAGTATGCTTAATAGTGGTGCTGGCCAACCTGATGGTGATGGTAGCCATCCTTGTGAACCGCCGCTTCCACTTCCCCATTTACTACCTGCTGGGGAACATGGCAGCTGCAGACTTGTTTGCAGGTCTGGCCTATGCTAACCTTATGCTCAACACAGGCCCCTTTACTCGGATGCTTACTAAGGAGCAGTGGTACATCCGTGGGGCTTTGATTGACATCAGCCTGACTGCCTCTGTTGCCAACCTCCTGGCTGTAGCTGTGGAACGCCACCAGACTATCATCACTATGCAGCTGCACAGCACCATGTCTAAGAGGCGTGTGGTGCTTCTTATAGTCTCCATCTGGATTGCAGGAATTATCATGGGTCTGGTGCCATCACTGTTTTGGAACTGTGAATGTGATCTCAATGACTGCTCTACTGTTGCCCCCCTCTACAGTCGCCGCTTCTTGATTTTCTGGGCAGTTCTCAACCTGCTCACCTTTTTCATTATGCTGGCCATGTACTCTCGCATATTCTTTTATGTAAAATGCCAGAGTCGGTACACTTCTCAACACACCTCAGAGGCACGACATCAGACTGTCATCAACCTCATGAAAACCATCTCTATGGTTCTGGGTAAGAACAAATGCTTATTTTTGAATAACGTTTAACGGTGACCTGTTACCTAAATACTCAGAGCAAACAGATGTCTTTCAAGGTATGAGCTGAGTTTGAGTTCTTGAACTTGGACAGATTAGTTAGAACTATTTCTCCGCAAGCCAATTTTTTTTTCCTTTTCTCAAGCTTCCTTTGTTTCTGTGTTTTAAGTTGGAACTTTGTCAGATGTTTTTCAGAGAATTGATCTTATCTACCTTTAAACTACAAAGGTGACTCATTTCCGAACTTCAACTATGTTTTGCATGGCTATTAGGCAACCATGGAAAAATGTCATCTTGCGTAACTCGTTTGGCATCATCCCACATCAGTTGTTCAGTGCATGTGTTGTTGTTTATTGGTCTCCATAAACGATCCACCTCTCTGCAGGTGCCTTTGTGATCTGCTGGACACCGGGCCTCATCATTCTCCTCCTGGACGGGCTGCTGGGTAAAAGCAGCAACGCTAACCGCTATGAGAAGTACTGCTTGGTGATAGCAGAGTGCAACTCTCTGGTTAATCCAATCATTTATTCCTTCCGGGACGCCGAGATGCGGAGAACGTTCAAGTGGATCCTTTGCTGTTTGTGTCGAAAAGGTGACTGTCAGCAGAGGGAGCCTTTGGCAACAGAAATGGACTCTCCACTGAAAGAGGTAACTCTTTAAAATATTTTGATTCTGAAGAAAATCTAAATTCACCAAGAGCCTATACACTCTCAAAGCACTTCAGGTTACAAGTTTTGCTTTAATAGTTGCTCTTCAGTTTGTTTGTTTTTTGTTTTGTTTTTTGTTTTTACTCTATCATGCCATCTGCGAGCCATTCCAGTTTCACTTCTGAGAGCAGATTTCTGAATGAGCTTACTTGTTAGAAGTTATCTTGGAAATCCAACTACTTGGAACTAGCACACCATCTAAAGTGATTCATCCCCCCCCTCCCAACTTATTGTTTTAAAAGAAAGTAATTGTAAGAATTGTTAAATTGAGATTGTTAAATCACTCAAATTACTTTTTCTTTGATTTGTTTACAGCGAACGCTTAGCTACAAGTCAGAAGATCCAGGCTTGTGGAAGACTCAGGACACAAACAGTAAAGATGGCAGGTGGACAATGCCTGTGGTATGATGTAAAATTAAATATGTTGTTACTTAAGAGTATATTTTGGTAAATTTTGAAATGAATTAAAGGAAAAAATGTATTACAGTTAGCAGTGGAGAAGTTTTTCAGTCTGAATATTTCTTTGAAATTTGTGAAGCTAACAAATTCACCTAAAATCAACAGATGGTGCAATCTCTCCTTTTATTACATTTGACTATCACAAGAGCATTTGTGACAACTTATAAAATGAAACACTCCTAAAATGAAATACTGAAAAAAAAAAAAAAAAAATCACACTAAATTGTTTTTTTTATTTTCTAATAAGAACACTACAATTTTGTCATATTCTTCCGTTTTTGTTTTACTCTTTCTAGATCAATTCTAAAGTTGAGGTATAAAAGGAGTTCATACAGACTCACAAGTCTGAAAACAGTGGGGTTATATACAAGAGAAATGGAAAGACAGAGGTAGAGAGAGGGGTAAATACAAGGGAAAGAGGGAGATACAAATATACTAATAAAAAACAAACAAATGAAGGTTTACAAAGACATTTGGTGCTGTGGAACTAAACCAGCTGAATGATCAAAATATTTAACTATTAAGTTTACAATAAGCTTTTTTTTTATTGATGAGTTACAACTCTGCTGCAAAAAGCATGAGCTCACAAAGTGTATATATTGACATCAAGTATTTAGGCATTGATGTTTCTGCTGTAATAAATTGAGGTGAATGGCAATAGTGGCAAATAATCACTGAGGCAACAAACAAGGGAAACTTGTAATTTAAGCAAATATTTCCAAAAGCAAACTCGGTGTGGAAATTATAAGGGGAATAAACGGTAATAGGAAAATAAAATAGTTCCACAGCACCACATTACATTTGTTCATCCTACACTGCAAATTGGTTATGTAACAAAAGATCTAAATAATATTCAAAGCCAATACAGAGTTAGCGTGAATCCTGTGAAACGGTAAATATCTCAACCAAAGTTTTATAAAAGAAAATGTACTGAAACATTACACAAACTGTACAGTGACATCCATTACAACAAGTAGAAAAAAAGGGGCGGCATGATAATTTGGTGTGGCGACGCCATAAGTTCAGACGCAGCCATAACAAGCTGCTGCGAATGACAAAACAGGAAATGAAACATGAGATAACGTGACTGGCTTTCAAGCTCAGTTTCTGTTTTGTAACATGTGTCAACAAACTCTTAAAAGACAAATCTTAATAAGGCTTTACCTTACTATCAAAATGCTTTGTTATTCACATAATCTTTAATGTATAAAACAGTTTAACGAATGGAAATCGCCAAAATGTTGCAGGTTTGTCCTACACACAAATTAAGAGTTTTACTACACCCAGTGCTGCCTCTTTTTTTTGGTAACAGAGGAGAGAGAGAAGCCCTTGCCCAATTGGCCATGGAACATAAAAAGAAAAGGGTTTTTTTGTTTTTTTTAAAACCAGACAGTATTAAAGGATAAAGAAAGGGCAGAGCATTTCTTTCATGCTCACAATCAAATTACAGGTGTGATGACGGTGTCTACTCCACCCATCATTTATGAAGCCCCATTTAAAAAAAACATCCAAAAAGGAAACCAACTTGAGGCATGACAACACCACAAAGAGACACAGGTACAAACAGAATTCCCTCCTCTCCTCAAATGTAAAAGGCGACTGCGCACCAATGTTTAAAAAAAGTAGTATTATTACATTGCTGAACTTTGTATATTTGGTTTTGGTACAATAGGTTGTTAACATGTTGCCTCAGGCTCACAAGCTTAAAAGTTTCAAGATGGGGAAAAATCTAAGTTGAACCCCACCTCGCGTGTCATTAGCTGGTGGAAGCACCCAGTCTACATAATGCTTACAAAGTTCATAGGAGCACCAGCCAGTTTGACTAAGATATCCCAGGAACCTTTTACACGTCCACACAGACACATCAACATGTGATGCACTTTTTTGGTTTTGGTCTGACTGTAATAGTTTTACCTTTTATTTATTTTTTTCTTGTTAATACAAATTAAGCTAAAAACGTAAATGAAAAACAGTATAACACCTAGAAGTCCTACATGCATGGAAGACAGTCACATTTCTAAGTTCATGTCACATTTGTTCCAGTAACACATCGATGCCTCGCAATCTTTCCACCCTTCTTTTGTCATAAAGATGTCGTATTGAGCTAATTTTTGGTGGTGGCTGGTGCATTCTTGGTGAAACAGCATTAGATAATAGTCTACAATCAAATAAACTAGTGAACAGAAAGAAGGAAGTAAAGTCTACAAGCCATCTACCAACACCCCTTATTGGTTAGCAGTGGAAAGAGCTATTGGTTACATATGCTTAACCAAAGATGTTCTCCTCTCTCCAGCCTATTCTCTTCACACCAGCCCTACTATCTCTTGTCCTGCCTGGTCTGGAGCAGTGATCCCCTTACCCTTCCTAGAAAGGTAGAAACCCATAACAAGGATGCTAACATTTGTGCTTGACACAGCTTTTATGTCAGCTCATAATGAAAACAGCTGATAAGTTGTGAGCTGTATGTTTTGGGAATAGTTGCGTACACTTATGTGCAAACATCAGTTGCTCACTTGAAAATCCTAGCAGAAGGATACATTGATGCAACAGTGTCTAGTGTTGAGTAGGCAGAGGGTAATCTCAGAGGAACACTGGGGCAGCACTTTGGTACAAGCAAGGTGAGCAGAGCTCCCTGGTGGTCCGTAACCACAGTTTGGCTGTCAGATGCCAAGGCTTCAGCAGATACGGGCAATTACACACAGTTTCCCAAAGCAAAGAGTTGAGTGTAAAGGTCAAACAGCACATGAACAAGCCGTGGGAGTACTGTGTAAAGTTAACGTGCATATACACATAATGTACAGACATCATGATCATCTACACAGCTGGATGTGTTTTTTTTCAAAGTCCTTGACAATAAGGATGTTTTCTTTATGTCTCTGAGCTTCATTCCCCATTTTAAGTTTTAAAGAGTGGAGAACTGGAATGAAGGTGAAAGGAAAATTTCCTCCCAGCTACTATACAGCTGTCCTGTGGTCCAGAACAGCAAGCGTGAATGCAACGTGTATACAATTTCATGTGGCCTGTTCACAGGGGAGAACTTAAAAAAAAAAAAAAAAAATTTAAAAAAAAAATTAAAAAAACCGGAACACAAGATGATTTTAACAGCAGACCACAGTGGGAATAAAGAGAAGGCAGGGAAAGCCACCAGATCAGTTGGAAGTGTCAGAGTGGACGCTGCCAGGTGGACCAGGAGGGGAGGTAACCGAGGGCGGGTTGGTGGTGTCCTGCCAGCTGTTAGCCTGCAATCAGACAAGGAGGGAAGCGTCACAGAGATTAAGACTGATGACCAAATTTTTAGCTTCTAATTGGTTAAAATATGCTGTAAGTGTCCTTGTTGAGAAAAACCTGAGCACATTCACATGCAACTAAAATGTCTGCAGGTTTTCTGCAAGCATCAGGAAGTTTACATTTAAGACTTTAAGGCTATAAATTAAGCTTAAGATCTAAATTTGTGAAAAGCAACATATTTAATGCTTTTTGCTACCCAGAATCATGGGGTTTGAAGTTTTGTCATACAGTAATATCTGAATTCTTCCACTAGAGCTAAAAAGAAAGAAACATGTTCCAGGAAAGAATGGACGCATTTAAGACAACCAAATCTACTGTAACACCTTATTTTAAGACCTATAACTAACAGCTAAAAATCAACAAGGGGATCATTGCAAGCGGCTAAGGGCTATAACAATTTGTTGCACTGTCAACAAAAACAGCTGCTGTAAAACTTTAATTTCTGGAAACTAAAACATTTAAAATTGCATTGAAATGTAAACATCATGAGTATAATAAATTAAAGTAGATGCAATATTTTTAAATATGCATTTCTTTAAGCTGTTCATCTTAAGCGTTTTACATGGGCTGAAACAATTGATTAATCGTTATCTGGAGTATACAGACTCTAAAAATGGCCATTTTCAGAAAGAACAACAGAGCAGTAATTAAGCCAAAATTGTGCAAAATGTATATATTTTTTGTATTTAAAATGAAAAACCTTCTTTGTCTATAAATATGTTCTACCCAGGACTCCTCAAGTGACAGTTTTAGCTTCACCTACTTCAAATTCTGTTAAACAAAAAAAAAAAAAAAAAAAAAAAAAAAAAAAAAAAAAAAAATCTAGCACCTTTTGCTATTTATTAATCCAAAAATAAACAGATTAGAAGAAAATATATTTTTCTAGATGTAGATGCATCCTTTGTTACAAATGATCAAGCGTACACTAAAAGAATGCTATATTATTGCGTTTCAGGCAATAACATTTTTTCTTATTCAAAAAGTAATTGAATTGTTTGCATCGGTTATTTACATCTTTTAATGTATTTCTAATATATAAAAAAGGCTTAAACCTACAGTATCTAACTTTTATGGAGTTTTTTATATATTTGTTAAAATTATAATTATCTCGTGACAGTATAAGACAGATAATCTGTGAAAAAAAAAAAAAAAAAATCAAGCTCCTCTGCCTTCTCCCAGTGCTCCCAGTACTAACTGCAGAAATAATCAGCCAGGAGGAAGGTCTCAGCACTATCAATCACCTTCATGTACGCACCACTCATACTCCCCCTTGCTCTCTGCTACGCCAGAACTGCAGCATCACAACATAGCCTGCCGCTAATGCTAAGGCTAGTTAGCATGGCCACCGATGATGGTGGATACACAGTTTTCCTGGAGCGGTAAGTTGTTTCTCCACCATTAGCACATTTAGTGGCGCATACAGGAGGGTGACTGACAGCGCTAAGACCTTCCTCCTGGCTCTGATAGGTTGTTTCAGGTTAGGAGCAGTGAATTTTTTTAGACAACAATATTAGGTCAGGGAGGAGCTAGATTTTTATTTTATTTTTTCCCTCACAGATTATCTGTCACATATATTGTCACGACATGGTGACAGTTTTAACAAATATATAAAAAACATTTTTGTAAAAGTTACATACAGTAGCTTTAAATGGTTAGATGAAAAATCTGCAGAATGTGCCAATTTTTTTTAACTGATTCATCGTTAGAATAATTGATCACTAAAAAAAATATATTGGTTGCAGCCCTACTTTTTACACATGTACTTCATTTTATAATAAATGTCAGCAAAGCAGTTACTGAACCTGCATTACTAAAGATATCTGAATTGGTGTAATTTTTCCAAGTACTATCATTTTTTTCTGACAGGAAATGTGTATCAACAGCTTTAGAAACTATGACAACACAGAAACTTCAAGTTACTTACATCCAGGCGATGAGGGGTGAAGAGGCCACTACTTGACAACTCCTCATAGCCGCCCGTCAGGTGTGTAGCACGGTGCAGGGTATCCACCTATCAAAAAAAAAAACATTTAAAGATAAACTAACATTTTTAATGACTGAAGAAAATTCTTGAGATATTAACAGGTCAACAAAATGCAGCTGGTATCCACAAACCTCTACAGAATGCACGAGAAGTAGTCTGCATTACTCAAGCCGCTTTTAGATCATACTTTCAATCTACAAATGTTCTTTAAGCTGAAAGGTCCCAATATGGAACAGGGTGGTTTAGGTTGACCCACCAAAATTACCCCTCTGATCTGCCTCAGGAGTTAGTCACAGACCCATAATCACTGTGATCTGTAAGGGCCATGCAGGAGCATGCAACGAGGTTGACATATTGATACGGTACAAGGCAAAGATAGCAACATGAGGGTGGAAAAAGAACAGACACTGAATTATCCTCCAGTGCTCATCTAATCTGAGAAATCTACAGAAAACAGTGTAGAGAACATCTTGAAGATAATGGTTGATGTTGCTCTTTTGTTGTGAAACGATCTGAAAGAGACTTGAGAAGTGCCTTATTGTTGCGGTTCCACCCAGTTTAAGTAAAGCTTACACATCACCTTAACACTCAAACATACTGGGAAAATCAGAGTGAAACAAAAAAAAAGGCAGTGTTTGATTTGCTAACCCATACAAAGCATTACAGCAGAAATCTGTGGATTTTAAACAAACAGCAAAATACACCACTTTCAACAAATAACCACTGACGACCAAAAAAAACAAACTACATGGATAAGGGCGCAAAACAGAATGTTTGGATATGCATGGAAAAACAAGGACTGGCATAGACAGGAAGCTGTGATACTGTTGAAGGAACAGGACAACCTAGAGGCAAAGAAGCTGACCATTAATCAAAGAGATTATTGGTTTGAATGGTATCCATTATATATGGGTTTGTTTCAGCTGCATGCTTTGAGTTGAACAGCCTCGATTAAGAACTCTATGTCCTTTAATGGGTTTTGACAAATGTATGCAAGATAAAAATCCAATACTTCCAATATCCCAATGCTCTCTAAAGAAAGAATGGTCAGTTTGCACTGTGTGGGGCAGGATCTAGTAGTAATAAAAGGTACAGTCAGGACAGGATCTGACGAGAGGTCAAAACGAGTTAGGCTAAGGGAAAATATACAGGGATGCTCTGTGGATGGTTTACACCATGGGGATCAACTCTATAGCCGTCCTCTTTGCATACCTGCAGCTGTAGAGAAGGGGTAAAGTTGAGACCCTCACCATTGAGGGAACGTTGGCCAAGGTAGGCATCACCTGCATGAGAAAAGCTGTTTGACCCTGGTCACCCTTAAGAAAGTATATGTGCATGTGTTTTTATATGTATGTGGTTGACCTACTCTATACATCCATACATAGTTGACACCAGATATTTTCACACACTGTATAAAAAAAAACAACTTTTCCCTAATTGTTTGATATTAAAGTGTTTCCTGTTTTAGGCCAGTTAGAAATTATTTTGGTAGTCCTATTTGCTAAATGCCAGAATAATGAAAGATTTGTATTTATTATTTTTTACTTTCTTCAAATTAGTAGTTCAGAAGTAAAATCACTGGGGAAAATAAATAAAATAAGACAAGATATCAGGAAAAGAATTGTGGCTCTCTAAAAATCAGGTTCATGCATGGGTGCAATTTCCAGATTCCTGGAGGTACCACGATCATCTGTTTAAACAATTATATGCAAGTGTAAATAGCATGGGCATGCCCTGCCATCACACCAGTAAGGAAGGTTCTGTCTTCCAGAGATGAAAGTGTTTTGGTACTATGTGTGTATATTAACCCAACAGCAGCAAAAAACCTTGTGAAGATGCAGGCTGAAGTAAGAAAGAGATTGTCTTTTTCTTTTGTAAAATGAGACCTGTACCACCATCATCTGAAAGGTCACTCAGAGAGGAAGAGGTCATTATGCCAGAAGAAACATAAAAAACAGTTTGTAAACGAGCAGAAGGACCAAAACCTTAATTTTTAGGAACATGTCCTTTGGTTACATGAAACTAAATATTTAAGTGTTTGGTTTTATTGACCAGTGTTACATTTGAAGGACAAAGGGGGAAGTACCAGTGCAAATCGAAAAACAGATACCCTCATGAGGAAGGAAATTTAAGTGGAAATATCACAACATTTTGCAACATCTTAAGACATAAGCCTATAAGTTAAAGCTTGGGTACAAATTGGTCTCCCAAATGGACAATGGCTACTCAAACTGCCAATTTACTTACAAAGTGGTTTAAAAAGACAACAAAGTCAATGTTATGCAGTGGCTATCACAAATTACTGATCTCTCTCACATAGAAAAATTGTGGGCAGACAAATTTCACACTGTTACCATAACCTCTACTACTGTAAGACAAATGTGGAAGAATACCAAAGACAAGCGATACAGTTGTGAAGGAAATTATGCCATATACTTGAAATTTAAATTAAATCTCACGATTTAGAAAAAAGTTCTAAAAAATTCCCTAATAAAGTTCTCTCATCATCCTTTAACAAATAGAAATAATTTTGTTAATCCAAACACAGAAGATGTTCAGTCTCATTTGATGTCAGATAGTGAGCTACAAAACAGATTGTCTGTGTTTGTACATGTCGAGTTTCCTTATACAGTTGGAGCTTATTTAGTGTATTGATCAGATAGGGTCAGTACACCACTTTACCATAGCCGTAAGGTTATTGCTTGTTGTTGCAGAAGAGGCTTTTCACATTCATTTAAAGCTTAAACATGCCTCCAAAACAGTCCTGCTCATGTGCTGGCTTGTGCTGTGCTCTGATTTTACTACATTTGAACTCATTTCAACAGCAAGAAAATCTCTGAGAAAACAACTGTGACTCACAATACAAAGAATAAACTGCATGTCTGACTGCATTAAAAACTTTGGTCACTCATGGAAACTTTCATGCCCCTCCTTTGAGTGTAGTTGCTCACAAAAGCCTTATACAGAACATTAGTTGTCTGCTGAACATTAAAAACTAAAACAGTACATTACCCAAATCCCTGTAAAGATCCAGATTATTCATGACAACAGCAACTGTAGAAGGAACTAAATCATTAATTTGGACTATTTGTGGATGGAAAGATGGACAGAAGGTTGTTTCAAAATACAGAGGCTTATAAAAACCCTTAATACATTATGACAGAGAAAGACATGGGTGGCTCAGCACAGACACGAAAAACATAGTAACGGTTCAGAAACTAACATTTCTCACCAATAAAAACTGGGACTAGCAAGATTACTAGACTGGAAAACAGGTCAGCTGTGAACATAAGTTTTACATTTTGGACAAACTTCTTAACAGACCATTTTAAGCAGAACTATGAAATGCGAGATTGTCAATACCTGAGTTGGGTGTTGCTGGAGAGTTAGCCTGACTGGCTTGCGCTGACACATTCGCAGCATCCACCGCCGTTTTAACTGCGTACAGATTAGCTTCTTCCTGGAACTTACCGATGTTCTTCTTATAGCGTATTCTCTTGTTGCCAAACCAATTAGAGACCTAAAGAACACATGGATTTCATATTATAATGAAGTGAATAAACATTTATTTACCTGCATCTCCCCCCTCCAAAAAAAGCTGAGGACACAGCTAATATTTTTTAATCATATTTTACTCATGATTCCCAGTTTGGTACGATTTGCACCAGTCCATTCTAATTGAGGACAGTCAACACAAGTTGTTGGCAGAAAATTTGTTGAGTAAGAGATAAAGATGTGCATGTGAGGGGAACTGTCCTAACCTCAACTGGGTTTAGTGGGTTTGACAAATCATGTAATCTGCTAACCTTCATTGGGCACAGTTAAGTGTGTGATTCACTGTCTTTCAGTTGTCATACAAAAATCTAATTGAAATCAGACTATTAGTGTGTACTACAAGTCTTCTTAAAAACTATAAAGTCTGTGTAAGTTGTTTAGTGTGTCCTCAGTTGTAGCTAAAAAGGGCAACAGATCTGTTAGCTCATCATTTAATTTTCCTTTTACCAGAAAAGAAAAAAAGATCTTAAAGCTGTTGGGAATTTAACAGATGGTGACCCACAATTTGCTTCAACAGCTAAAGAATTTTAGTTTCTTAAAAAAAACCAAACTATCTTTTAAACTATTTTGGATAGCAGCTGTGTAAGCCATTCACCTGAGACACAGTGATCCCACACTTTTTGGCCAGTTCCTCCTTTGCTTCCTCACTAGGGTAGGGGTTAGACAAGTGGGAGTAGAAATACTCGTTCAGTACTTCTGTAGCTTGCTTGTTAAAGTTGCGTCTCTTACGTCTGACACAAAAAAGAGATGATGAACAACAGGTTAGGTATTTGAAGTACATATCTGACAAAACATTGACAAAGTACTCAAATAACTATGGCTCAGACAAAAAACATGTCCTTCTTGCAAACCAGTGTAGTGAAAATAACATCAAAACACACACAGACCTGGCATCAAGGAAGCGTGAGCGCAAAATCATGACCGCCTCACAGGTGCTCTGTTTGAGCTGCATCTGAATGGAGCTAAATTTACGGTGGATTATGGCCACCATGCGTTCAATCTCCTTGGGAGAGATGGGCCGTGTGCGAGACTGCTCCCTCAGCAGGTTCATTACATGGTTGGTGAATTCACTGCAGGCCTGGAAAAAAGACAGAAAGGCGTTAAGTGCTATTGTTAAAAGATGGGATGAAGTACACGTGTTGTTGAACAGTGCAGATTTGGTGAGGCCTCAGCAGAAAGACTCCTGTATTGATCAGATTCAGTACATATGAAAGAGTATTACAGGGATATCTAGTTTGTGAGCTACAATTAACATTTAAACCACAAAAATACAATCTACTGCTTTAACTGTTAAACTGACCATAAGAGGAGAACTTAAACAATACCCCCAGCCCCTAATCAGATAAAGTTTATTTAATTTTAAAAAGTTCAAAGTACATGCCGTACGTTGATTAATGTGGAAGATCTTAATTTTGATTCATTTAATAAACAGGAAAGAAAATCTGATCATTTTTAGTAATGTGAGCTGCTAATTATTAATAAGAGACAATCAAAGAAACACTGGCCAACTCTGATATCTGACTGATTAGAGCCTCTCTAATAATGGGTTCAGCCAGTTCCTGAGATGCAATAACAGTCCATGTGCCAGAAAAAAGTATTGAGCAATTGTTTTGTTCCTCATTTTAAATCTGTTTTTCTAGTAATGCATTATTTTTGTAAAGCCAAATAAAATTACCAAAGTGGGTTTAGAGCAACCTAACTTCAACGATTCAAGTCTGCTCAGAACAAACCTGTTCATATTTCTCCAGCTCAGAATGATATATCTGACGGATCTGGGCAAGTTTGGCTCTGTAGTCAGAGTGTTCAATGCTGCTGTCGGTGGGTGAACCTCCTGCTGCGGCTGCAGCTGCAGCTGCTGCAGCCGATCCCCCGCCTTTTTCCGGTCCTGACACACCCTCTGCAAGCAACATGTTGTCCAACCGCATGATTTGAGGGTCTGGGGGGTCTTCTTCCTGCACACCTCGTATACTCAGAACTAGAGAGACAGGAAACGCATAAAAGTCAAACAAGTAAGAACATCTACATCTAAGAGTTATTAATACCTGACAGCTGGATGCGTTTAAGCGTTATCTTTTTTAAAAAATTAAGAGGACCTGCTCTGTAAAAACTAAATTAACGTTTATCCTCTGAGTCAGGCTGAGAGTAGTGGCCTGAATTTTCTTTTATGCATGGAGTTGCTCTAAATAAACAGGAGAGGGCAGTGTGGTCTCTCTATGGCAGGCTGCCAGAGATAAGGGCATGAGGCATGAGGCCAGTAATAGAAGTGCATGTGCTGTCACTATGAGCCCCAGTGGCCATAAGTATAGTTATCAGTCGCTGCTCTCCACCACTGTATTATACCAGGACCTCTGTCAGCCTACAGCCTTGCTCTCATCTCTCTCTCGTTCACACACACATTTCAAAACACATACACACTTGCCCTTACAGACACCACTCTGTTACCAAAGTTTTAACTTCAGACAACAATCTTTTCTCAGGGCCTGCAGCTTTTAACACTTAACTAAATTTCCTCTTGCCCTTATTGTTTTTCAATCATTCAACTTCAGAAAGTAAAAGTAGAAGCTTCTTGAACAATTCAATGTCTTCACTTTAATAACAAGTTAGTGAATTTTAGAAAATTAGAACATGTGATAAATGATACACAGTCCTTGATTTTATGTTGAAATCTCTTTAAAAGAGATGTTTTTTGTATGTAGGACTGTTGTTCAATTACAATGTAAATATTAGTTCAACACGTGTTCACAGGTGTTGACCCCTGGACACTTGTGTCAGAAGACTATTATAAAAGCAAGCGACCCAATAAGAGTGAGACAGACCCAAATAATACGGCTTTAAATAACGAGGTGGGGGGAGTTCTAGCAATGACTGTGTGGCGTTAGGACAACAGTGTTATTAAGTAATTTACTGATTTTGTCAACACTCAAAGATTTCTCTAGCATTAACTAATTTGTTCAAGGTTCGCTTTTATGTCAAATTAGTTTTTTGTTACTAACCTGCTGCACTGTACACTTTTAGTTGAATTTTTAAAGATTATTTACACATGAAAATCATATTTTATGTGTGAAGCAATCAAGGGCTACCCACTGGCAGTGTCCTGTAGCTTAACAGGTATAAAAACAAAGTCTGAGGATAGTTTTCTTTTTTCTCCAAGTTCATTTGGTGAGTCTTTTCCACCGCAGTACCAGGCCCACCTTTGCTTCTTTCTTCCCTTTTCTTATTGTTTCTGCTTGCCTTTTTCTCTCCCTTCCCTTATGTTTCTTCTCCACCAAAGGCACATTCCTGCTGTGTTGCTCCCCCATCTCAGGGCTTAGGAATGCAGCAGACCCAGTTGCCTGAACTAATGACCCTGATTCGCCCATCTCTTTCCCTCCTTCTCAGTCTCTCCCCCCTTTTAAAAACACAACGATCTTTGCACTTTTTTAGTTGGGTAACCAGCAACTTCTTAAAATCGATCGTTAATTACCAAATTTACTTGTTTACCAAAACTTTGTTGTGATTCTTCCGACTGAGGCTTCAGGAAAAGTGATTAAGGTGATGAAGATTTGCAGGTTTTAAATCAAATACAGTTTTATTTTTAACTTTTGCTACCCACTCAAAGACATATGATGACCTACTGACAAGAGGGCAACTGCTGCTTTTGGAGCTTCTCACCTAACCCCCCCTCCTTTTTACTGTGACTCATTATGGCCCCCAGCTGTAGCCTAATGCCCCAACATTCCCCTAATTACTCCAATTAAGCTGTGATTACCCAGAATTGCACTCATGCACAATCTAGTGGCCTAGTGATATTACAGCAGCTGTTGAGATGAGTTAAAATAATGCACAAGAAAGGACCATATGACATACATGTGAAAAAGAGAAATATTGCCAAAAAGCAAACTGACCATCTCTGAAAGCTGAAAATATCAGAGCCAGATACTTTGGAGCAGAATTTCTAACAATGTTTAGTTTTTGCTTTTCTCACATTACAATAAGCTATGTCTCTATCAGGGAACCTAAAACTCAAAAGAGCTGTAACTACTGAACACTAATTTTTTAAAGACAATAAGACAGGCTCACAGCCAACATCTATAGCTTTTAGAAATCACTATTATGCATATGTTACAAGCTTAGCTGGGCGGTGTGGCATTGGAAGACTAAGCGAGCAACACATACTATGAAATATTCAGGGTATCCAGCTGGGCTCTCTCTGCATACATAATCATTCTCATTTCTGCACAGCCGAAGTAGAAACATTGTGCCATGCAGATACAAAAGACAAAATAAAAAGTGGTGCAGGTAAAGGTGAACAACTCAGCCAACAGTGTAGTGCTGTACATTAACTGCAATGCTTTCCTTACATAGGCATAGATAAGGCCTAAACGCCGTCAGTATATCATTGCTCAGCTCAGAGCACAAGCTTTATCCTTGTCTGTCTTTTCCCTCGCTAGCATCCCCTTTTTCACTCCGTCTCCCCCAACACACATCCCCTCCCCCTTCTCCCTTTCAACGCACCCTTACTACACATGCACACACACACACACACACACACACACACACACACACTCCCCTTGTGCCCCCCCATCCCCACCCCCTGTTCTCCATTTCAGTCGAGTTCTCCATGTGAGCCGCAATCCCTCATGCTGTCAGCCCCCCCTTTCCCTCTCTCTGTAGACAGACAGGATTAGCATTTTAATTGCATCAGCTCCCTTGGGTATTCTCAGCCTTTCACTGGGAGAGAGCAAAGGATCGGGAGAGAGAGAAGAAAAAAAAAGAGGGGAAAAAAAAGGTAAGGAGAGAGAGGGTAGAAGGAGAACCAAGGAGAATTGAAAAAAGGAGTCACAGAAGAAGATATGTGTGCAAGGAAGAAAGGGACTGAGAAAGAGGGGCAGAAGACCTACACTGAATTTGGAGTACAGATGCGCCAGAGAGCAGGAGAGCCAGAGAGAAAGAAAACATTGTGAATACCTCAGGTTGTCCCAGGAAAAAAAACAATACAGATACAAAGATAACTTATAAATAGAAATTATTATACTTTGAAATATAAAATATATGCAACACAAATGTGCAACTCTATCTTACAAAACTCCTGAAATAAATTACATTTCAGCTGAGAGAAAAATACAGTATATAAGCAAATTTAACTTTTGGAATAAATACAGAGCTTCACAAAAATGCATCCTCAACTTTTATAACTTGTTTCAAACTTTTTGTTTACCTGTTTAAAGAAAATAAATCTCAAAGATGGGTTTGGATTTCTAGTTTCCAAAAAATACTGAAGCATAATATTAAAAAATTAAAAAACAAAATGTTAATATTCTTATTTTTGTATCAAAATGGCATGAAAAACATAAGAACTTATGAGTCACAATTAAATAATATACAGATAGAGTAGATGTAATCTGTTTTAATCACTTCCAGATAGTACAAAATCTTCAACCAGTGGTCAAAGGCAACAGCCTCTTTCACAAAATGCTTCAATGCTGATTAAGGCACCTCTTATCTCTATGTGTTTTGTGAAAGCAGCAAAGCGGCAAGGGGGGTTGAAGTCAGCCCGCCCCCGACTCAACAAGGGAGGTAGCTACAGCCGATTTTTTATAAGGGCAAAACAGCTTTGTGGACTGGGAGAGTGATGTGATGATGACGTCTATTAGTGCGACCAGCCAACTAGAAGACTCCAAAAGCACATACAGCTTAAATTTGAAGCATTTGCCCTTACAACGACAGGATCGCCACACTGAGTTCATCCACTTTTATTGTTTTGAAAGGAACAAATTCTATGTGTACGAATGACATCGATGTCACACAGCACCTCTTGGTGTCCTGGATGTTAGGGTTCATTTGTGAAAGCTCACAGCTGTGTGGAATATTGCCATTTTTGCTTGAGATCAATGAAATGCCAGAAGCAGCCTTAAAGCTGGCTTGTTTTGTTTTGTTAAAGAGGCTCATATAAGTCAAACTTTCCATCATTTTGTTGTTTTGTCCTTAGAGTAGAGCTTTGGTAAATCTTAGGTAAATGCAATTTTATTGTAGGCAGGTATAAAAAATGCCATGTAAGCAAACAAACAAAAACATAATTAGAAATGGAAAAAAATCTCATAGTGTTAGGAATTAAAAACTATACAAAAGTAAATTTCTGGCAAATATTCAACAGTACAATGATGTACCCTTTTTTTCCCTGAAAGGCATTATTTTTTTAAAGTACTATCAACTTAATGAGCCCAATCCATATGCTCATTCCTACTTTAAGCAGCTCACACTAATCAGCATCTGTTTGGGTAGTTCACCAGAGTCCTGTTGCACACAGCCCCCCACTCTGACACACACACACACACACAAATGGATGGATGGAGAGTAAACACAGTGTGGTCTGACTAAAGTGTAAATGAGCGAAGTCACACCTTAGGCAAACACAACACTTCAATCCAGCACATCATTAGTCATCCATTAATTAATCAAAAAGGGTGGGGGGCACTTAGGCATTGATAAAAACACAAACAAATACAAAGAGCAAATACATGAAAGATTTTCTTAAACACCCTGTGATAAGCCAATAAAACATTCCAATTGCATTTTCTTGGGATCTACAATTAATACATTTTCCTGACCGCAGTTATTTTTTTTCTTAAAAAACTCATAAGTGTACTTCTTTGCAATTCATGGGAAAAAAATTAGAATGTAAAAATAAAGAAAAAAAAATAATAATTTCATAAGCATTAAAAACCACTAAATATGTTCAAACGACATCAACAACCCATATCCAAAAAAAGTACTTTACAATCTAATGTTGTTTCCTTTAGATACAATTAAAACACACAATATAACTTTGGGAAATAGTAAGGAAGGAAACCGTTTAAATGGCATCAATATTATTAACTACAAAGAGGTTTGAAAGAATAAAATTTTGAGGAATTTGCTACTTGAAAGTAAACACTGAAGTAAAAATCTACTAGTTAGTGTATGAAGATAAAATAATGAGTTATAACACTTAAAAATAACTACTGTCATAAGAAGTGCTAAAACAAACAAAGGACATTTCAAGTACTGTTGTGGACCAACTAACATGATATTAACAGCAAAGTACATTTTAACACAGAGAAAAGCAAAGACATGAAGAATTGAAAATGTCACAGGAGGATGAGGAGGATGATGAAGAGCACCTAAGCAGGAGGCTTGTTACAGCACTGCGAGGATCTTCCCCCAGTCAACTCTCATCAGGCCAGCTGCCTCCTGTGCTCATTAGCACAGACTCTTAAGGAGCTCCTAAAGACTTTGTGAAAAATGAACGCTCATTTGAGAGGTCGTTAATTTGCACTGTTATGCAAATTTGGTGGCAATTAAGCCATAGATCAGAGGAGCGGTGCCCATTTATAACAAGTGAACAAGCATTATGACACAGTCAGATGGTGCCAGAGAGAACTGGAGCGACATGGTTAGTCTGCTCAGTTCAAATGTACCACCTAGTTCTGAATAAAACCAATTTTCTATTAGCATGGATTACAGGCCAAAAAAACCCCCCCCAAAAAACATGGCCACTTGGTTTTGACTAACATGACCCTCTGAATCTGTGTAAGACAAATAAATCACATGCATAGTTTAGCTTGAAGTATCAACAGATTGAAACAGACACTGCTCCCCAAAGTGTGTCTGTAACCTACATTTTTTTTAACGCAATTTAACACGAATCTTCACATACAGTATCAGCCAGCCATATAGCTACACTAATATAGAGTACTGGATAACAATGAATACCGTCTTAGGGTTTGTGTTTACACCCCTCCCTCTACCAGGTTGATGTTTCTATTTCTTCCTAACATTAATGACATGGTGTGAAATAGACAAACATATTGTCAGGGACAGCTATGTGCATAACAGCTAAGGGGTGGAAGACACCCATCAATTGTAATTAATCCTTAATTAGTCAGGATTAGGAGCTGGGCTCAGAGACTCTCCCATCCCACTACCACCAAACTAGCACAATCCAGCTGAGACTTAATTTACATATCTTTAATTAGTGATATGCTGACTTCCTTTAAGAACAGAATATAGAAGTAGTTTGAATTGCACATAACTTTTATCTTCCCTTTCTGATAGGTAAGAATTTTTTTTAAATTTATTTCTGATAATCAATACAGACGCACCACAGAAAATAAGTCTTTTTACTTGTGTGAACTGAAAATGTGCCAATCTATATTGTTTTTAGCTGAATATCCCATTTAGAGCAAATAACCTAAAATGTCACTGTCTGTAATTTTATTTCACCCATTTGCTTTTCTTAATGCATCATTTTTTTTTTACCATGAAACAATAGGATAAATAATATGAAACAAATACATAGAAAACTGCTGTCCAGTACCTAAAATATTCCAAGAAACCTATAACAGAAAGTCAATTGTTATGTACTGAAATAAAAAAAAAAAAAAGATTGTGTCCCAATATATTTCCATACACCTATTCATTTAGAAATCTAGATTCCTTTCAAATGTCAAGTTATCAGACAACCAAATCAACACCGATGGTAAAACATCCTACCCAATACAGAAAAATCTAGTTCCTTCAGGAAGAATACCACATGGGGAAACGAACTGGCCCACACGCCATTAGGTCTGGGGTGCTCTTGATCCCCAGTTTGAGTTGGGGTGTGTGTCTGAGTGCGTGTGGGGGTGTCTGTCAGGGCCAGGGGTCTGTGTGATATTAGCCGTCTGCCAATCTGGCTTGGGGAATGGACACCAAGTAATTACTCTTGCTCTTACTGCCTCATCAATCTCTGTATCACTCCTGCACCCCCTTTAACACATTGTCTTTTTTCATCCTCTTCCTGAAAGCAGTAGGGGAAAAAAAAAATGAATGGCAGGACATCACAATACACACCGATCCATAGCCTATCAAATAATAAAAGGAAACAAAAGTGGCACACTAATCCCAAGGATGTTCCTAAGAGAAAAGTGTTAATTGTGCAACATAGGAAAGCATCTTTAAGTTAAAATCCCTAGTCACAGTTACCTTAATGTAGTTCTTCCTCGGGCAACTATTTTTATCCAATTAACATTTTTAGCTTAAAATAAATTCAAAACTTTTCCTCATAAAATATAATGAAATGCCTCTCTCAGGTTCTTAACAACTCATAAAATTTTATGGCTTTGTTCCAAGTTAGGCTACTTGAAAACTAATAATAATTAGGTTGTTTTAATGAGGCAAGTGATTCACATGACTTCATCTGGTGATCTCAGCCAAAATCTGTGGAGCAAAAATATCCAACTAAACTGGTGCATGTGATGTTTTCATCGTGAAAGGAAGTAAGTGTCCCCAATCGAGTATCACTTGATTGGTTTTTGATTCACATTCAAAAGAGGTTAATAAATTGGACATAATGCCCTAAATATCCCCTGAGGTAAAAAAAAATAATTATTGTTATAAATAAGCTCACTCCAGTATTTGGTGAAGGTTTATTGATGCATTTCCACCCTAGAGTGATACTGCATTTAATTTCAGCTTTTTCATGGAAAATATCAACCCATTTTTACATTCTTCAGCTTTACTAAATTAATAAAATGACTGGATTTAAACACCAGTAACATTTCAACTAAGTTTCAGTCATTTTGTTGTTAGATTTTACCTACAAAAAGGAGGGAGAGGGGGTATTTATGGGGGACTGTGAAGAAATTTGTGATGAATATGGGGTTCTTTTAATTGGATTTTTTCCCCCATCAACTCAATTAATGTGACTGAGTTCATTAATATCCTGAAAATGTAGTCCAGGGATAATGTACACAGAATGATAAACATCGAACTAATACACTGGGAAGTTAGAAAAAGTGTCACATCTAAAAAGAGTGAATAAAAAACATTCAGGTTTTTAAAAAAAAAAAAAAAAAAAAAAAAAAAAAAAAAAAAAAAAAAAAAAAAAAAAAAAACAGAACCTCTCCAGATAAACCTCAAACTACAACTGGTTGATCAAATTCCACAGTATTAACTAGTTCAACAGGCTGCACAGTGGTCTTTAACACAGTCACCTCACAGCAGGAAGCTGTCTGGTTTAAACTTCAACTCTGCATAGACAAAATGCCTATTCCTCTTTAGGCATGTTTCCACTGCAGGAACCAGGGTCAAAGCAGACAAAGCTGGTAGAAAGCTACCCCAGAAAGCAACCCTGGTGGTGAGGTGGTCATTTCTGGATGGAACCTGAACCACAGCTGGATGTTTTAGGTGGGAATGTGCTAAACATTTCTAAGTGGTTAAATTTCCCCATTTTGTTTCAGGTATCTCACAGATTAAACTGCTCTACAGATCGCAAACATTTACATGCAGACACTCATGCTGAATACAGCAGAGTTTTACATTCAAATAAAAAAAAAAAAAATAAAAAAATAAAAAAAAATAAAAAATAAAAAAAACACTCTGCTAACCTTAGCTAAAATACAATTAAATGAATCAAATGAACCAGAGTCCCCTTCCAACATCTGTGAGGCCTGAGAGTGTTCACACATTCATCAATGCCATCTTTTAGGGATTTAAACCTGCAACATTACAATATTTTACAGCATTTAGGTTTCAAGATACAAAATAACACAACGCCTTAGGATTTTGGATCACTTACAGATTTTAAGTTTGAATGGAGGAGAATGCTGCCACTGCTGCATGCATGTATGTATGTTGTTACTGTTCTTCTGGGACACACCTCACAGCCTTTAATTATTAAAGATCTGTGGATAAGTAAAATTTCTTTGAGCTAAAATTTATCTTAATTCAGTTTTAGATTTCAACCACAATGAAATGATTATAAATTATGTTTTCAGATCACATGTTGCACTCACGACCAGAGTTCTCCTCTTTTTCTAAAGATGAGTAAACACATAAGACTACATAAGAAATATCACATTTCAAGCTTGATGCAGTTACATCTTTTCAGGAGGTCTTAAGTGATTTTTTGTAGTTTTATAGGTACAGATTTTATTTTCCCAAATGAAACCGCTTTCCTCTTTCTCACATGCACACTTAAGAGTCTGGATCAGCACAGACTAATCATTTCCATAAAGTTTGGAGTGACAGTTCTTAGCTTTTAAACTATAACTGCTAGGACACAATCCAATATTAATACTGTGTTGGTCTGATTTCGCCATTCTTAAAGCATCTTGCTTCCTGCAGTGGATAAAGATCTGTATCCCCAGACTGCAGCAACAGCCCTGAAGGAGGAGGACTTCATTGGCATCACCGGATGTAATCTACATCCAGTTTTTGACCCCACAGTGGAAACACACATAGGAAACGGCCAAGACAGTTAAAAGGATTGTGGGAAATTGAGTTCCAGGGGGGAAGAATATTCTAGAACCCATACTTGAAATATGCCTTTTGATTGCTGGGAGAAGACAACAGCACAAAGCAAGTACAAAAATGAATGGATGGATGGATGTTCAATTGTAAATAAAATAAAATAATAATAATAATAATAATAATAATAATAATATATATATATATATATATATATATATATATATATATATATATATATATATATATATATATATATATATAAAATTCTACAAAATGACAAATTTGTATGAACTGATAGAACCCCATGCCAAGGAGTAGCGTAACATGTTAGTTCACCGAGCTGCTCGTCAAACAATTTATTTAGTGTAACAATGGACTTTCAACAGTCCTCCATGGATCAAATACCCTGAGTCATAATAACAATGCCAGCATGGTTAAATGATCATGGTTCACATTTTAGAAGGCTGAAAGACAGCACACCATAGAGTCACATTAAAAGGCCTTATATACAGATATGTTTAAAATAATCCATATCTTTGGCAGTTTTGAATTTGAAAAATATTTTTAATTTAACCAACATGTTTATTTCTGAAAAGAAATGAGAGTGGCATCACTCAAAAAACTAAAATGAAATGTAAAATGAAAAATCACTAAACAAAAATGGTTTGTTTACATTGAAGAAAAAAATGTCTATATGTGTATTTTTACCACTCTCAATAATCAATGAAGAAATATTTGCTGGGATTACAGCAATGGCCCTAGATTAAAAAAGGATTCAGTATGAGTATGTGGGACAGACAGTAATCAAAGAACAACAAAATGGTTGAGGTCATATTTTATTGAGGTTGTCTTTGTTATTGTGGACAGTTGTGTGTTCCTGAAGAGTGATGGGATACAGATTTGTTCATATTCTTCCAACATTAGTACATTAAACTTAAACACTAATGCAAAACATAGCTGATCTTTTCAGTTTCAGAAAAGATGCTAGCTTTCTACTACATCCACACAACTACAAGCTTTATATCAGACAGTTCATCAAGACATATTGGGTTGATGCTTGTGAACTTGTCCTAGTGATGGGGCTGGGGAATAGCCCTGCAATAATTTTGATGTCTCTAGAATAATAAAAAAAAAAAAAAAAAAAAAAAAAATATATATATATATATATATATATATAACAGTTGCAATACTATTTTTATAATCATTTAAAACATTTTCCAAAAATAAACAGCTATAAATATTCAGGCTTGAAAAGATGGACTTTATAAGTATGGCAGAGGAGAGTGAGTGAGATTCCCTGTTGGCATGTTAACAGCAAATGAAATAAAAGTAAGGAAACATCCCCAAAATTAAAGGAAAACTAATGAACTGCAGTGGCTTATCTGAGGTTCTGGTATTAGTTGTCCCACTGCACCATGAGCTATTTTTTTTACAAGAAATACCCATGAGAAAAAGAGACTAAAGAACTGAGTTGTAGCAAAACCACAGACTCATCTTTGATCATTTCCAGAGTCCCTTCAAGTAATTTCATGTCTTTCTTGTAGTGCATTTTCAATAAAGTATTGTCAAAAGTTATAGTTCACACAGACAGGGGTCATGTTTCATGTGGGAGCTTAGAACACCACTGGAACTGTTGTAAAATGGGGGTGTTTTGGGGTGGTGGCAGAGGGGGAGGGTGGGTACTGACATTTGCGCAGAACATTTCCTTTACAATGAAAACAATCTAACCAACTGCAGTACTCATAGGAATTCACCTCCCCTCCCCCATGCCCCCCCTCCCCTCCTCCAACCCCAACCATTACATTACCATATCAAAGCCCCGAGTTCAGAGTAAGTCTTCTCTTTCAAGAATGGGAGCGAGGCAGGGAGAGAAAGGGGGAGAGGACAAGACCGAAGCAGTAGGAGTAGAACCAAGACAGAGTTTGCTTTTATCCCTGTTTGGTGTGCATGTATCAGTGTGTGCAAAACATTCTGTGTACACGGTTGTGCCAACACATCTTTGTCTGTTAGTCAGAAAAAAAATGCAAAAATTAAAACACCTACAGGATACCAAAAGGACTATTTATTGGAGTTTCTGTAGGGTCCAATGAAGAGAAGTCATTTTACATTCCTCACATAGACAATGGGGCCTGGGGTGGGGGGTGGGAGGGGTCTCTCAGTGGCCGTGAAATACCAAAGCAGGTACACAGTGCAGTTAGGGAGCTACATGGCAGATGGCCAACAGAGTACAAGCAAAGCCAAAGTCTTTGCATTTCGTGACTGGAATACTTTTAAGTATGGCTCCAGAATTTACCCAACTGTATTCATGGTGAGCTATTCTCTTGTGCTCACAGTACAAGTACTCACAGGTCTACTGTCTAGTTTGCTGGGAGACTAAATGTGAAAATCAAAGTGAATGGCATTAGGGTAAATAAGACCACTGGTTGCCTGGGAAACAGTGTACCCAGCCCCAATCTCTCAGGCCTAGCCTTTACTTTCCTCCAATCACTAGAGAGCAATAATACATTATTGACAGAGGGCCACAACAGACAGCAGTGCAGTGTTTTCAAATTGTATTTGAACAAGAGAGACTTACAGTTAGCCAAGGACAGTGAGAGAAGGGAGCATACAGCACAAGAAGGTAGAGGAGCTCGAGGGTTTTGCAAAACCCAACCCATTTACACAACCATAACCATCAATCTACTATTCATATCCAGCTGCACCAAAACAATCTATTCAAAAACCGACTTGAACAGCCAACACGGAGAGGCTACTGCATTGATATAATTTGCTATTTTTCCCAATTTACAATTAGCTAGTTTGATGAAAGTGTTTCAATAGTGGTAGAAAATGTATTTCTTTGTTCCAAATTAGCTCAACAGTTAGACCACATATTAATAATACACAGAGTATGCTTCTCCACCTGCTCTTAAGACAACAGTACATAGACTTGGATCATGTTCTGTCAGTATATGTGCAGTAGTTATGTTGCACAGCAGTTCCCCTCTGTCAATAAAGTAAAACTGATGGTAGGGATATATACTATATCACATAAAACAGTTTTCACAATATCAGTCTGTGCAACATAAATATTGCAAAAGACTGTTTGGAATGTTGTATTTGTTGGGCATTATATTCCAAGTGTCAAGAATTAATGTTTTGCATGCCAAAAAGATACCCAGCCTGTTGAATGCAGTAGATATCCATACATAACATAGATGGTAGTATCCAATATACTATAGGTCAAAGACAGAGTTGAAAGCATTGTAAAGGACAAATACAGAAGAGTGAGAAAAATGTGTATTTATCACAACCGTTATCATCATCGCACTACTAAGCAATATCACCATCATGTGATTCTGTAGTGATGCTTGTGCGGCTCAAGCCAATATTTACCAAAAACTGAAAACCTGAGAGTTCATGCATGAACCAAAAAGGTAAAACAAATCTACACATTTCTGCTTCAGGTTAAAATATAAACCTGAACTCAAGTATTAGCTCTTGAACTCTGAGTTGTTAATTTTGGTATGTTACTCATGTTTTAAAATGCAAATGCTGTGCTGGAGAACTCGGAAATTCCGACTTCCGAGTTGGAAAAATTAACCAGAATGCATCCCCCAAAGTTGGACTTCCCACTTGGAAAGTCTGAGAATTTTTCAAATGCCGGCTTTGAGATCCAATATGGCAGCTTCTCAAATCAACAATAGTAATCTGTGATGAAAGCGTTTACAAGACAAACTTGTAAGAGTGCGTCTAAAATCAATGCTACATCTAGCGGCTGCCACTCTAAACTGAACCAATTAAAAGTGGTGTTTGAACGTGGAATGTACATCTTAAAATAATATTCGTAAAAGGTACGACGAACAATAGCTGACTTCTCCGACTATGTTATTTGGAACACTGTTATCTCGGGTGTGACGTCACTCCCACCTCTGAGTTCTATCTTTCGAGGAAAATAGAACGTAGCATAAGATTAGTTTCAGCTGTTAAATCTGGATTGTTGCCAGGAAGGGAAGATGTTCCATAAATGGAAGATTTAATCTGGAGAATAGTAATAATGATACGGCATTATAGCATGCATATAGATCTAAATAAGTTCAACAATCTTTAGTCAACATGGGCCTATGAGAGGAAAGATGTAAAAAGCAAAAAAAAAGGCACTGAAGAACCTGGGGCAAAAAGAACTCTTCATCTCACTACTCAGAGCGCATAACCAGAGCCCACTGGAAGATTCAGAGTGAAGTTGAAACTCACCTGTCTTTTCTTTGATCTCACAAAGAACGCTGAAGAGTGCTGGTTTCATTCTGTGACAGTTCAGGGCATGCTTCCTGTAAGACAGAAGAGGGAATAAAACAAAGAAGAAGAAAGAAAGGATTAGGATAAACAGAACTGCATCTCATGTCATTCCAAGTTTCAATTCCATAAAAAGAAGTAGCAGAGTAGCTGGACGTAGTATGCGCACAGAATTGTTTTATGCCTTTGTAAGTATCGACACATCCTTGGAGCATCAATCCAAAGCAGCAAGAGTAACATTGTCATTAGTACGCTTTGCACTGTAGAACAGGTAATGATGCCAAACCTCAAGGTCATCATTACTGAGAACCTGATTTCAGGGTTAA
This sequence comes from Anableps anableps, assembly GCA_014839685.1. Lineage (NCBI taxonomy): Eukaryota > Metazoa > Chordata > Actinopteri > Cyprinodontiformes > Anablepidae > Anableps > Anableps anableps. The sequence continues at coordinate 20,485,672 of CM026083.1, read as the reverse complement.
TACACAGTAATCTAATTTCTACCTGCATGAATTGAGCATACTCAATCCATGAAACTAGATGGCGAGTTGACAGAGCCCATTTGGATTAGGATGCAATGTTAATATAACCAAAATTACCTTTATCACCAAACAAAATGAAAGCAATCTACGTAGAAAAGCTCTACAGTTTACAGAAATCAGATCACCTCAGCTTATCCACCCAACACTTCCATTTAACAACATACTCCCAGGACACTTCATAAAAAGATTTAAGAATTTAATGTTGTGGCAGGTTTGATTTCACACTTTAGCATCTGCTGCTCAGTACATGCAGTGTGAAGAGCACCCAGTATTTGTCTTGAGGTAAGAACATTTATTATGGTGTCTGAACGCTAAAATAGGCAAAAAAGTAGCGTCCTGTCTTTCTAATATACCCCAAAGTACCTCAAAATTATATGCTTGAATTTCTAAGCCTTCCTCGGGCCATAATATTATTACAAAAATACAACTGCACAGTTTAACCTTTTATGTTAAGTTGACACATTAACTCGCAATCAATTCATAAACGCAATGTCATCCATATCAAAAAGTAAAACACCCGTGTTCTGACTTTGATTAGGGTTGCATATAAAATTGCTGAGCCAGGTAGTTCAGACCCATTCTGCTGCTCCGCAGGTGAGACAGCAGTGAATAAAAAGCTTAGACTTAAGAATACCAGGGAATTCTGAAGTTATCAATGGAATAAAGCCCTGGTTCATGATTCTAATAATTACTACAACTGAAGCGAACTGCCTTATGGAAAAGGAAAAAAAGACATAGTTCAAGTTATTGAAGCTGTGAGGGAGACTGTAACTGTTAACCTTCATATGTTTCTAACAAAGTACTATGTACTGAGCTGTATGGATATGTACTCACACCAGTATGATTTTACAACAACTGAAACAGACAGATTGTAATATTTTAAATGGTCTAATTTTATGGCTGTTTAAATAAATAACTTTTATGAAGTCAGAACCCTCCAGGCCGTCAAGGAAAATCCCCTCATGGAAACATTTTTGGAGTTATGACACAATTGATTTCAAAAGTCATTTATATGGAAATAATACTTGCAAAACACTTTTGCCTTTCAGTGTACCATATTTGAATGCTACTCAACCAGTACTCATTAATGAAGAAAATTTGTATAACGCTTACATGCCCCTGCCTTTAAGGAGGGGTACATTGATATGCTTATTGATGGTCAATCAGTGTAAATATAAAATATACTAAGCTGCAACTCATGTTACGCTATTGCTGAAAGCCAAAGAATTAAACACAGCCTATTAGAAATTACTTTACAACAGAAAAGACTGTAAAAAAATTGAACAATTTAAATAATAAACTGAAATATTGTTACTAAAATAGCTTTAAACACTGCATCATAAATCTATATGTTGTATGATCTGTTCAGGACAACCATTTCTACTCAATGACAACTACAGCTACACAAAATATTGAATCCCAATAATCATCGCAACATCTCAGTTGCAAAGGACAGCTTATATGCAAATATTTGACAAGATACCATATATTTCAAATAGGGCTGCATGACATTAGAAAATCTTGCAGTGGTGATAACATTGGTAAATATTGTGATGACAACATCATTTGTGAATTTGTGATATATGCCCGTTTTCTTCTTTTCGCTCTCTCTCATCTGTGCTCCCATTACTCTGGAATCTTTAGCATTTTGAGCAATTGTCATTTTTGTCCAATGAGAGCAACTGGCTAAATATGACATTACCATGAAAAATCCAGGTTCATACACTTGGAGTATATATTATTGCATTCCAAACAGTCCTTTGCGATATGAACATTGCACACGCTGATGCTGCAATGATGATATATCCGTGATATGTTGTGCAGCCTTAAATTCAAGTGACATGCATTCCCACTCTGCATATCAATAATATAGTTGACCACTTGGAGGAACTCTAACTGCCCTTGATGCCAGCACCTAATGTAGAGTTCTACTGGCTGGAATGCTGAAGCTCAAAGTAAAGTAAATAGTAAGTAAAAAGTAAAGAAATAAAGGAATCAATAAATGTGGATTAATCATGACTGATATCGTCGTCACAATTTTCTGAAGTATTGCAATTATGCATCTTCCTGGTCCTGTGCAACCCTTATTAAAACCATAAGCAGCACAGGCTCCAATCCCATTCTCTGAGGATTGTCACAATATTTAAAATTTAATACTGAAAAAACACCCAACATTAGATACTATTTTTGAGATGTGAGTAAAAATGATGAACTAGGAAACAGAATAATTTGTAATAAATTGCTTTATAACATGTATTTTTGACTCCAAAAGTAAAATACTGGGAATACTTGTATGAAATAAAGAAACACCTGTGGAGCCACAGCTTGGCTTTTGTGACATAGCTAATGTATCAGGTAAGTTTATAAACTGCATACAGGTATTATTACCATTAATCAACAAAAATTAGCTTTCCCATCAACTAAATTATTTTTCACAATCCTACTGTTGACATTATGCTGCCTACATTATTCACTTCAGTCCTCTTTATGAAGATTTTTCTGGTACAGATTTGTTATGACAAAAGCAGCATGAAGATTTGCTGAGACTATCCACAAACCTCACTAGCCAGGAGCCCCCCTCCCTCTTTGAGCCAGAGTGAAACAAACCACTCAACTTAAGGCACAAGTGTACAGCTGCAATATGGATTCATGATTTCCTCGATAGATATACACTTTCATTTGTTTTAGCTTAGCAGTTATCCAAGTTCAAGGCAGACGATTGTTATCCCTCCCAAAACCAGGAAATGGTCTCTGGAATTAGATATGAGCCTAACCTTGTCAATATCTAATGACAGAATGATAATTAAACTGTTTAAAACAACTCCAACCTCTGGTCAACAACCCAGGTTTATCTTGCCACTATGCATATTCAAGAGGAGGGTAGGGGAGGTAAAAAAAAAAAAATCTACAAAGCTCACTGTTAGAAAACTGCAACCGAGTGGCATTGGGGATCACCAAGTCTACCTCAACAATTTATTTAAATGTTTTCCACTAATGATAGCGCACGTTGCCATACTTATTTAATTTTAATTGATGGTGAATTTAGAAGGATGAATTTAACATTTCACAATGGTTTTCAAAGACAAGTTCAATGATGTACTTCCAATTGTGTAAAGCATGTCTTTTAAAGCAGCTGAATCAAACAGATGCAGCCACATGTGGGACATTATGAATTTATTCCGTATCATAGGACAAAAATAAAAACACATTGCAATTACAGCTGTCACTAAAGTTTATTTAATCAAATATATGTGTCCTATATTTGGACTGGTTTATAGCAAAGGGATCCAGGAGGGAGGTCAAGTGAGGTGTCTGAAAAGTGAGGTGACAGAAAGGTGTTTGAACAGGGAGGTCTGGAGCCAAATCCTTTGGGATTTGGTCCCTTTGAATGAAAATCTGCCTATTGTCTGTTTTTGTATTGCTCAGACTTGCTTCTTTTAAATAGGAAAAAGCAATATTTCTTAGGTAATAGCATCGATATGAGGATAGGGGAAAAAAAACCTAAGTTATACTTTAGGTGAAAACCATGAAAGTCAATATAATGTCTGTTATGCATATAATGGGAAAATCAAACACACAAAAAGAAACACTTCAAAAATCATTCTAAAATAAACTATTTCTTTTTAAAATAGCATGAAGCCCAGAGAGCTAACACATATCAACCAGTGATGAAGGTAAACTGGCTATACCTAGCCTAACCACAACACCAATATAATTTGTAAATGTCCACTGCAGTTCTAAAGAGGGAAGAGGAAACTAATGTACAAGACCCAGTCCAACAGAATGTCTCTCTGCGAGAGTTTTGAAGGAAAAAAAATTATGTGTCTAGAACTAAATGTCAACTTCCTCCACAAAATCTGTCACTGCTCAATTTGAGATGGGGGAGGGCTGTCTTCACCATGGAGGGTATGAGCAGGAGGGGGAGAAGAAGGTGTGCATGCGGTCCAGTACTGACCTGTGCTGGAAGTTGAGTGGCAGGCCACCCCCTGCCATGCCCCCCCCTGCTCTCCCTCCCTCTGTGGGGTCGTCTGATCCACCCCAATGCGCTGGCGATTCCTCTGGCCAGGATCTGAGCATATGGTGACACGGTGAGAGGATGAGGGTGGATGGTGCGCAGGAAGGGTACTCTGCAACACCAACTTCTTGATCTACCCTGACCACTCCCTAACCCAGCAGACTGCCACGTTACATGACAGGGATGTCATGTAGCCATAGAAACGAATTTACACATGTAAAATGTAGATCATTCTGACCTAGGACATAATTGACATATTGGTATACAGTGACAAAAAGACTTCAAAATGTAAGTCATACCATTTAGTATTTCTTAGGACCTCTATCTGTAACAACATTCACTGTTTAGTGTTGAAGCTCCAGTTGTTTTGGAATTTTCTCAAAAAAAAATCCCAGTAAAAAGTCAAACAAATTTACAGTATCATATGGGCACTTCTGTAATTTAATTTTCAAGTACAGTAGTAGGTTATATATAAAGTATGGTAGAGGTGTGTATATATAAAGTAAATCCTACAATGTTTCTTAAGTGCCAACACAGTTCGCTTCACAATGTAATAGTTCTTTTATACTTACAAATATGTATAATTTAGCTAAATAAGTTCACACTAGTTCATTGTCTATTGTCAGCACAAACTTGAAATACAACAGATGAAACTGAAACATCAGCAAGAGATATTTTAAAGCACAATTAATTGTGCCATGAGGTGTGATGAACTATCCAAAGTAGTAGTCAAGAAATTGTAATATCTCAACATTCATAGGCTGCCAGTATAGCATCATTCCTCCCCCTCACCACCATCTCATTAATAGAAACTCGATTTGCGGACAGCTGCACTCGCGTACACATTATAGGAGAATTGATTGCACCCAGCACACAATGAAAAGGATGAACACCAGCGAGGGAGGGAGTGAAAGGAGTGAATTAATTAAGAGAACCAGGTGGTCAAATGTTGGGTGGAAAATCACTAGCTAATGACACATCACACTGTGGCCACAGTCTTGCAGTGGACGGTTGTCTATTGTTGAATACTGACGCTTCATTTGAAACTGACCTTATGCTCTTTGAGCCACATGGCAAATGAGTGAGTCAGTCACTCAGTGGGATACATGCTGTCAATATGTATAGGTAAAATACTTCTAATACAAACATTGTGAGTCATAAATGAATGACACATCACAGCTACCACTTGGCTGACATGCAGGGCTGGCTGATCCTTAATCTTAACTTTGTTTTTTTTTTTTCCACTTCACAATCCAATTCCCGAGGTTATTAATACTATTTTGGACCTTGAATAGAAAGTAATTTTTAACTAAACAAGCTGTAAAAATTCTTGTGACAATATGACCTATTAGACTCCTATTATAAACGTTCTTTTTATAGACTCATTTTTCATGATAGTATTTACATAGCTGCTACTTCTTAATAGTTTGGATTTGTTTTAAAAGGATAAAACTAGCATGATCAAAAGTTTTTAAAACTTTTAAGTGAATATTTTACTTTATACAGAGGTTAATAAACACTACATAAAGTAAAAGATTTTAGTTTTGGGTGTATTTTCTTTTCCCCGCACCATCCAAATATGCTACTATCATAGATCCTTTTTTTTCAATTTAATATTTCGCTGGTAAACCAAATAGGGCAGAGGATCCGTTACGATTATTAAGCTCGTATGCTTACAAATTCATGTATTCAAGGTAGTGTAATTTGAAGCAACAAAAAATTGTTTTATTTCTCTTGCTTTACAAATACCCACACTCTATAGTTGACTCCAGATATGTTCCGTATATGCAGGCACAAAATGTACATTCACTTTGATACTTTGGTGCAAATTAACATCGCAATATAACATTACTTTATCCCTACAATAACATACTATCTTAATTTTAGATCACACAAGAAAAAAAACAGACTTAAGCTTAGCTATCATGTGTGGAAAATGGCTCTTCACAAGTCTTACCTGGCCTGTGCTTCGTCCAGGCTTTCGTCGGTGATGGCCATTATTTGCTGTAGAATATCTCCAATGTCTTGTTGCGGCTGACCGAGGGACTGTTGTTTCCGGACCGAGTCCGGATCACCAACATCGGGCTGTGATAGTCCACCGAGTCCGGTGAGACCCGTCAGCATCCTAGTCTGATCATCCATACTTTCAAAGAAAACTCGCCGTTTTCCTCAGTCGACGAACACAATCAAATAGCTAGCCTATTAGCTAGCCAGCAAAGTGTTTTCCACGACAAATCATACAACACTTCTATCCTTACCCGACAGCGACAATAGGCGATTAGTTTGGGGTTGTTTTCGCAAATCAAACAGCACGAACAAGCTTTACATTCGTCTGTATCTTTTGTTTCGTTTACTAGTTAATAAACGCGGCCAGGCTAACGGAGGCTAACCACCGTGTAAAAAGAAGCAGCTAGGTTAGCAGCAGTAGCCCAGCAGAAAGGCAGCAGGGACACACATGCACAGCCTGTGTGAGCGCCTCGCACATTTTCGGGAAAAATGTACAACGAAAACGTTGTCACAAACGAACATACGCGTCTTTAAAAATAGCGCAGTAATTTAGGAGTTATATCAGGCGTGAACACATACAGTTTCAAACCTTGTTGCTCCTATAAAAAATGTGTTACCAAAACAGACTACGGTTTGCCATTGTTGTTGATGAGTATGTGGGATGTTCTTCAGCGGAGTGGTGTGCGTCGCTTTGACCATTAAAACTCACGGCACCACAGAGCGCGATCTTGTGGGTGGGTAAATGAAAAACTATAAATCGAGAGCATCTAAGACAGAAAAAAAAACCTATCTTGAAACATGTGCAACTGCATATACTAATATTAAATCTATATTTAAGATTGGATTGTACTGCAAAATATACTTGTAAACCAAAACTGTGATATTAATGCTGCTAAATAAAATAGAAGCTTTGATAAATAGTTTATTACATGCTATAGTACTGACAGCTGGAATTATATTTAGTAAATCTCATATAAAAATGTTACATTAACTTTTGTTACAATTCAGACCAGACAAAACTTCAGCCTTTGAGCTTCCAAAGAACACTTTTTTTTGCAGATACCCAACCTAGCCTTGATTATGATCAAAGTGTAAACATAGCAGGAAAATGTTGCTACATCCATATAGACATCTTAACTATGCAACTAAAACACTAACTTATGCAAAGTCACTGACATGCAAGTGTGCACAAACTGTGCCAATTTCCAGAAGTGTTCAGTCCCAGAGCAAAACATTTCAGGATACTGTCCCATATTCCTGATGAATGAAACATCCCATCAGTTTTCAGTATGAAAACGTTGACAGCAGATTGAAAACAAGTGTCCTTGCTTTTTGCAAACTGGGCAATTCTGATGTTGTTTATCACTCAGATCACAGAGACAGCTTTCTGAGACGAATGGCAGTCTGAATGGATATGGAGGAGAGCAGCAGCCAGCTCTGTTAGACTGAGAGGAGATGATGGGTGTGCATGAGGGAGTATGACCAAACTGACTATTTATGCTGACTCTCCTGCTATCCATCTACTACAATTTGTAACTAATCAATCTAAAGTTAGAGACAACCAAAACGGCAAATCCAGTAAACAATGTTGCTCTATGCATGTGCTTTTAAGAAGTCAAACTCAAGTTAAACAAGAAGTTTCACATCTAAACTACTCCATATTTCCCCCATTGCATGCATTTTACACATGAACGTCTAAAAAAACACAGAGTAACTTTATAATGAAATTTTTATTAAGTAGCACCTTTAAGTATTTTCATGTCACCATCAAGATTATTTTCCTTTGAAAGCAAAACAATTGTCATTGACTTTGTCAATTTTTTTTAATGTTGGTGATTCACTTAAAGACATTTTCTGTGAAACCTTTACTCATTTGGATGCTAAAGCTGCCCTCCTCTCACCCCACAAGCATCAAGCCTCATTTTCATCTAAATAAGAATCGATCTATCCTGCTGTGCACCATCTTCCCTTACCAGCAACTCTCATGGTCAAAGCCCTACATTTTCTCTTTGCTTCTGCAATCACCCCACCGAATAAAACCACAAGGAAAATCCACCAGAAACCGCACTGGGGATCATAACTCCGGTGCAAAGTTATAGACTCATATCGTGTGGGAAAAAAAATAAGGGTTCTTATTGCTGCAATCAAGTGAGGCACAAATTAAGCATGTGTTAATGAATGAATTGGTCCAAGAGATTTAGGAGATGGCAAACGAAGCTTTGACTGGTACAATGTCAAGGCTTCGTTCTGCATCAGTGACCAAGCCAAGCAAGAGATGGGGGTGAGTCACTGTGGGGGAGGGGCCTCCTCCTGTATGGTCAGGGGACACTGATGAAGTGCAATAGATGCAGGACCAAACAGGAGCAAGTGTGACAGGAGGTGAGCCTCAAGGGTTTTATGTATAAACTGGAGAATGTATGTCAAGTAAAAAGAAAAGTTTTCAATTTTTCTTACTTCTGTTTTAACTTGAATATTTTCACCAGAATACAATGAAATGTTTCACAACTTAAGCAATGTCATTGCCTTTCAAACTAACCACTAGTGCACTTTCAGGGATTTACCTTTCATTTTTGGCATTATTGTTAATATTTATATTAAATGGCTCCAGTGTCAAATGCATAAAATATATCTCGTAGTCAAAACCATTACTTCTTTATAGCCCACATATATTATTAATTGTGATGCCTATCACATCAGTCTGGTAATCACTGTTTCTTTTTTTAAAATTTTTTATTAAAGTTTAATTTATAACAACAAGGACCTTACTTTGCTTGATGGTAGCAAAGTTTTAACATTTGTTAATCATTAGCTATTGGTCTGAACAGTTTCAAGATTTAAATTTGAAAATGCACTTAATTAAAGCCAAAATAATCTACTCAGGCAATTCACCACCTTTAATAAGATTTTGTGAATAGCGAGCCACTGCCACCTGCTGGTCAAATCGATGTAAAAAAAATTGCTACTGCCATAAAATAGTTTGATGTTGAAGCATAAAATAATTTTTCCCCTTTCTTTAACAAAACAGGACAAGAGAAACAACAAAAAAGACATTTTGTAAAAGCACAAGAGTATATATTTAACAATCGTTGGATCCAGTCATACAGAAGCATCATCTGTTAGTACAGATTGCTTATGTATTTGCCCTTTGTAAAGGTGCCGACATCAGATTCATAAGAAGGTTTGATGAAAGGTCCTGGAATCCCGCCTCTTCAGCTGAAGGCAACAAAGAAACAAAACTAATTAGTGCACAAGTTTTTTCACTAGACCATCACAGAAAGTGTCAAAATTTTACACAGAAAAGAATAATGAACACACAAGCAAGCTCATTACCTAACTGGCCACTGGTCTTTTTTACTAACAGCTGTGATTGCTCTTTTATGGTAAGTAGCTGCCGTATCATTTTGCACTGAGTGTCCATCTACAGGCAAGAAAGAAACAAATAATAATAATAATAATAAAAAAATCAATCAATAAAAAAAATATAATAATGACATTGTATCAAATCTGGTGCTATGAAAAAATTGCCTAGCTTACAGTTTTCTATCTGATGAACAACTAACACATCAAATACAAGATACAAGTAGGTATATGGGGCTGCACAGCATTTGTTTGGAACAAGAAGGTCTTGGATTTGAATCCCACCCAGGGCTCTCTCTGCATGGAGTTTGCATGTTCCTCCCATGCACGCGTGGGTTCCATAAACATGACTGCCAGGGTAACTGGTCTTTTTAAATTGCCCTTAGATGTGAGCGCATGGCAGAGCATTTGCTGTGTGTCTGTTTCCCCAGTGATTGAATGGCGACCTGTCCAGGGTTATGCTGGTTATGGAAAAACAAGGGTATAATACCAAATGTACACTATTGACAAATAAATCTATTGTATATCAAATGCATGAAAGTTTTAATTATGTATTCTCAACATACAAACAAAAATATACTATATGCTATAAAGTTGTTCCAAAATAGTAGACATTAAAGAATACCAGTCTTCAATCATACTTGATCAATCTGGAAGCAAATATACATATGCATGTTAAAAAACTGCAATATTTTAAAATGAGAAATATTGAATCTGTTCTATTTTTTATGTCTATTAATAGTAATTCTAAGCATTATATATCAGAACAGTTAAAACTTGACATTACAGTGGTTTTATGAGCATTAAAATATACTAACTGGGAAAATGTTTGCGTTTGTAAATGTATGTGCAAGGACAGCTCATCGCTTCATTTCCAAGTTTGCCCTTGAAAAATCTCAGTTCTTTTGGTCTTTTCACTCCACCTACTGTACTTGATGTTGAAGCATATCTTGATATATTTAAAAAAATAAAAATAAAAATAAAAAACAGGATAAAGGAAACAATAAAAGACAAAATGTAACAGCACAAAAGTTGCTTTGTAGCTGCCTTTTCTAAAGGTACTACCCCATCCTAAAGAAGCTAATGGGATGCCCTATTATGTAGGGTAAAAAGCAAGAAATAGGATTAAACTTTCAACCAGACCCAAATTTTACCTTCAGAATGGATGTCTGTTCTTTGTTGGTCTGGCATCCTATAGGTCGATGGTACTGTAGATTTTTTTTTTTTTTTTACACCGTGACATTAGTTTTCAGCTCACAATTAGTTCTGCTTTTCATCGATTTTCTGGTTGCTAAAGATCCAAATTTTCTCTCAGCTGAGTACTGCAACAGTTTGTAACTTTCTACATATGTAAATTAAGTTTGAATATGTCAGCTATTTTCTTTGGTAGCAGTTTTCTCTAGTTATTGTGCTTCCTTAAGTTTTATTTGATACTGTGAAATGTATGTTATTTTGTAATAAGTGGGAAGCTAGGCATCATCTGCATATACGAAATAAATATATATTTTTTAAAAGTGTTCAAAGGCCAACTTAGCATGCAAAACATCTAGAAATTTTGTGGCACAATTCAATGATAGTTTGTATGACTATATTTGGACTTTGGACAAATGGTATGTACAGGTCTGACCCATGCTCAATAAAAAGGTCAATAAGTAAAACTTGTCCAGCACATCTTTTTCCTTCTGGAAACTCCACACCATTTTATTAAGTGCACCTGTTCAGTTATTTAACACTAATTGAGTATTTTTTTGAAATTACTGGTCTGTTGAGATTTTTCAGACACAACCTTCTCTTCTGGGGGGGAGGGGGGAAACAACGGGCACAGAAGACCCCGACATGTACCACCTGTGTCGCCAAAGAACAGCAAGCTTGGGCTACGTGCACAGGCTCTCCAAAATTAGACAATAACAAATTAGAAAAACGCTGCCTGGTCCAATGAGCTATGACATTCAGATGGATAGCAGGGTCAGAATTTGCCATTAACAACATGAAAGTATCGAACCATCCTGCGTTGTATGAACAGATCAGCCTTGAGGTGGCGGTTTAAAGGCATAAGAAATATTTTCATGGCACATTTTGGAGCTCCAAGTACCAACTGAGAATCTTTTATATCCCACTGCCAACCAGAGTATCGTTCCTGACCACGTCCATCCCTTCATGGCTAAAGTGTACATATCTTCTGATGAGTACTTTAAGCAGGCTAAATGATCATGTGACAAAATGCAAATCAACTCACACTTGCTTTTTGAACATGTCAATTAATTCTTTTTACAACAATGGCCTCCACAGTCACTAGATCTCAATCCAAAAGAGCCCCTTTGGCATATGATGCAACAGGAAATTTCCTATCATGGATGTGCAGCTGAGTGATTCTATCAAATCAATATGAACCAAATTATCTGAGGAATGTTTCTGGCAACTTGATGAATCAATCATTAAGAGTTAGAGTAGTTCTGAAGGCAAAAGGGATCCAAGTAGGAGCAAGGTGTACCTAATAAAGTGGCTGGTGAGTGTATATGTCATACAGTCATTTTACTCAAGGAAGCAACATTTCAAATACACTACTATTCTTATCATGACATTCAGTTTAGGGCATAAAAGCTTAAAACTACGACGACTTCTTAAACATTTTTTGTACTGACAAAGTAGAAAAAAAATTTCCAACATACAATCATGGCCATAGTATGCATCATGGGTCGTTGCCTACATAGGACATCATGGTAGTTGGGTTTACTCTGTATGACAGAGTACTGCGAGGACTGGACAACTGACGTAGAGTTTAGAGATATACCCATCTCCTGTCCCATCTTCACCTTCCTGTAGTGAATATCAACACATGATTGGCACAAATATAAGGCAAACTGGATTCACTCATGGATAACATTGTCATGGGAATGCTTTATGACAATATAAATGTTTACTTTTCAAGTTCCTCTGCTTTATCCCTGTGTTTGTTTAGAAGTGCCTCCCAAGACTCACTTTCAGCCTTGAGCCTAATACAAAATAAAAAGAACATTAACACATCAGGTGTGTAGCCATACGATATTTATAGTTATTCTGTGACTCTTAAGTATAAATAGTATAGGACATGAGGGTAGAACGAACAACATACTTGTTGATTGCTTTCTGGACATTTTCCATGGCTCTTTGCACAGCAAGTTCACTACAGCTTCAAGGCAATGAGAGAGACACAAAAGCAAAAAAGACAATCATCATGATCAATACTAAAAGCACAGTAAAATAAAAAAAAATAAAAAAAAAATCTGCATACCTGGCTTGACTCAAAGAGGTTTTATGTGGTTCATTGTTTATGCTTTTGGTTAAGCAGCTCCACTCCATCTTGATGTTTTCAACTACACAAAAAAAGAATAACAGAGATCACATGAAATTACTATTTAAATGGGAGCCAGGTAAAAAACAGAGCTCCAAAGAATTTACACAAAAACAGTACCTACCTTGTTTTTTAAAGGATTCCAGTGAAGCTTTTGGCACTGACTCAAGTGAATTTTGAGTCCTTTCAAGTGCCATCTACAAAGCAAATAGATGTGGATAAACAAAAAAAAAAATATTCTGACAGTTTCCATACAGTAAGATATGTACTGATAAGAAAAAAACAACACACAAAATCATTGAATTTTTATTTTAAAGCTATCAATTAGTTCTTTTTTACACCATTTTCATTTTTGTAATTTTGTGGCTGGTACTGATTAAATATCTAGCAATTGTTCTATTTTTGAGTAGACAATATCCAACTATTTGGCAAAATATGGACACAAAATTGTTGTCTATAGTTCATAACGTTTTCAAATCTTCATTAAGGAGTTGAAATAAATAAATAAATAGGACCCATTAGATCTTAATCGAATTAAGAGAAACGTTAATATGGTTTAATACATTTGGTTCTACAGCTTCACTTAACATACCTCCATTGAAGCCACCAACAGTTTTTCAAGTCTTTCTTCTTGTGATAATGATGGACTTATGCTTCTGCACAAAGCTGCAGCAGATTCATTAGGATTATTAGTCTTGTACAAAACTAAACAATGTTTTACTGTGGGAATAAAAATCGGTAGGGGGAAAAGGTATCTCACCCTCATATGGGTTGGGGAGGACAGGAAGGGAGCGTCGGGTTATGGTGGCTCTCCTCCATGATTTATTCTGTTCAGGGGGTTTGGTGGGTCTTTCTGTGATTGTTTCCATTTCTTGTCTGATTGGCTCTGACTCTTCGACTTCTGGATCTGGCGTCTGTGTTGTAGAGGATTTTGAGTCGGTCCGGGGAGACTTGAGAGGGGGTTCTGAGTCGGGGATTGGGGAGAGGCATCTTTTTGAAGTCTGGATCGTGGGGACATTGGCATGAACAACAAATCTAGTTAACTCTTCATTCAGCAAATCAGCTGCTATAAACTACAAAAATCGACAGAAAAGGGTTTTTATGTCTTACCTCAACTGAGGCTTCGTCTCCCTCAACACGTCCGCAGCTTAAGTGGATAACAGGAAAAAGGGTCGCTTCAATGTTTACATCAGACCAAAACAAAACTCTCGAAAAGTCTCTCCAAAACATAACAATACAGTTCGTTTAAAATTATTTACAGTAGTAAATTAACGGAGCTGTTTAATTTAAATAAGTAGCATTACGAGCTTAAAACAATACATACCAGTGTTCAACTTCAGCTTTCTTTTCCGCCATTTTAATTTCAAATCGCTGTCCTCACAGCGCGCCCAACAGATCAAACCCACCCTTTCACGGCACTAAGAACCATGGGAAATGTAGTTACGCAACAAAATGATCAAGACTTAAAACTAAATGTTAAATCTTAAATTAATTTCAGCATTTATACAAAAATACATGGATCCATATGGAAATAGATCTGTGAAAAGTTGAACAGGGTAATTTTAGAATAGGTTCCAATAATTGTGATCCCTTTGGATAATGTTATTCAAAAGCTTGCCACTCGCTACAATTCTTCTGAATAATGTTTAAATTACTTCAATTTTGTTGCATCAAAAAAATAAATAAAAAATCGCATATTTTCCTATGCTTTACACAAACATAACAAGGTTTGCCAAAGAGTGCCAAAACAATGCAGTGATTACAAAAACAAAATAGACGTGCTAAATTTACAGAGGCTCTCAGACGTTAAAATGTTTAAATGTTTTTGTATCGTTAAAAAAAATAAAATCACGACAAATCACTTAAAAACTTTTTTCACATATGACGTGACATTTATTTTCTACAAATAAAAAAAAATGAATGGGAGACAAAACTAATATTGTTGAAGCACCATTAGATTGAATTTCAGCATTCTGTCTTTGGTTCTGCCCACTCCATGTTTTACTGCTGTTTTTTTTTCTCTCTCTCTCTTATTTTGTTATCCTCAGTGTTGCTTCTGTGTCAAACATGCTTTTTGGAACTGTTGCTCAAAACTTCAAGTTTTGTTTCATCAAACCAGAACACATTCTCCTGCAAGGTTTTAGGAGATTTTTGCTAGATCTGGATGTTTTCATTTGTAAGTTTACCAGCTTCGTCTGTGCCTTTAAACTCTAAACTTATGGTATTCTGCATTCCTCTCTGGAAGTTGTATAGTGCCTGTAGTTTTTAGTTTACTTAATGATTAGATTCATTCAAAACCACAACTGACAGTACATGGGACATTTGAGTTATTTTGTTTTTATTAGGTTCAGTTAAAATTCTTAATTCTCCCTGCATATATTTTAACTTCCATAACTATGGCACCAAAACACCACCAGCATGTGCCATGTTAAGTAAATTCATATCGTTTCAAAAAATGTTTAATGTTTGAGATTTTATGTAAAAGTGCCATTTGTCCAGTGGTTTTAACTAAGAACATCCATCCAAAAGGAAGTTTCTCTTTTATTCTTCATTACATTTAACTGTTTTTGGTCTAAATTCCATTTTGCTCATAATAATTCAAAGTTTGATGTCAAAAGTATGCAGGTAAAGGTTTGTTGCTGATAAATTGTGGTTTATGTTGTACATCTGGAATCTGCATTGGATATTTACTTTCCTTAGCCAATGAAAAAAAAAAAAAATGTTGATAAGTTTCTTGTCACTCTGATCACTCCTGCTTATAGAAACAGTATTTTAGTTTTTGGTCAGTATGGTGCATCCTATGATTTAGACACTTTGATAAATAATTATGTTTCTATGTACAACTACAATGTATTCTCATATCTTAATCTTCCCAAACTTACAAATTCCCAGAAAAAAGAGTGATTGTTACCAGGTAGACACACTTACATTCTCAAATAAAAGAAAAATACAAAAGAAGAGACAAAACGAATACTTTGTAAGTTTAAATCTTTATAAGTCTGTTAAATTTCTTTTTCACTTTTTACAAAAACAAGGGAGGGGAAAAAATCCAAAACACTATTGCAATTCTCTTAGAGAATGCCCTTTTTTGTGCCTGTAGGTTTCACTCTGGCTAGCACAATCTGAAACTCCACTCAATACTGCTGTCTTCATGGCCTTTCGTAAGAGTGGGGAGGGAAAAACAAACAAGAAATGTAGAAAAATGGAAATTTATAAAAAACATTTGAATTGAAAAAAAGCAAATGGAAAAAAACAGACCCATGGAGTTTAGGATGGGCAGAGTAGGACAAAGAAACGGACACACAGAGTGAACAGTCCTACATTGCCATGACTATCTCGGCTGTCTTGTGTTTGGAACAACAGCTGTACTTTTCTTCCTCTTCTAAAGTCTTCTGTCCCTTTACAGTTTTGTTATAAGGGCAGCATTTGCTGTTGGCACTGAGTTCAAGAAGGCAGCCTGAGAGTTCCTTTGCCCAGGAAGAACTGCAGGACACGGTCCACAAGCAGAGCAGCAACAAAGTCCACCACCAGAACCTGGGCAATTATTAATTTGAACTGCAGAAAATATACAAAGCATGTTACACAATCTCACAAGGGTCTGTTTGGATTATCAAAAATAAATAAATAAATAAATAAAATTAAAAAAAAAATAAAAAATTGTGAAATAGGGTTAGCTTACCTCAGTTGGAATTTCTACGAGAGCAAACTGTTCATTGAATTCTGGAGAGGAACCAGTAAGAAGCCCAACAATTGCTAAACCTGAAAGTGTGATACTCCACAGTAGTGGTCGATTTTCACTGAGAGACTCCATGAATGGGTGACCCTTTTGCACACAAAGAGGAATCCATTATGTAAATATAAATACTATTAATATTAATTTAAATAAACAATAAGTAGCCAATAATGGAAGCATTAAAAAAAAAAAAAAAAAAAAAAAAAAAAAACATACCTTATAGTTTATGGCAAAGGTGGCCATCTGCATGGCCATTGACATTATGTACACAGTGCTGTTAATTAGGCTGGGTTCAAATTCTTTATACAGATCTACAAACTGCTCCACTCTGTAAAAAAAAATTAAAAAAAAAATGGAAACACAAAAAAGATGATTTATTCACTAAAATAAAATACTAGAAACTTTGTATGCATTTCAAATTTAAAAAATTACTTATTGTAAATAATAAAACATGGGTTTGCTGATCAGCAGATTTGAAAGCCCCATATAAAAAAAGTCTAAATGTAAGAAATTAGAAATGAAGTTTAATAGTCAGTCTAAAAACAATTTTATACAATCTAGTTGTTAAATGTTTTTTTAAATATTGTAAAATGTCTAAAATAAGGGGATACTTGTGAACAATAATTTTAGTTTTATTTGAATATAATATATACAAATGTCCAGCTAGTTAAAAGTACACATTTCCATGCTATCATTGGAATGCGTGGTTTGCAAGCAGATTTCTTACTGGGGTCTTACTGTGTTGTACTTTTGCTTACCTTGGCGGACTTCTGCTTTGTGCCTCTTTATAGAGGTACACAAGACTACAGAAGTGAACAGCAAACTGCAGAAGCACAGTTAACACTGTATACAGATTGAAGATGTTTGGTAAAGGCCGCTCTCGAGACAACGTTTTCAGAGGCTGCAAAAAAAAAAAAAAAAAAAAAAAAAAAAGAGGGGTTAAAAAAAAAAAAAAAAAAAAAAATCCTAATTGTTCTGGGTTTTTTTTTAACAAAACAGAATTTTGTTGGAACTGTAAAATTTATATTATTAGAATAATCAGCACCAGAAACATGTTAAGTTCAGAGTAAATAACTCAAATTCTAACCTTTGATCTAGATATAAAAAGAAAGCATCCAGCCAAAAGCAAGCCTTGCAGAGTCGCCTGGAAATCACTGAATTTGACTCCTTCGAGGTAGAGGACAGACTGACTGTAAGCCAGCACTAGTGCATTGAGAGCAAGAATTTTGAACATCTGCAGTGTTGTCACCAGAGTGCAGCGACCTTGTTTTATTACATGGCAAACTGGGGAATAAAGAAAAAACAACAAATTCAGTCTAGGAGATGGTAATCAGTTTTATGTATGCATCTAAGAAAAGAACACCAGGAAGTAAGAATTGAAACATGTGACTCACTGCACTGAATGGAGGAGAGTTTTGATGTGAAGGGGGCAGCAATGGAAGCATCACCCAGCTTGACTACTTGTACCTGATCCTCTTCAAGCTCTCGTAGGACTTGACTGATTCTTTCCTATTACAGAGAAATCATGATGGTTAGAATAGTGTACGTTTCTTCATATTAAAGTATAACCTGCGGGCAGTGTCATTTCCAACCATATGCACAGTATTTTACTGCTGGTACATCTGAATTTCCCCACTGTGGGACATTAAAGGATATTTCTATTCCATTCTATTCTGATCTCCTGAGACAGATAAAAGTGATAGTGAGGTTGAGTTTGTTATAGTTACATTGAAGCTTTTTCTTTAATATGTTTTTGAAAGATATTTTTTTGTAATTTTTCTTACTGGGACTTGTTTTAGAGCAGGCTGCTCAAATTCTGTAATCGGACAAAACTGAAACAGTTTTCTTTAACTTTCAGACCTGGCTTTCCTCAGATTATGCATGCATGAAAGGAAAAAAACTTGGAGATATTTCTGTAACAACAAAGAAGTGTGCATGTGGAGCAACATTTTCCAATATTATCGCATATTTTTCCAATATCGTGCAGCCTTAGTGCATGTGTTAATTACTAATGATTAAACTTGTCACAAAACTTCATTCTTCTTCACTCCTCTACTGTTTGTCACTGCAGTCTTATTTTTGCCTTTGAAAACACTGATACTAAACCTTAAATATTTTCCAGGGCATGTTTAGTTATATTTTTTAGCAAAAAACTAGGTCTTGCTACCTTTTCTTACACTCTAAGACAACCCAGTAGTTATCTAAACATAAGGCAAAGACATTTTTGGTATTATAGTATCATTAATTCCCTCTATGATGGCATTACGTTTCCAGAAGACGATATGTATATTTTTGTTAAATGATAAAGTAGAACACCTTTTGTGCTGCAAGCTGCTCCTCTCTCTGGGCCATCACCCGGTGTCTGGCTGCCCTGGAGCTCAGTTTAGCACCAGAACTAGCAGGTGGTACAGGCCTGGAGTCTGATGTTGCTGCCTCCTTGTCTCTACCCCGCTTCTTTTTTTCAGGCAAGCGCTCGGGGGCATTGGCTAAGAGGGCTACTCCTGTGAGAGAACAAGTGGTTATTGCTCACAACTGGAGGTGATTTACAGCAAATTTGTTTCATTACGCTCGAGTTATTCACAATAACTAACCTATGTGAGCATGTTTAAGAGCTCCGACATCATTTGTGCCATCACCACACATCAAAGTCACATAACCAAGTCCCTTCAGACTAGTTATTACAAATTCCTAAAACACAAAAGATCAAAAATTTTTTATTTCAAATACTTAATTGAAGAAGGAAGAGAGTACAGAAACTATAACTTACATGACAGTGCTGCTTCAGGACCTACCTTCTGTTTTGGACTGACTCGAGCAAACACTCGTATATGTGGTAACAGTATGTGGAGTAAGTGGGGATCACAGCCCAACCGGGCCAGCCCTTCTCCCGTTACACATAAGTCAAACTGTTCCACAAACGAAGAAACTGAAGGAGGGGGCAGTGTAACAGATACAGTGCCATCAATGGATTCCCAATGCCACTGACCTGAAGAAAACAGCATTTACACATAAAACAGCTCTTTCTTTTAAGTCAAGTGTCACAACACTATTAAAATTAAGTGATAAAGCTAATTTTTACCCTGATTGAGGCTCGGCTGCAATATAAGTGTATGCTGTTTCTGGATAAAGTGGAGCTCTCTTGCAACATGGCATGCAGTAAGGGGGTTGTCTCCTGTGATCATCACCACCTGAAAGAAGAGATGAAAGTGAGCCCTGATAAAGCATTGCTAATTTGAGAACATACCAAAATTAGCATCATTGTTTTTTGTTTTTTTTACATGATGAGACGCTTCTTGGATCTCTTTGATCACTGCCTTGCTGTCATTCTTGAGTGGACAAGAAACTACCATGAAACCAGCGAACTGAAGATCACACTCCAACGCATCACGACTGATCTCGCGAACCTGCATGACCCAAAAAGACTTTAGTTAGTTTCCATCAGATCTTTGGATACACACTTTAGAAAAATAAAACACCCTCTGACAATTTTGATTAAAAAACACAAAAAAACAAAACAAAACAAAAAAAAAAAAAAAAAAAAAAAAAACGCTAAAAGAAACCTGTTGATGACTGAGGTGTCCAATTTCTTTGTAACCTAAGGCCAGGACTCTTGCCCCTTCCCGTGACATTTCTCTGTGTACTTCGTCATAATTTCCTGGACATGCTGTAAACTACAAACAGCAGTATTAAGGACACATATTTTGGATAAGGGATTGTAGAGTCTTTGAAAAATATGGACCTCGTTTACCATTTCTCTAAGTGTCTCTGGGGCACCCTTGACAGTTGAGATGTAGCAAAGTTCAGTGGATCCAAGCTTCTCGTAAGAGGCCAAGACAGACATCCTTTTCAGAGCACTGGCAAAATGGAAACGCTGGTGGATTTTGAGTCCCTGTGTTCTGATGCCTCGCGGGAACACCTTTTCATCTGGTTTAAGAAGGAAAAACCACTAAAGTATCCATTCTATATACTCCATTTCATGTCTGAATCACATTTTGCATGTTAAAATTCAAGTCATCCTAAAAGACACATCCCTTTAAAACGTACAAGTTCAAAAACATAAGGAGAATACAGTTTGAACACTAATAATATAAGCACATGATCCTCTCACACTCATGAATTGCACTATAGATTTAGGAGGCACCTTTGGTAAGCGTCCAGTCAGCAGCAGTTAGCATGGCCTTCTCTAATGGATCTCCCACCAGTTGCCCATCATCCAGAGTAACCAGGGAGTGACAGGTAGCCACTACCCTATGCGTATCAACTGGGATCTCTGAGACAGGCATCACCTCCTTTCCTCCTCTGTCATAGAAAACAGGATGCATAGAATACATTGCCAATAATATTTACAATCCAAAACACAAGTAACATATGTAATGTGGTTGCTTCTCAATTGATGCTGCTAAACAGAGAACTGATTGATTGGTTTTACCTGAGGCCTGCTACCCCTCGAACCACCAGGCTGTCACTAGTCAGAGTTCCTGTTTTGTCAAAACAGCAAATCTCTACTTTCCCTGCAAATGGTATCCTGAAGGGTTCTGTGCAGAATACATCTAAAGCAGAAAAAGGTTAATTTAATGAAACACAGTTGTAACAAGCTGTGTACCCAATATCACTTTGGTAATTTGCTTCAATAGATATTCTACGGTCAATCACAACAGAAGCAGAAACATACTTACAAAGTTTAGCCAAGGCAATGAGAGATGTGTTAACTGCTAAAGAAAGCTCTATTGGAAGTTCTGGTGGGACTACTGAAGTGAGAATAAGTGTACACTCCAAAAACAACTTGTAGCGATTTCGTGTAAGATCCTTGGTTCCTATGAAGGGCATAAAAAAAAAAAAAAAAAAAAAAAAAAAAAAAAAAAAAAAAAAAAAAGACACGTTTCAGAATCAACTCAACCCTTCATTCTGACCTATAAGTATATAGGTCTATATAGGCTTTAAAAAATATTTACAGTACATCCTAATGAGCTAACTGTTGTCACCTCACCTTCTACCCACACATATGCAGCAGCAGCAATGGCAAACACAAGGAGGAAGAGAATAAAGATAAAAGTCTCCAGATTGTTTGCCGTTACTCTCTTTACACCAAAGAGAATGGTCCTTAACAGTTTACCCTGTAGGATAATGTCACAAGACACTGTTTAGTCACTGTTTAGACAGCAATGATTTCATTAATTGAGCAAAAAATACTTTTAAGATTTAACAATTTTTTTTCTATTCCTTACCTGAGAGGTATAGAATCCTGTTCTCAGTACATAGGCCACACAGCCATTGTCTACAGCTGCAAACAACGGAAAAAATAGAGTAGAAGACGTGCAGAGTACTAATAAATACACTGTTCAATGCCAGTAGATATTCCTGTTGACAAATGGAAAGACTGAGGGATTAGCACTTACGCTTGAGTCCAGCACTGGTCTTCGAAGGAGGAGTATGCTGGACCACTTTTGTTCCACCAGAAATGATATGCAGGCGAGAGTCTGTCTGAAGGTCCAAAATTCGCTCTGGATCCAAGTCCTCTATTGGCTCCTGCACACAGTATTTGTCAGTTTTAGAAGGACAGTTAAAAAAAAAGGTTTAAATTACAGTGTTACTGAAATAACATAACAATGCTATAAAAAAGCACCCAAGCACAAAGTTCCAAGCACATAGTACCATTTTATAGCACAATCAAGTAACTATGTTCCCTTCAGTTGTTTTGAAAATGCCGTATATATCAAAAAACATTCACAAAAATTTGACTTTGCATCATAGCCATATCTGATGCCTTGAAATTGACCTCTGTCTCTTTAAGAACCTCCTATCCTTTATGAGCTCCCCCCAATAAAAATGGCTACCACTGTAGTTTGCTGGAGTCCCAAAGCCTTAGAAATGCATTGTTAACATTATATAGACTTACAGATATCAAAGACTTTGCTTCTCATCTGTTCTTGAAATTCTTTAGATCAGGGCATGAGTTGCTTTGAGCCTACTTAATGTTGTCTAAAGTTTCTGTTTAAGTGACTTCTTGATTCTACTGGTGTGGCAACAATCAGACCTGGGTATGGCTTGTGAAACTGAACTCAGCTTTCCAAATGTGTAATCACAAATTACTTTTATAATTTGAAAACTGCATTTTGTATTTTTTATTCAGCTTGTCTTTGTCTGATAATGGCTTTGTTTGATGACCTGAAACATTTAGGTGCAGCAAAAAAGCAAAAACAGTAAAAATATAGATGGAAGCAAATACTTTGCCACATAACTGTGTATTATTTGCTAACCTTCATCTGTGGGACAGACTCTCCAGTCAGCATGGCCTCATCCACAATGCAACGTCCTCTGAGTAGCAGCACATCACAGGGTACCAAGTTATCCTGGGGCGAGCGTCCTACAAAATAGAAAACACACATTTTAATTCACAAAGTCAATGTAAAGTTTTCAGTAAGAAGTCATGACATTTAGGACTGGACACTTACCTATAGAGACAATGTCTCCAGGAACTAGTTCATCACTAGAAATAGGTCTCCATTTCCTGTTGCGATAAACCTATCAAAAGGTACATCCACTTATTTTGATATGTTAGGTTAGGTATGAGGTGTGAGTCACACATTAGTTATGGGAAACAGGTCGAACTCTAAAGTTTGGACAAGATATATTTTAAAGGTCTAATACCTCCTCATGAAACCAAATTCCAAAGTCCCATAAGTCTATTAAACTGCCTAATAATGACATTTTTTAAATTATAGTTTCATACTAGATCCACTCTCTTCCACATTTGTGATCTTTTATTCTTGGTCAAACTATTTTGGTTATATTAGTGCATTTGATCATTTTACTATATATTTTTATAACTAAATTAGCAACCAAATGCATGTTAAACTTGATCAGGTTTACCTGGATCATATAAGGTTTGTTTCCCATGCGACGTATCTCTGACATATTCCGCATTTGCTGTTGGACCAAAGATGCCTCAAATGCAACCAGCATGAACAGAGTAAAAACGCTGTAGTACCAGTATTCGTCCAGACACCACAGCCCCACACAAAAAACCTGATGAACAGCAGAGGGCAGATAACATCATACAGATGCAAAATCTTTACATTTTTTCTTTTTTTAAATTGATAAACCCAGTCCAATTCCATGAAAAAACCCCATACCTACCTGGAAGACAAAAAAAGGAGCTGTTGCTCTCTCTTTAAAGAGCTCCAGAAAATCTGGCACCACCATCTCTGCACGATTGGTGCCATATCGCTTTTCTGCAACTCTCAGCTCAGTTTCTTCCTGGTATCCACGCCATGACTGGAAGTAGCCAATTGGGTGGTTAATGGGGAATGCCACTGGAAGGAAACGCTTCTTCTCTTTGTAGTCAAAGATGTAACGGATCTTTTGAAACTCGAAAGATAAGATCTTTTCCCCATTCTCATCCTGTTGATCCAAACATAGAACCAACATTATAAAAATGATTGCATAAAAAAATATATCTGCAGTGGCAAAAAATACATATCCAAATAATCAATGTGAGTCAACGCCCAAATATAAATTAACCTAACAACTTCCACATAAGTAATGCCAAATTTGTAAGTATATACACCTTTGATAGAAAGTCATTGCAGGTGTGGCTTTCACAAACCTTGTCACATTATCTTTAAGCATTTTAGGTAGGTAACATTAACATCTAAAACAGATTTCCAATTATGACAACTTGGGGAAATCAGTCACTAAAGATGTGAACAAACCTGATCCCTCTGGAGTGCAACAAGCTCAGCAGAACCATTGTTGGGGGTTGGAATGACCTTTGCCAGCGTAGCTAGGTTGGGGTCTGGCTCCTGTGTTTATATAAAGAATAAAAACACAGAGGATAAATTCACATGCTTCTAGGAGAGCACTTTTGTTTTTGGCACAGCCTAATGATATCCCCCAGAACAACCAACTGATATACAGAGAAAGAAGCTAAATTCTCCCAAAACAGAAAAATGATAAGGGCCAAAAATCACCCAAACAAAAACTTTTACAGCCAATGTTTGGTGACATGGTTTTTGAGCCACGGTTTTAACATGGTGGTGCAATCATGCAGCAGAGCAAGAAGAAATACCTGCAAAATTTGATATGAATCCCTTATCCTAAAATAAAAAAGATAAAATGGCTACTATTTTCCAAAGGCTAAAGAAAATACATTATATTTGACACAATTTAAAATGGCTTTTATTGTTTTTAATCGACACCCCCCCACAGATATATACAATGCCATAGAATACTGAAGCATTCTATTAAGGAGAAAAATGTAATTACTGGAACTATGATCATTTAAAAACAATGCAAAAGTTGCACCAACCATCTCAATCGGGTTGATTTTCTGTTGTGATCTGAAAGGAAACTGACTGGTTACAGGTGCAACACAAAGCTATTTTATCTGAACTAAATTTTTAATTATTCTAAAGCTTTATGATCAAACATTGCCATGTGATGAATTTATCATTAGGTATCCTACTTTAAATTACCTGAGTTGTAAATTTCATAGATCTTAAGGTTCTGCAACAACATAAAAAGGTGATTGATAAAAACGACACACCATGTTTTGTCTGGGGACTGTTTCTGATATTTGACAACTTAAGCACAACCTTTTCTGATATTATACATCCAAATATTATAGAACTTTATTACGTTTTTGTTAAAAGGTTATGAAGCTTTAGCAACTCAACATACCTTACACCAAAAGCTTTGAGGTCTGTCATAGTTCAATTTTATAAATTCTTTTATTTATTTATTTTGAGATTCTAACTTGTGTTTACCTTAGAACAAGTGAGCCAACAATGCACGTGCACGGACCAATATCCAGAGAGCGCTGTGAGGACGTGCGCGATCCCGATAGCGGCTAACGCAAGGAGGCCTGCCTCTGGATACTCAGATGCACCGTACACTCCAAACCATACGTAAACCCAACCAGGGTAAAGGACAGCCAGAAACGGCAGGATAGTGCCGTGTAGCAGTCGGGCCCTCCGTCGGTACAGTGTCACCGAGCTCACCAGTTCATCACCGGCGCCGCTATCATTCTGGTTGTGGTTAACAGAGGGGGCCATTTGTAGCTCACCCGGTCCTCGGATTCCGTCTGCAGCCATACTCCCGTCTTTCTTGGCGTCGTTCATTGTGTCCGAATCCCTCCTTTGGCCCCCTCTACCATCCACCACCACCCCGTAACGCTGCAGGCGTTAAAAATACGATTCGACACACGAAGCGGTGTGCTGTCCAGCTTTG
Organism: Anableps anableps; assembly: GCA_014839685.1. Lineage (NCBI taxonomy): Eukaryota > Metazoa > Chordata > Actinopteri > Cyprinodontiformes > Anablepidae > Anableps > Anableps anableps. The sequence continues at coordinate 20,459,941 of CM026083.1, read as the reverse complement.
AGAGCCCGTCTTTTGGTTTGACTGTTTCCCGACCACTGCTTCCGCATACGCAAATACGCAAAGACACGTAATGTTTAGATGGCGTCAGATTCCCCCAGCATGCTTTTTTATTTCTTTCTCTAGCCTTATAAATCCCTAGTAATATTTCAGGTTCCGTGTTGCAAATATGTTTGAATATGAGTTAGATTAAATAAAATGAATAAAGAGGAAACAAATAAAACAAAGAAGTAGGAGAACTTTATGTTTTAGTACGTTAACAAAGATGCAAGAAATAAAAAGGGTGCTTTTTGGTGTCATTAAAATAAAAATTAAAAATGTATATGTGCTGCACCTTGATTTACATCGGGATAAACCAGGTGGCACTTCATCAGGTAAACGAAGCACACACTTTCTCTGTTACACAGGACAGTTAATGTAAATTCGTTAAATGCAAAACATACTATTTTTTTTCGCGCGATTAAATTACTACCACTTTAAATAAAAACGTCACTCTATGGGCGTACGCTAAATGCATGACAGACACAAACCTGCCCCAATAAAATTGTAGAACATCACCAAGATATTGTATTCCCTTCCAATCAAATAAGGTTTTGCGTGTCGTAGCTGTTAATCGCATAGACTTCGTTTCCACACGGAGAAGTACTGGTTGTTTAACCTTGTTTGCAAAGCTTCTGTAGTCGACACTTCAAACAACAATATGTAAGATTTGGAATTATGACTTATATTAGTAATATATGATATATTTACAACGTAATGCTCCGTTCACAGTTCTGCTGCTTTAGCATGTCTGTCAGATTGACGATAGATCAGACTGACCTGTTAGTTGCCACTGTGTGTATAAATCTGTTTCCTTTCAGGCAAGCAGCTATGGAAATATCAACTAAGTACTGTTATAAAGAACTGGAGGCATATGGGTCATGCGTTGCCTCAAATCCAACGACATGGCAACAAAAGTGCCATGACCTAAAGATAAAGGTTTCGGAATGTACATCATCACAGTAAGTCAACAGATCTATCCTAGACTATATCCTACACACTTTTCCTTATATATGTGTGCCTAACCTCTGAATGTTTACAGTCCAGTGATCCAGAAGATCAGGGAAGAATGTTCCACAGAATTTGAGAATTTTGAGCAATGCCTGAAAGAAAACCTGACCTCACCTACCTCCTGTTCACCACACGTGACCCGCTTTCTAGGCTGTGCAGACTCAGTTGACCTCAGCAGCACGGGTAAGACTTTACTGGAATTGCCCTTTTATATCTCAAAGGTCATACATATATCAACACTGCCTCTTAAAATGTTTTAGATATATTTGTGCCAAATATGCAGTAAAAAATTAGTATCTCTCTTACACAGTCTCATTAAAGGGGTAGTATTATGTAAAATCAACTTTTTTGAGCTTTACATCATGTTATAATGTTATTCCCTCATCAAAAACCTACCTGGAGTGTTGCTTTGATTCTTTCATGCATGTTTGAGAAATACTTTAATCTCCCGTGGCAGCCATTCAACTGTGCAAAACGCCTGGATTGACCCAGCTCCGCCTTCGAGGTGCAGCTCCTCCTCAAAGCTGCAGTTTCTAAGCTTCCAAGCTTCCGTCTCACAGAACACCCCTCCTGTGTGACTTCCGCATTCAGCTCCTTCAGACTAGCCAGCAGCAATTAGCAAACACCTGGTGGAACTGTGCATCTGCTGATCTCCTTATAGGAGTTACTTCTCAGTGCAATGCTGGTAAAAATGTTATGAAAGGGTTGATAGAAGAGTGATGTTGTGATGACTTCCTGAAGGCGGAGTGTTGGAAAGAGCAGGACTTTCTTAAAGGATCATGACAACAAATTTCATTTTTCTGTGGTTTTGGGAGTACATGATCTGTTGTGCGCTAATGAGGCTGTGTGAATGTCAAGAGTTGGTATCAAAAGCCCTGCTCATAAATGGTCAGCTTTGTTTCATTGCTCAAAATCGGACGAATCAGAGGACAGTTTATGTTTCTACATAGGTTATCTTTCTACGTAAGTCATATTCTCCAATGAGAGAACACCATCAAACAAACAGCCCTCCCCCTTCCCTTCCCTCCTCCCCCCAGCTGATACACCGGGGGCTAAGTCGCACGAGCATGTCTGACAACTCCACTTCAGAAGAGGATGGCTATTAAAAAGGGGACATGTTATGTCTGAGGGTGCTCAAAAACGGATGGAAATTTCCACTTATTCCTGAAGGATGAGACAATCAGAGAAGAGTGGCTGAAGTTCATTTATGGGGAAGTACCACCCAATTATAACTCCAATTTGTGACTATGTTCAGCACATTTTACTGAACAGTTTCCCAAACATGGCTGTAGCCAATCAGAGTGAAGTCAACTAGGTAGAGCCACATATCATCATTATCGCACCCAACCTTTTTACCAAGGAGGGAAATCTAGCCTGCCAAAACAACCCCCTACAAAAAGGTGACATTATTTTTTTTTTTTTAATGAAATTCTTTGGAGAATTGACATATGCGCCAATATCAACTGCATAAAATAATTTATACAGTGATGTCACCACCCCTTTAAAGAGACAGAGGCCCAATTTCAAGGCATTAAATTACGAAGTCAAATTTCTTTTAAGTCATATTTGATATATGCAGCATTTTTAAAACTGAAGGTAAAATTGTTACCTGATTGTACTATAAGATAATTCTATGTGGCTGGAAAACACATAATACTGCCCCTTTAACCCTCTGATGTTTAAAAAAAATAAAATAAAATATATATATATATATATATATATATATATATATATATATATATATATCACATGGATTTATATTGTTTTTATGGTGGTAGAATTTAGAAAGTGCAAGAGGACTCCAAATGTAGATCATTATTCAGTATTATTGCATAACCAGTATTTTGATGGTACTGGTTAAAGCAAAAATCCCATCTGTGCTGATATAGTGGTACTAGGAGGGTTAATCATGCACAATTATCATGTTGGAAAGGTGAATCAAATTACACACAATTTTTTTTATGATACATTATTTTTGGACAGTTAACATGCCAATTTCTGCTCTTTTACTCCCAGCTTCAGATTCAAGTTCTGAGTGATCGTAGGATTCAGCAGCTTCCATCATCAGACCAAAGCTCTACACAAGCTGGATTTTGATGTGTCAACAGTGTTAATGTGCATTTATATATATGCTGAGTGTTAAATAGCTGTTCATCTTACTGTGACCTGTTGTGATTGATTTCAACTGTAAAAAGTAGGAATGCTCCAGCACTGTACATTACAGCATTTGATAAGAGTATATAATAAGAGTTCTTATCTGAAAACCATTTATACTTGCCTTTGAATAAAAAAAGTCAGGTTTGCAATGTTTTGTGTACCCCAGTTTGACTTAATTGATATTAGGTTTCCATTACTCATTTGGTGTCATAATCCTGTGTTTTGTGTTGATTATCTACATCCTTCCTACCAATGCCTTCTCCAGGTCATAGTCAAATATTAAACTGGAATGCATTGCTCCCACACAAACCCTACTGACTATTCGGTCAATGAGCAAAAGGGAGTCTGGGAAGATAGGGGAAAAAGAGGAGGTTGTTCACCTCTAATCAGCAGGACTACTGAGACAGACAGAGGGAGGATGTTGAGTTATGAACCTTGTGACCATTAAGCAGAACAGACATTTTCTGGTTCAATTATTAAAGGTTTTGGGGTGAGTCATGCAGGAGAAACAGATTCCTTTATTTTAAGGTGTATTATTAGTTCATTGGATGTGAGCAATTGGTAAGTCTTTCATTATTTATTGTATTAAGGACAAATAAGGCAATTTTACTTTAAAGGCAAAACTGCAGATTGTATTTAAGATACAGGAACATTAAATTCAAAACACATCACCTTGCTGTCACTGAACAAAATAGATAAAATGTCATCTACTACCGCACAAATAAGTTACATTCACATTAATATCACAGTAAAAACTCCATGTATTATTAGAATCAAACAATTTCTTAAGAGTAACCCAGGCTCTGGCAGATCACTGACATTTAAATGAAATGGGTATCACCCTAATTCTTTTTTATGCTGCGCCACAGGATGAGTCTGCGCTGATCCTTTCAACAGCACTTGCTATCCAAAATAAAATTGGATTCTATTTCTATAGATCTACTTTGTGGCACACAAATATCATGCTATAGTTTAAATATTTGCTGATTATCACAGAAGGTACAAAATGTCTACCCAACAGTATCTATTAGGATATTTTTGACAAAGGAAATCGTTATAGAAAGTGATTGCAACAATTATCTGTAACACAGTCATACTCGCATTTACAATTGGTATTCATTGTGGACTTGATGTCCTAAGATTTGGGCATTGTAGATCTTTTGGTTGTAATTTACTAATAATAAACTAATTTTACTGATAATATTATAAAAGTGTAAACTAAAGTAATGAGCACTTACACAACCCTGTTTCCGCTTAAGGCTTTTCAACTTACTCTGGAAGGTCATCTATATTGTAAATGTAAAAGTAATTTATTTTTGGTCCACTATTTTAGCTGTCGTGTCAAAAAAGATACAATTAGAAATTTTAGGGGAGTTAAGGTTGTCATTCTATCCAGCACAATTTCCTGAGATGAAGCTCAGGTCTCAAAAACATACACACTAACCTGAGAGCAAAACTGTAGTCCAATCCATATACTCTTGTATATGTTGCAGCCATTCACACACATGGATAAAAATGAATCCAGACAAAACAAAGGAAGTTCACCAATGTACTAATATTATTTAGAACCCCAAATGCTTATAACTAGCACGACTCCTACATACATTTAACTTGACTGATTCATTAAAATTCTGTAACTTATTTATATGTAATGACTGGTATATGCGTGATCATTGTTTTTCTGTCAGAAAGTGAAATGAAATATTTTCACTGAGTATGGCATAAATACAATGGAAAAAAATAGAAGGCCATTATTATGGACATTTACAGTGTCTGTAGTTCCAGCATATGATTCTTATTCAGGAAAGCATGAGAGGACATTATGCTAATCAGCAGAGTGATGTTATGGCCGTCTGACTTGTGATGATGTTTTCCAGCTATAAAAGCTCAGTATGTTTGGCTCTAGCCTGTTTAATTGAGAATAGTCCCATAGGCAGGTTCCTTCTCAGGGGTGAAGGTGAGCATTTTTAAGGGTCAGGACGTGAAGTAGGAGTTCTGCATGGAGTAGAGACGGTCGATGGGGTTTCCTACTCGTCCTGCCAGGAGACCGGCTTCTCCTGTTGCCAAGAGACAATCACCAAGGTGACTGAGGCTTCCATCGCTGTCCAAATCATGGAAGACTGTCTCTGAGTCTGCAGCAAAAAGAAAGAGAAGAATCCAAATATATGAGGCAGATATGTGTTATTGCAAATAATACTAAAGGAGAAGGGTGTCAATAATTACTTTTAAGCCTGAAAATGTGATTCAAACTTGAGGTTTTATTGATGTGTCTTACCATAAGAGTGAATCTGCTCACTGTTTAGTTGAGGAGGTGTCAGCCCATGTCGAAATGGCTCTCCGCCATAGATATTGGGGTCCAGAGAAAGTAGCTGCTGACGTGGCAAAGACGGATATCCTAGCATGCTGTCCATGCCATGAGTACTAGAGCCATCTGAAAAGGTAGAAGTTAATTTTAAATATTTAACATTTTGTCTGCCTTTTGTAAACATTTATTTCTTACTCTTACCCTCACTGTCATCATTGCTTTGACGGCCCCCTCTACTAGGTCCTCTCCTGGTCCCTCCCAGTTGCTCTTGTTCCTGCTGCTGCTGCTGCTGTTGCTGCTGTCTGCGAGCTATCTTTTTCATCTGGGGCACAAAATCAGATCCTCTAAGAATCTTCTGAGGGTGCTAACATTTAAACTGGCTGAACATGTCTTCAGGAAAAAGACAGTGTCTAACCTTAGCTCTCTGGTTTTGAAACCACACTTGTACAACTCGCACTGTTAGGCCAGTCTCAGCAGCCAGTGTCTCCCTCACCTACAGGTTAAAGTTTTTCATTGCTTTTGACAAATTGCTTTATTGGACAACCAAGGAAAAAAACAATGAACTCTGAAAGGAAAGTCGAGGTCTGTTTTGGCATGCATTTTCACTGATAAGAGGCTGATCCACCCACCTTTCGGCATGGCTTGGCCGATACTTCAAAGGAGGCCTTGAAAGCTCGCCGCTGCTGTGTAGTCAAGATGGTACGTGGTCGTTTCGAACGTTTGTGCTCTTTGCCGTCATCACCACCTTTCCCACTGCCAGAGCCTCCCCCACCATCTTCATCCTCACTTTTCACTGTATAAAATAGGGAGTTGACAAAGCTCAAACTCAGACCCCAGTGCAATGTGCTCAGCAGGGCAGTTTTGTGGTACATAACTATTCGAATCATTTTGTTGTCTTTACAATTACTTGTATTACTGACCTGACATAAGCTTGAAATATTATTTTTCCATCATGTTACTTGGTGATTTGGTAAAATTTGATAGTGATTACATGTGTAGAAGACTCTGATTAATTAACAGTAGGGCAATGATGAGAATTTACCTAAGAAATGCATTCTATTTTGACTTCTATTAGATGCGGTACAAGTTAAACAGTACTGTATCAAATACTACACCTGATTCAGTTGGAGCAGGACTAATGGCAGCAAGCATTTCCCTCTCCTTTTCATAGTCCATGCGGCAGAGCAGCTGGCCTTCTTTCAACACAAACTCATCACCTCTCTGCAGTCGACGTTCACACTCACAGCAGCTGAAGCAGCCCAGGTGGTATACCTGACCTAGCACACGCATTATCAGCTCAGAGCGTCCAATGACCTGCAGGCAAGCACTGCACTTCCGTACAAAGAGCCTGAAAGTACAAAGAAGCAGAGAAACATACCCTTATGTGTTCAGATTTGTTTATGTCTGAAAGCAAAAAAAGAGTTAAGGCAATTAAATGTGAAGATACAAACAAGGATCTCTAATAAATTTACCCTCAGCTGCAATAAACATGTAGATGAGTGAAGTCTCTTAATTAAAGACTGTGTAGGTATTACCCAATTCACAGAGCAACAAGGTGAACATCTGTTAAAATGAGTAACAGTTGTTTCCAACTGAGTTTGTGTTTTGTTTTCTCCCTAATGACAGTAGGTGGCAGTAGTTAGTTGATAATCTACTGCATTTTCCAACATAATCTTTAAATGTTAAGAACTTGTTACATTCCAGGTAACGTTATACAAACCATAATCTTAAAAATACATACGTGCCTCTGTAAATCAGGTCTAAAATAGGCTAAAATAGTCTTTGTTGGATCCATTACGTTTCCCTCTGACTACTTGCATTCTTTAGTTCCCCTATTTCTCCCCCTCTGTGATGTTATAACCTTTCAATTGCTCTCATGCTTCACAATTACTTCCAGTGCCTATTTACATTCACAGGGCCCAAGTCTCTGACTTCAAATTCCTCCCAAATCCCTCTTCTTGCTCTTGGTTTCCTCCCCCTCCCTCAGCCTTTTCTGCCAGCATTCCCAGTTTTCCCTCATGCCCTCCAAGCCTGTCTCCCCAGTTCACTGAAACTAATAAAGACGGGATTAATTAGATTGTTGTTTAAACAGTGAGATGGCCAGACAGACGCTGTAAACTCATAACCAGGGATTGGTGATAGCATGGGGTTAATCTCTCTTCTCTCACTTATGCACACAAAACACACACACAAACACAGGTACTTGCTCACACATACACATGCATGCATACATTCAAACCAACATTAGTACATGCAACAACTGCCTTACTTATTTACTTATATTCAACACCCATCATCATATTGTTGGTATAAAATAACTCCAACAAGGAAAGAGTTTTAATGCACAAGAGTAGCAGTAGATCACTTCTGAAGAATGAGGTACTCAAGAGCAATAGAAGAGCTCTAGAATCAATCAAGACTCATGGTTACCGAAATAGCATCACAACAAATCACAGATCTTGTTAGGAAGGGAAAGAGAATGGAAAGGGAGGGAATGGGGTGAGGAGGAGATGAAGGCTGAGGAACTGACCCTCCCAGACTGAGTGAGAGTAAGGTGTTGCTGCCCAGATCTGGAGTGCAAAGACAGAGCCAGGTCTGCACATTAGAGCTTCTAATCTGTGATTCTGTCCCAAACGCAGCTGCTGCAGCTAATCTTTCTCAATCCATCTGCCAAACGCTCTCCTCAAATTCCCCATATGACAGTGTCCCAAACTTGACACCAAAAACAAAAGTAGGATACCTGTTGTCAACCCAATAGCTGCCAAAGGCTGTTATGTTTTACTGTTTTTTTTTAACCCACTTTCTAACTAAAGCAAAGCAATGCATTCCAGACAGACAATTCATCTGTAAAAGAGCAAACATGCTATGGTAGTGGGTGGTGTGATATCTGAAGCATATTTTACAAAGAATAGCCCATTAGTGTAGTTTTTGCACAGCTTCACTCTCCATTTGAATAGACACTTCAGTATCTTAAATAGTTGCTTTCACTGTGGACAATACTTAACAGAACAGAATTGTCAGGGCTGTTTGACATAAGACGGTGAATGTGTGTGGTTAACTCCCACGCTCCCTAATCAATGTGTACACAGCACGATAGGAATTTACTCAACATGGCACATGAAGGCAACTTGGAGTAACTGTCGCAGCGGGGGGTCTGTAAGTAGATCAGTCTAATCCCTCTAATAGAAGTATCATTCACACATGGTCATGTTTGAGGGGCAGCTTACCAAAATCATAATGAACATGACAGAGGGCAACCATGCACCTGAGACAGCCTAAAATTACCTTCACCATATTCTTACAAACATATTTACATTTTCTGAGCAATTATAGTTCTATATATCTGTTTGAGTATCTCAAGTTATGATTAATAATGCCTTTTAACCTATGAGGTATTTTGTGGAAAAACACATAGGCATAGCTTTAAACAAAATAATAGTTTGTACATCACTGCTTGTCAGTACATAAACTCAGAGAGAAGAGAAAGGGGACACAAGTGCACATCAGCCAAGAGTTTGTTTTGTTTGAGATTCAAAAAAAAGGGGAATTTCATGTGTGATGCAATGGATTTTTGAGGCGATAGAGGGTTAGAAGGTTAGAGCTCAGAGATTAAAAGATCAAATTCAGAAAGACAGAGAGACGTGCTGCATTCGTAGAGTTCTGATATCATCACGTGTTTCCTCTTTGTATTTCTCTAGATCCTAGGCATACAACCAGAATCTTTGCCATCTCCCTAAGCTGTGTCATGTGGCATTGTTTAGCCTGTGAGCTCTGACAAGTTTAACACTGTCTGGACTGAAATACAATCATTTCATAAATATGTATGTGTCTCAAAGCTGTTACAGTTTATTTCATCCCTGTGTTATCATGATTAATATTTATACAGGTATTGGTTTGGTTACACTGTATCTGAATTATGCTTGGTTTGGGTTCAGCAGAACTTAAATGCCTTGAAAAGCAACACTGTCATTCATTTTAAACACCTGGACTGTTATTTACTCTCAGCATATGATACACTCAGGTCCTGATGTGCTATATTTTGTTTTCTACAAACTTATTGACAGCAATATGTGACACATAAATGGCACTCCTTGAAAATTAAGGCATAACAAAGGATTTAGGAGATACAGGAAAAAAAGAACAAATCATATGCATCAATCTTACTTTTAAGTTGTATGTTGTTTTTTATTTCTTAGATGTGTGTGTGTGTGTGTGTGTGTGTGTGTGTGTGTGTGTGTGTGTGTGTGTGTGTGTGTGTGTATACACATATGCGTGCACACTTTTGGCGGATATTGCTCTGTGGAGCAAAATGGCTCAGAGCCAGGGTTCAGTAATCACATCATCTCCTTTTATTAAATCTCCCTGCGCTGCTTCTGTGTTATTAAAATCTCCCAGCATTCCCCACGATACTTGCTACCCAGCCACAACTCTCTCACATGCGGTTTTTGTGTGTGTGTGTGTGTGTGTGTGTGTGTGTGTGTGTGTGTGTGTGTGTGGGTGGGTGCGTGTGTGCATTTGGGTATAGCTATATATATATATATATATATATATATATATATATATATATATATATATATATATATATATATATATATATATCTGCATCAATAAATATGTGGATGTGGATATATTCACCATCTCTCCCTATATATATATATATATATATATATATATATATATAGAGAGAGAGAGAGAGAGAGAGAGAGAGAGAGAGAGAGAGATAGATAGATAGATAGATAGATAGATAGATAGATAGAGAGTTACTGTCTCATGCACTCATGCGTTCATAAATGGACTTAGACACAAAGATAAAGGTGGTGTAAACACAGATAAGGTGCATGAGTGCAAACATCAATAAAACAGTGACAGATGCTGTCATTTGCCCAACACTCCAACCTTTAATATCAGTGGTCTTTGTGCTTAATGACTGCTTTCCAAATCCAAAACCTCACATATAGTTAGTATAATCCCATTAAAAATTGTTCACAGAAGTAAAACTACCAGAGTATTAGAGAGCAGAACTGATTCTCGAAATATGAAAAACTCACCAAAAACCTGTATGACATGCATGGTTTGCATGAAATGTGTTTCTATGTGTGTCTTTGATCAAGAATGAATGCTATGTGTCAGGATGTAGATGTGTGTTTGTGAGCGTGAGTGATAGGGTGTGTGTTAGTTTAGATAAAACAGTTAATCCCCAGGCCACCAGAACGCAATATCCTGTCTGCCCGTTTCTCATTTCCTGTCTGACTCTGGCGGAGCGGGAAGTAGCAGGGAGGGGCTGGTGGGGGACAGTGGGGTCCGTTACCTCAGAAACAGAAGATACAGCAGACTGGTTAGAGAAAAGTCTATGCCAATCTCTCTATCTCTCTCTCTCTCTGATGCAACCCCCTATTCTCACTCTTTTTTTCCTTCTCCTTCTCGGCTTTTATTATCTCAGATTTAATAAAGCTGAAGCGAGCAGCTTGTTCTGCCATGAAACATTTATTAGCTGTCTGTTATAAAATTGTTGTGGGGGAGGAAAGATGATGGGGTCTCATCTCACATTATGCAAAAACAGTGGCAATACCAAGCGCACAACCCCTCCCACAGACATACACACACACAAATACATCGATATACCAGATAAAAATCAGCCCATCAGTATGCCTTTTCTCTCTAAAACTCTCAAATATTTCCTCTTTACTTTGTTCATCCCATTTTGAACCCATTCTTGATAACTTGAGGCTTTGCTATATGTTCTTTTCCTCATTTCATCAGATCTGATACTAGTCAACAGCACATCATCAAAACAAAACAAAAAGACATTAAACTCACTCATCCCCATTTTCTTTTCATCTGGCAAACATTCAAGCATCATCTGTTGAACTGCTAGGTTTGCTAAGACAAGACCATGGTGGTGCTTGAAAACTGCAGAGTGTGGATGAATGTAATATTTGGATCCCTTAACTGGAGTTTATATGCAAACGTGGACAGATTTGTTGGCAAATTATGTAATGATATGCCAAAAGCCACTTGTTTTCGCTTTTGAAGTGCGCTAAGAATTTTAGAAAACATGGTCATATAATTTGGGCACATTTATTCAGTTGGGTAGAAACATTTGCTTTCAACAAAATTACAATTGGTACAATATTGGCTACCCTTGCTGTTGAAACCTTGCATAATCCCCCTTTGCCTGCTAGACAGCACTCTGTCTTCTCCTATAACCTTTCACAAGTCTGCACCATTTGGAGAGAGGTATTTTAAACTACTCTTCCTTACACCAACTCATGGGTCTTCTTTTATGATTTCTTCTATTTTGCTTTATCTGAAGGTTTTCATTTGGACTTACATCTGGGGACTGAGATGGCCATGGAAGAAGGTTTATTTTATGAACTATTTTTGTGTTTATCAGGCCATATGTGTTGTACTGTTGAAAGACACAACAACGACCCATTTTTAGTATACAGAAACAGTCCATAATGCCATGCAAGGTTAACAAGGTTTCCAGAGCCTTCGAAAGAGAAACAGATCCACAGCATCATAGGTGCTCCATCATACCGTACATAGAAATTCACCATTTGTGTCAGGCCAAACATACCTGGAGTGAAAGCTCAATCGGAGTCCCATTTGACCAAAGCACACAGTTCCAATTAGACTATTCCCAGGAGAACAAACTTTTTATGTTTATGTTTATGATGGTAGGATAGAGGGGGCTTTTCTCTGACATGCCTTCCAAAAAGTTGTTGTCACAAAGCTAATGTCTGTCAGTTGTTAAGGACAGTTAGTAACCCCCAAGATGTCAGTGATTTAATTACTGAGTGGGCTTTGGACATTGTTTTTACTTCCCTTACTATTCTGCCAACAGTGGGTGGTGGAAAGATAAATATGAATCTCCAGCCGTGTGGCCACTGGCTAACAGAATTGGACAGCTATATCATGCCATATTTATAGCCCAAGAAACAAAATGCTATGAATTACTAATAAGAAGTTCTCAGAAACTCTGATCGGCTTAAAAAAGTATTAGTAAAACCAATACTTCAGTTAACATTTATTTTGAAGAGATTGCTAAAGGTAACAACAGTTGAGTCCACGGTATTTTTATTAAGAAAAATTGCTTCTTAAGGAGTTTTTTTTACCCCATTGAATAAAGGTTCTTAAAATAAAGGTTCTGTCTTTCTACATTTGTTTCTAAATCTTCGCTACAACAATAAAATCTCTTTTTTAAAAAAAGGCATTTTATACAGTTTTACCAGGTATAATAAGAAAATCATCCCCATCTGCAAATATAACAGTTCTAATATGACAAAAGCAGTTATGATTTACCTAAATCACACTCAATAAATACAACTTTAACTTTTAGTTACATTTATATGGAGCCTTTTTATTTTAATTTTTGCACTAAACAGTCTGTTTAATTTGTCTCCCTGTTTTTCTACACATTAAAAAAACAAGAGATTTAGCAAGTTTGGAATTGCTGGATGATTTATTTATTAAAATGCAAATATATTTGTTTTATTAACACCAACACAAAGACTACTTAAAAATGTATTTTTTATTAGTCATAGTCATGGGCTACTGGAAATGACACATAAAAGTGTTTATTATTATTATTATTATTATTATTATTATTATTATTATTATTATTATTATTATTATTATTATTATTAAATGTTTCTTTGTTTGTGCCAAAAAACCATTTAAAGATAATTTAAATGCATTTGTTTTTTTGTTCAAGAATTACTGTGGAGGCTGACAGAAATATACCTTTGTGATCTATTTGACATATTACATAATTCTCTGTTAGTATTTCACAGCAGCCCACAGTCAGATCTGTCATCAGGACAGCCAGAGATTTGAACAATTAGCACAGAACCCAATCAGTCTCACCACAATTTCTTCCCATTCGCCTCTTGAGACACAAAGCAGCGAGTATGGAACGGGTGGTGGGGCGATTAAGAGAAAACAAGGGATAAATGGGGAGATAAACTGTTTGGTGTCATCACTGCTATCAATCTCAACAAGAAGGAAATGAGGTTTGGTATACAGAAATATTATTACAAAGGAGACAGTGATGAATGAGGTAATGGATCAAGAGACAGGGAGAGGAATGGCTGATAGGGTGGAGGTATAGAAGGGAGAAGGAGGATGAAATAAATTTGCTATCCCTGGATTCAGACTCAGAAGTTCACTGAAAAAACACACTCAGCAGAACTCTGTTTAGGTTGTTCACAGTGTAGTTATGCGTAGTATGTAATTACATATATTTTAAATTGCAGATGATATTAAAGATTTCAAACTTCTCTGTGGCTCCCAACCCACATTGTGTGGCATTAAAAACAAGGCTTAGTGAGCATCCACACTAGTCTTTCACTTGGCTGAGGCTGCTTTTATGGTTTTACAGGAGAGTTTTCTAGGTTCTGCACTGCCAGACGAACCGTCTGGACTCAGTTTTATTCTGCAGGGAACATCTGGGAAAGTCTGACTGTTAAGTCTTTTAATAAACATGCGGTAAAAACAGATAATTTGTGATTTGGAGACAATTGCTAGATTGTAAAGTTAGAATACTTTGCTTCCAGTTACTCCATGTCTTAATTTCACCTATCAATGTTATTTATTTTAAAAATATTTGTGTGTCATGTGTTAATAAACTATGTTTCCTAATATCAACAATGCAATCAATTCAAAATTAATTTCTTACTATTTACAGCAAAAATAAATGTACTATTAAAATCCATCATAAACACCAGATATTATTTTGTTTGTTTTTGTCTGAATTCAACAAAATGATGAATTCAGAAAACAGAAAAGCTGGAAACTGGATTTTTTCCTATTTTGTTGCAATAAAGTAGTATTTTAAACCTGAAGCTTCAGGAAACACCACTAAATACAACATAAAATAAAATATATTTTTATACTTCAGCACTTTGAGCTGTTTGAGCTGTTAAGCCTGATTATTCATTTCACATAAAAAATATCCAGTGTTGTGCTAAAGCCTTACAATCACATTTTGAGCATCAAAGCAACTATCTTAGAATAATTAGAGAAACAGTCCTTCAAAAATATTAAATATGCAAATGCTGAATTAGCTTTTGCCTTCCAGGCAGTTTAGTTAGTTGAGATGCATTGTGTGGGAGATGGGCTCATATTTCAATAAAAGATTGGTTTTCTAATGTGAATTGTTGTTTTTTACATGCTTACTTCTTCATCCCAACCCAGTAATTCTAAATCTGGTCTACTGGCTTCATCCTTTCATATACATTTAGTTGAGTTCTAAAGAAAGGAAACAATGGTATAAAGATGATGAGGAAAACTGTACATGAGAGTGTTCTTCATATGGGTCAGTATACTGTGGAGGAGTCAGAGCTTTTGTATGTTTTTGTGCACAGTGATGTAATCAAGCCAAATATGAGCAGAAGATCTCAGAAGGTTTGCAAGATGGTGAATAAATATGAATGTGTATCATCCAAAGATACTCAGATTATTTATCCTAATGTAATTCCAAGCATGCAAATATAACTCATAAGTCTGGATCAACATTAGGCAAAAGATCTTTTCTGAAGCAGATGCAGCAATATTGAAACTGAGTCTTAAGTAAAAAAGTTGAAAGAAAAAACACTTGTGCTAATAGTTGTATGAATCCCTTTAAGATTCTTTTGGATGTTCCAAATTTCTGGTTAAGCTTCTCTGTTGCAATGCACACACCTGCTTTGGATGGGGGAGTGTGTAGTGTAAGGCGCTGATGGACAGTCTGCAGGGAAAACAAGGAGACATTGTTGCTGATCTGCTGAAGGTCACAGACATTACTGTGTGCCAAGTCTGGCACCACCTCACACAACAAGGCACATGCATAGACAACTAAAACAACACCGTAATGGATTAAGCACTTAGTATTGATATGGATCTGCAATTATATTCATTACACAAGAAAATCAATTTGCCTTTTTTATTCCATCACTGATAATTATGACTTAAATGTAGTTTTGCCTCCACTTTCCCACTCATTTTTCCAGCTGAACGTCACACAATGGGGCTTTGATCTTCTTTCTCACCCTCTCTCCTCCAGATGCCAGGTACAGTGGGAGAGTCTATGCTGCTGGATGCCGTCTGACACATTTCAAAACAATGATAACAAGCTACAGGCTTTTCTTTAAGCTGTCCATTCCAGGAGCTTCCACTGCAGACACATACTGACTAGCATGGAGTAAAAAACAGAAGGGAATGACCATTAAAGCATTGCTAAAGCTGATTCATCATACAACAAGCATATACTGTCCATTTCATCAGCTGCTATTTTTTAAAACTATTTCACACTTTGGTATAATATAAATGCTTCATTCAAGAATAGTTAATGGTTGTCAATGTAAATAAGATTGTGGATATTTAGGAAAGTATATTGTATAAATTTAACAGAATCTTGATTTGGATAGGCAAATTGTTGCGTACACAACAATTAATTTTATTGTTGACAAATAAAATTAACCTGCCGTTACAATTAAACTGATAATAGCACAAAGCATTGATATAACACTGGGAAGGATCTCCAATGACAAAAAAACATATTTTTCTTCTATAAAGGGTTTGAAATTGGTAAAGGTTTGAATGCATCTAATCATTACATGTATCTACATACCCAGCCCAGATACACACAGTCAAGTTTCAGTTTTAATTGTAATGGAATTTAAAATTTCCCTCCAACTTGACTGATTCCAGCATTACAGGTGTAGTTTTGACCTGTGCCTTTTGGTGCACTTGTTTATAATAATTGACATATGGGACTGAGCATTTTCTAAACCTGGAAGGAGTGAAGAGGTTCGGACTGTTTATAAAATCTTCTTATTACTTATGTGTGTTATTTAGAAAACAGTAAACAAAAAGGGTCAAATTTCCTATTGATTGCAAAATACTGGAAGCATGATAGCATTTTATATTGTTATTTCCTTCTCCTATACACAGCTTGTGCAACTATCCCTGTTAGGACTATGCACCGACTTCTACTGATTATGTACAGCCTCCGACCTGCCTCAAATCCTACCTTAATGCTAATCAGAACCAGAGTCCTATGAATGACAATGTTTCATTTGCACCGGGGGTTTACCCTCAACATCATAGATTACAAAGATAATAAAGATTATAAAGGTAGGCTATAGGTAAATCAAGAACACACCTACAGTCAATTGAAAACACAGTGCCCATGTGGAGAAGGCGACAGTTTCAAAGAATAATGAAAACAGTACTATTTTTTAAATTGCTTAGTCAGGGAACTGATTTTTCTCATCCTAATTTGTTGATGAATGCGTCTTACTTTTCATAGTCATGCTTGCAGTACAGCAGACGGTCCCTGCAGTAACAGGTCCCGGTGAGTGCGCTCAGACAGACGGCGCACTTGACGCAGGTCTCGTGCCAGGACCTCTCGTTCACGCGCAGCAGGAAGCGGTCGGCGATGGGAGACTCGCAGCCCGCGCACACTTCTCCCCCTCCTCTGAAATCTGGACCTGGTGGGAGCATATCACTGTCACAGTTACAGCGAAAAGGCCAGAACTAGTTCTAATATATAAATAAAAAGGCTTAAGCCTATCATCTGTCGCAAGCCAACTGTTCTTTCTCCTGACAAGAAGATGGGAAAATCCCTTTTGATGTTTCAAAGGCAAAAGTGCTAGACAGCTTTTTGATACAAATCCTATTTAAAATGATTAAAGATTCAATTTAATTTCTTGCTTCACTAAACTGACGTTTTGTTGCATGGCAATAAGTAACATCATCGTTTCATTTGGCATTGCCTTTGCGACTTTTTATTTCAAATTCAACAGCCATTTTCAAATGAAATCTTTAAGTATTTTTTGTTATCTATTTATTTATCCATGTGGTGAATTTAGCTCACTCTTGTTTTATATAATTAGAAATTCTCATGTCAAAATCTTTCTGTGTAGATAATTATATTTAAATGTATTTTAATTCTGTTAATAAAACCGTATTTTTCTGAGTCTTATAAGCAACAAATAGCTCACCAAAAGGCGTGGAGGACGGAGGTTGTTGCAGACAGGATTGTTGGTTCTCTTCAGTTTTCATTCCTTCTCTCCTTCCCTCAGTGTGATCGCTAAAGAGACAAAATTACACCATATCGAAGAAATCATAACAGGACATGCAAGCCCCAAAGTAAACCAGGAGAACACGTCAGCCAAAGCTGGGAAATTAAGCGTCAGTCCGTCTATTTATTTATTTATTTATTTATTTATTTATTTATTTATATTTTTATTATCAAATAGAATTTTCAAAAACTTTTACGTTAGACTCGGTTCAGGTATTTAAATGCAGACGCAAATTTAATGACAAAAAGAACGAAAAAGAAAAATAATCTGTAGAGGCTATAAATATTTAAACTATTTATTTTCCAAAACTCAGCGAATCAAACCTAAACATCAAATGTTACCTTTTGATTCAAACATCACTTTAGTTCAGTATTTGCCTAAGAATCCTGATTCAGCCCTGTCATGCCTAAATTGTACAAGCCACTTATAAAATGTAAATTTTATTATGAAGGCCACGCTGTTTAGGTTCTACTGGAAAACGAAAACATAAAAAGTGAACATGCCAAACACCATAGTATTTTTTTCTTCATCATTTATTTTTTAAAAGATGTAAATAAAAGCATATGTGTATTGCTATTAAACATTGGAAGTAAATTCTGTTTAAAAGTCATTTGGGGTTTTAACGGCAACAAATACTTTAACATTTATTTATTAATTTTTTATCCCACTGGACCAATTTCTTTGAAAGGCACATTTTAAGAAAAAGCAAGGCTGCACATGTATTTAAAAAAAATATTAAACTTGGATTATTTTTCTATCTAATTTTATTTAGAAAGCATGTTCAGAATTAAATAACAGAATAAAAATAGTTATTAATTTGCCAAATGTTCAGAATTAAATAAAAGAATAAAAATAGTTATTAATTTGCCAAATGGCAAACGAGATTATTTTAAAGCAGGTTATGACTGGAATATCAGACCATCTGAAATCTATTGTGATTATGATCATTCGCAGCCATTGTGTTGAACTCGATAATTATTATAATACATTTGGAAAACATGAGAGAGAGAGAGAGAGAGAGAAAGAGAGAGAGAGAGAGAGAGAGAGAGAGAGAGAGAGAGAGAGAGAGATAACTGGGCTTTTCTTACATAAAATAATCAAACTTAACAAAGAAATTATGTAAATGAAGTTAATCTGATTTGGGATTTTTCCTGTGTGGCTTTAATAAAATGATGAATTGATTGCCATACCACAATGGGTTGGGAAAGCCTGAAATTATGTTTTATTTGTTTGGGTTTTTTTTTTTTCTAATCAGGGATTGGTCAATAAAACATAGGTCTCATTCTGCTCATTTGGTAATTTTAAAAAAACTGTCACATAACATTACCCTTAATAATTCAGCATTTTATTTTCAAAGTAATAATAATAATAATAATAATAATAATAATAATAATAATAATAATAATAATAATAATACTTATTATTATTATTATTATTATTATTATTATTATTATTATTATTATTATTATTAATAATCATAACAGCTAATTTGCCCAACAGCTGGATTTGATTTTCCCTTTCAATCAAGAAAAATGTACTTCCATACATTGACCATATAAACACAAATATGGACAAAATCCAGGATGAAAAAAATATGAACAGCAGCTAATAGAAAAAAATAGAATAGAACTTCATCTCATCCATTATCAGTATAAACATCATGGAATAATTCACACAAAAAAATCTCAGAGTAATTATTTTACCCTGCACATTTACAAGAAAAACATACCAGCCAGAACCTGCTTTAGAAGAAGAAGCTTTGACTCAAGTATAACTTTTGCATCTCTCCATGGTGCTGTCTCTGACAACCTGTTCCTGAATTTCGGAGTCTTACCTTGAGGTGAAACACACTCCTCCTGAAATCTCGGTTGGCAACATTTAAATCCAGCGAAACTTCCTGCTCGTGTGTGACTGAAGAGACGCGATTGCATGGGTCGTCCACATTAGCTACTTCACTGTTTGCTTACGGAAGAAATTCCAACAACATGATGCCCCAAAATATGGTCTATTGTGTCTCCTGATTTCTCCGACAGCCGTGTGCGCGCTCTGGTTTGTTTTGTGCGTAAAAAGGGAGCAGAGGGAGGAGATGGACAGACACGGAGGGAGGGAGAAGGTGCGGAAGATGATGAGAGAAGATGAGCAATAATACGTGCCTATTGATAACTCGGGTAGGGAGGATCTCTCGAATCTGTGTTTAGGGTTAGATTGATGATTATACGGGAACAGTTAAGAAATAACTTTATATTGATATTCCCTTGTATGACAAGTAAATCTATTGCAGCTTTGACTTTTATATTAATCTGGAACGTCTTGATTCTGGTTTAAATCTCTGAAGCTACAAAGGTAAATAAGCATTTGCATCTAAAGATAAATGGCCTAAATATTAAGAAAAAATAATACACAAATTAACTCGCTTTACTTTACACTTTTTCTGAAATTTCTCAGGTCAGTGGATGAACATTTATTCTTTCAGGTTTTGAAAAGAATAATAGAATAAAAACAAGGAATGCAAATAATATAAGGTTTTATTGCCCTTACTGTTGTTTTTGACACGGTTTTGTCCTGAACCGAACTATCGCCCCCTTGTGTTTAAAGAAGAAAGGTGCATTGATCGTAAACCAATGCAAAAATAATAATATTAGTACAAATATGACACTAATGAAGGCTATTTTTAGTTACGTAGACAATATTACTCAGTAAGCTAAAAAAAAAAAAAAAAACGAATGGAAAACAAATAGAAAACCAAACATTTAAGGTCTTCACATGACAAAACATGATGCTTTTGTGCTGGTTTGTATTTTTTCAATTGCAAGCACCTGCATGTTACATTCAAATACTGAACACCTAAAACGGAAAAATATATGTACCTGTACTGTCTGGTTGTTGCATTACACTGCATTACACTGCTGGAAGGTTGACAGTTAAATGAGATGATTTAGAGGTATTAAGGGAATGGTGTCCAAGTAAGCATCACCAATGATTTATTTCAGGTGAGTTTGAAATCTTAAAATTTCTAAAAGCTCATGTTTTTCAACAATTAAAATGTGCTAAAATAGGGGGGATTCAAAGCAAATAAAATACAGTATATGATGATTAAAAAAAAAAACAAAAAAAAAAACTACATGAATGTAGTCACTTTTTACTGTTTTTGTCACTGTTTTTTACACACAGTGTAAAATAAGTGCAGTACTTCAGTGTATGTAAATTATTATGTTGTCTAAAATTGTGACCTTTCCTCAAACAAAGAGCTGCTCCTCCTTCTCTGAGTGGCTGCGTCTCAACTTCAAACTAGACAGGATTTTCTGGGCTGGCGAGGTCAAGTTGTGCTCAGCAGAGATGGTCTTCGGACACGGATAGTGAATGCGATTCTGTCCAACACTGTGTCGGTTATTGTTCAAATTTACATTGTGATCAGCTTGACTCCATCTTGTCATCTCTTGAGTGGATCTCTCTGTTGTACTGGATGATACTGCAGCTCCTGGTGAAGCCACTGTGGAGTCCACTCCCATTATGTTCTGTGCAACCTCTCGGGGACTCAGTGGAACATTCACCTTACCCTCTGCTGTAGTGGTAACCTGGCGGGGTTGCTGAATGATCGCACAGTGGTCTTCTAAGTTTTGCAGAAATCTCTGTGATCCAGGCTCTGGAGAGGAGCTGCGGCTGTTGTTTGCACTACGATGACTGGCCCTCTTGGGAGTCGTTGGCTGTCTTGTTGCACAGTCTGGGTTAGAGAATCGGGTTCCTAGGTTTTGATGCCGGTGATACTTCACAGGCTGTCTTGTAAAACGATAATGTGGCTGTGTGCCTGAATCACAGGAAAATTTCCCTGCAGCTTTGCCTTGAGGATCACTTGATGTTGTTTTCATAGCCAGGACTAGGGTGAAAAAAGAACATGTGTAGTTTACAAAGTAAGCCAGTGCTAGCAGAAGTTATTGATTATAAGACTATGCTTAGGTTATTTTGCATGTTGTTTAGGCAAATTAAGCAAACTTTGCCTAAACATATCTGTTTGAACTAAATTGAAGAAAGATTCACATTTATCTTATTTGTTTCTCAATTTAAAACTCTAATAAAATATTTAAAAACATGCATGTTGCTGATTTGAGATTTACTGTATGCCATGTGCAGTTGATCAGTTGTGACTTGAAATATTAAAGCTGAATTTGGATGAAACAACACAAAGAAGCAAAGCAAAAGAAAAGCAAGCAAAGAGTAGCGTGAGCTTCCTATGCAGCAAAAAAGACAAGTTCCCTTATTTTGTTCTTTGTTTAGTTAAATGAAGACTCACAAATGATTTCTAATGTTAATCATTGGTCATCATTCTGGTTAAATTCAGCTATTTAATAACTGGTAATTTGATTAATTAATTATTAATTAAATTAAATAATTAATTTAATTTGATTCTTAAAAAAATATAAATGTGTGTATCTGTTTTACAAAACCATATATTATCAAAGGGAAATCTTAGTTCTAAAAATAACTAGAGGAAATGAAGTGAAAAAAGGAACGGCAACAGAACTTGTGGCAGTCTATACCCACAGCATCAAACTTACTCCACTTTAGCATCAGCAGCATGTCTGTGAAAAATTAAGTTAAAAAGCTGTGACCTGTAGGTCTGAAGTACGCGTTTTACAATGAGCCTAATTAAAACATGTCATCAAACGTATTATACTGGCAACTGGAAATGCCAATTTCAACAAAATGTATATGATGTCAGTTCTATTTGTTCCATTTGCTTTATCCCCACATCTGCCTACCTGCGCTCTCACTGGCTTCAGGGCCGAGCTGATCCACTGCCTCATTGGATGAAGACTTGTCAGATATATAACCCTCGCTTGAGTCTCTCTTGATAACTCGGCTCTGTTGAAATGATACAAGTTGAAGTGGATTTCTGGGAGTTTTTACTGATCGCTTCTAATCCTGTTGTACTACAGTCTGGGATAGATTCTAAATGGGGAATAGCAACATTAGGTACAGTATTTTTGAGCTGTTATTCTAAATTTTATTAATCTCCCTGTTCTATTAGCCTTTGAGTTATGTCATTAAGCCATTTTAAATGTTTAAAGTGGGATTCACATTTATTATTTTTAAGCAATTAGCGACATTCAAAAAGTAAAAGTTGAAAGAATTTCATGCAAAGCAGAGCTTCAAGCAGAAATACAGCAGCCGTGCAGCTTTCTAATCTTTAAGAAATGAGCAAAAGTTTAATGTGCTAAGGCTAATTAAAACAAGCACAAAGTGCATCCCAGGGACACGTAACTTATCCCTTTAAGACCAAGGTACTTACTTCTAGAGACTGTAGACGCTCTCTGGAGGAAGTGTCAAGTTCCAAGTCCCCATCAACTCCATCCAGAGGACAGGAAGCTCTGGGAGGTGTTTCTGGGAGAGGTGCAGTGGGGGCTGGGGGAGGGGGTGTATTTATGCTCTGCTCCAAACCAAAAATCCTGTCATGATGTGTAATGAGGAACTCCACAAGCATTGACTGATAGCCTGTCTCAAGAAGGGCAATCATTGACATGTCTGTAGACACTAGAGGGCGCAATAATGTCGGACCAAACACAATACCCAGATTGCTAGGGGACATCTTGTTGTCATAGTTCTCTGAAACTCTGGGGAGTTAAAAACATTGACAAATGTAAATACAACTTCACATAAAAAACGGATAAGAGTTAGGTTAAGCGAAACTAAAGATCTTTCATTCTGTAGCATGCTTACCTTTGCAGATGAGAAATGAGGTGTTGCAAAGTTGTGTAGCAATGGGAAGGGAGCTTTTTCAGAAGTTTTTGTAGTTTGTGAACAATGTCCAATATCTCGTTGGGGTCTGGTGAGATTTCCTTTTCACTCATGTGCTGAATTGTCTTTCCTACCCCGATGAATTCATTATATAGGTCAAAGGTTAAAAGAGGCTCTGGAAGCTAGAAGGCATTGTAGTGAAAAGATTTATTCAGAGGAGAACAAGTTGCTGTTGGTGATTAAAGCTCTTTTAGACAACTAAATCTTTTTAAAGCAAATTATAAAATGGGCAGCATTTTTATAGAGCTTTATTTCAACTTCTAGAAGTACCTCCTTGAAGAAGTGCTTAAGAATAGATGTGATGTCATGTGGTGAGTGATCAGAGAGGTCCACCTGGTCCTTTTGTGTCTCAAAGGTCTGACAGAGCTTCTGAATGCGAGGTTTGGATCCACTCACACGATACACCCCCTCAGAAACAACAGCAGACATCAGTTATTAGACAACAGTTCAGACGTGAGAAGCTATCTTCTGGGTTAACTTTTGTGAATATGGTAAATAAATACCTGTACAGAAAGAGCTCGACTTTCAATCTCAGATGTGCAGCATCGAACAACAAATGGAACCTCATCTGGCCTGTCTTGTAAAATCACGGAGAGGTCCACTCCAAATACCGTACCCTTCTTCTGCTCACACTCTAGCTGACACACTTCCATACACTTCCTGTGAAAAGCTAGCCCACACTAAACATGTGGGAGGGAAAGAACAGATATTCTTATATCCATTATTATTATTTTAATGCACTTTCCTCTTTTGTCCTTATTAGTCTGTATCATTGCAGTTTATCATTCAGACAAGGCTTCATACCTCCTCACATTCAACTCCGCTGACAACAATGTAGTTATCACACTGTTTGCATTTAACCATCTTGCTTTTCGTTTTTTTGAGCCGATGTGTCAGTGCAGCTCGAGAAAACATTCGTGTTTTCACAGACTGGCCATCAGCATACTCTGTGGACATAGAAAGCAGACAGCTTTATGAAGTTTAATATCAATACTGGTACGAATGATATGAATGTGTGAGGAAACCAACCTGATTCTGACACCATGTCCCCTACTTCCAGGTCATCTGATGACACTGTCAAAGTAGATAATGTTTTGGGCAGTCTCCTGTGAGCTTAAACAAAAAACAGGAAAAATGCAACACTCTGCAAAGTTTTCACTTTTATGCAAACATTTATTTACAGAAAAAGATGAGGGCTTCTTCTTACCAGGGCTTGAGAGGGACTCCAAACTGCCTCCAATACTCTCACTGTCACTGTGCCCCGTTTTCCCTAAAGTGCATCAAAATGCAGGTTAAACTAACAAAAAGAGTTTGATAAAATGGCCATGACGTAATTTTATCGAGCCCTTACTGCCATCAATGGGTCGTTTGTAAGGACTATCCTCTGTCATAGGTAAAGAGTCCTGCAGAGGGCTGAGAATATTGCTGGTTTTTCTTTTGTTGCTTTTCAATGAAAAAAGATTAAAAAGTAATTTGATGAGTAAAGTAGCAAAATGAGCAAATAATAGATTCATATATACAGCAGATATAAAACATTGTTTTTCTGCTGCAGTTCCATCAAAAACTTCCAATCTCAGAAAGGTTTTAGGTCATATCTGTACCTTTTACCATGAGGAGTGTAGTCTTGAAAGACGAAGTTTTGGAGGGTTTGCTCAGGCCGACGCTTGCTGAGGATGTAAAGCAGATAGGGTTCTCCAGGCTCCACATTTCTGCAAGTCAACTCAAGGTTTTGATAACCAAGAGGCATGGCCTCTGTCTGTTGTCGCTGGTAGTAGAACATATTGACTGTGACCTGAGGCAAAAAAATGCTGTGAGGTTCAAGCAGAGATCTTGTCTACACAAAATGTTTTCATGTCTCCATAATCATTACTATGGTAATTCTTTTTAGAAGAAAATTTATAAGAATTGCTTGTTACTTTTGTTTTCAAACTGTGACCTCGAGTCAAAAAGCTTAGATTAAAATGCAAAAGATTCTGGTGGTGAAGTACAGATTATATACACGTAACAAAAAAGATGGCAATTTCTTAGCTGAAACAAGAAGTTTGCCAGTTACCACAGTTGTGTTTACATACAGTGGAGTACATTAAAGCAAAAGATTACCAGTGGGACCTGAAATCATTTATTTACAGCTTGTCTAGATACATGCTGAGAGGAGGAAAAACAAATATTCTTGTCTTTATACCAACCTCCTTAAGTAAATTGTCTCCCTGACAGATGAGCTTGCGAATGTGAGTAATGATTCTTTCTTTGGCTTTCACTAATTCATCTTGGGTGAACTTGGCATCATTCACACACTGTCTGTAGAGAAGTTCTGCCTCCAACACCTAGAAGAAACACACAATGAACCTGAGAGCTTGTATACAGTCAAAAACCTGTTTGTGTTTCCTTTTTTAGTTTACTAAAGTTATCACTGTCTTTTCAAAAAACATTATTGTGTACATTTAACATAGCAAAAACATTTTTTCCTTTTCATTCATAAATATAAGGGCTTCATGGAAAACCAAAGAGAAACCTAATGGAAAAAATGTTCCTACTACAAGCTTAATGCCAGCGTAAATAATAATATAACTATTCAAAACTTAACAAATAAACACAAAAACAAATGAATGTTTTTTTCCAAGTGTATTACATTAGTGTGTTAATAACTTGACATTAACAAACTTTTGACTGTGCTTCATCCTTGGACTTCCTCCTCTTATCAAGTGTTTTCACTCCAACTGTGTCATCCACAGCTTTCGCTGAGACCGCTTTCGCCTTTTCTAGCTCATCACAGCGCTGGAAGTATTGATGCTTAGCCTTTTTAAGAGCTGTTACTGCATCATTCTGAAAATAAGAAACAGTGAATCACAGCAGAAGAAACAAAGTATTATTTAACATTTATTTTTAGCTTCTGACCCAGCAAGTAATGCAAAATACATATCAAATCACCACCATCTGCAAGTTGATTTATAAAAAATAAACAAAAAACATCCAAACATGCATGTAGCCACATAGGCGTGCATTCAGAAAAAAGGGTATAGTGAGTAAGAAAATGTAGAGAGACTTCACAAATATATGACAGTTACCATTTTATCGTGTGCAAATGTAATATGCCTTTTAATAGTACCAACAATGTCATATCCAGCCAGCTATTTAGCGATATTTTTTGAGTATGACAAAATATGTGACAATAAACAGAACTACACCACAGCTATAAATATGAAACCTGTCACTCACCATCTTCCTTTGTGCCCTTGCCCACTGCTCTTTAAACTCTCTCCGCCACTTATCGATCTCAGTCCTCTTATCAGCCAAAGCCTTCATAAAAGAAATAATGTTTTACAACAAACATTCTCTAACATCTGAAGATGACTTATTGAAAGTCACACTTTTTGTTAAAGTTAAGTTGTTGGCATCTCTACCTGGTAGCAACGGTTTTGCAGGAGTTCTAAAGTCCTCTTAGAGGTCACACTATTCTTTATGTCTTGTTCCAAAGCCATGGTGTAGATATACTGTAGTGGCATCATTTCCTGCACAAGATAGAAGAATTTTACGTGGTTTTGCTATGGCTGATACAATATAGCAAAAAGGTCAAATGACACAAGATTAAATTTGAGGAGCAGTATTAAATTCTCGAACATTATAGAACATTATTAGCTAACAAAGCCGTACCTGTTGTATCACGCTGACCTTTGCTCCTTCAGCTGCCTTCATCACATTTTTTGAAAATTCTTGCTCTGTCAATGAAAAAAGCCAAGTGATATTGACACCACATTTGTACTACTGTGTATTTACGATTTGATCCTAAAGGTTCAGTTTTAATGAAATCTGATCTAATTGGGTAACTTTTTTGTTACATCTGATAAGTCTTTTTATATGTTTTTGCAAAAGACTATAAATGCTAATGTAGATAACATGGCCACTTAATACATACTTATTTAAAAAGGAACTAAGGAGAAATTAATCTGGTTTTTCAATACCCAGTGATGAACTCTTGATCAAATTCTGTGAAATAATTGATATTTGGTAATGATTAGTTAGTGATAATCAGCCAGTTCCTGATTACTTTGACACACAATCTAGTAACATCTGTTGATAAATAAACAAATAAATATATGGTATAGGACTAAATAAATATCATGTAGGAAAAAAAACAAGCATCTATGATAAAATAGTATTCAAATTATCATAGCAAAACAATGGTAAGGATAAAACTATGTATGCAATAAAATGCCGTTTACAACTAGCTAAAAAAAAAAAACATGCATAGAAAATTAAGTTAAGTATTTAATAAGAATTTAGGTATTTTGGGCATTGCTGCACAGATTTTACCTCTTGTAGATAAAAACTATACTTCTGTTTATTTGTGTATGCTTTCATTGTCCAATATTTGTTTCCAGATTGAAGGGAGGTAAATGGGGCCATTTTCAGAGTGATATAAGTGATAAAGTGGGAAAAGACTAGTAGGGAATCTACTTCCTCTGAAAACTGAAGTAGATCCAACTTTACCAGGACCTGCTGACTCCATTCTACCAGGCCACCACCAAAAGTCCCACGTCCTACTGCTGCACAGCGTGGTTTGCAAGGTTCACAGTGAAGGACAGGGAAACTGTCTAGGGTGTGTGGAGAATAGTAGAGATGTTGTTTGGGAAAACACTACCATCAACTGTATGGACAAAGTCTAAAGTTCTATGTCTGTTTTAATTATTTGAATTGAATTGTTTCTCTGGATTTGTTTGTGTTCAGGTCCAGGTCATTATATGAACACCACTGTATTAGATGCTTTATCCTCTCTATCTAGGCTGTCACTTACTTGTCACGAACCAGTCCCAAAATGGCAGTGTCGTCAGCAAACTTTATAAAGATATTCATGGTATGAGAGAGTGACAAGTGAAGTGTGAACTCAGCATTGAGGTAGGGAGTGAAAATACAGTTCTATGGTGCACCAGGGCTCAAGATCAGAGTAGCTAAGATTGAATTACCCTGTTCTCCCAGTGATCAGTTTCTGAAGAACTCCAGCACCCATGCAAATATCGAGTTGCCTCCACCCGAACTGCACAGTTTTTAACTAATTTATTTGGGATCATAGGGTTGAAGGCCAGAATAAACATCCACAAACAGCATACTTATATGAGGGCAGCATGCAGCGCTGTGAAGACTGGGTTGTTCATTCATCTATTCGTGTGATATGCAAACTGGTGCTGCATACTGAGGGGATAGCAGCTTTAGGAAACTACAGTATTAAGATCTGGTACATAAGAAGTCAGTGAGGAACAAGTGACTCGAAATGAAATTCATGACATACATAACACATAGTCATTTACAGGAGATTGTCAACATGTTATAATTAGCAATTAGTCCAATGTTGTGTCCTTATTAGTTTTATTCATAACTAAGTCCTTATTTTAAAAAGGACTGTATGCTGTTTTTATTGGGGAACAGAACTTACAGTGTTACTACACACTGTGAAAACAGTAGTTTTGGTTGAGCTCCACCCAGCATTACATATTGTTGGACTAGACTGCTTCAGACAGCTTTTGTGGGCAACCCTGTTTTTTGATCACTTCCTCTAGACTTGTAAGCTTTATATCCCTTTCTGGACACTGCACCTGTTCAGGCTGGTTCAAGGGTAATCAGTGTCTATGTGCTCTGAATGAGCCCCCTCTCCTTTAGTACCCTCCTCTTACTTGCTAATCTTTAATCCTTTCTCTCTGTGTGTTGTTCACTAGACTGCACACGATCAGACAGGCTCAGTAGATACATTATTACAAAATATGATCAACTTTTTCGGCTGAAAAACTGTATGTGTTATTTATTTTCTCTGCCAATACACAACAAAATCATGCTTTGCTTTGTTAGCTTTGGAAAATTTGGTGAATTACACAAAACTACTAAATAAGTGAAGTACACTAAACCTCAGAATCAAAAAGCGATGATCATTTTTCCAGAAACACTTTCTCCTTGGTGGATGACAGTAAATTTGTATTTCATAAACAACTGTTGCATTTCACCATTTGCTTACTTGTTATATTTAAATACACTACATGATAGTGCAATCATTTGCATGTTACTCTGCAGCCTTCTAGTTTCAGTATTTTGTGAACTCACCCAAGCTGATTCTCTTCTCCATCCAGGCAAGGAGATCCTTGGCATAGCGGCACCACATCTTTGCGTACTGCAATGCTGTCTCCACTCCATCCTCACAGCGAAAGAGGGCCAAGTCTGCTTCCTGGGCTGTGAGGGAGTACATCAGCATCACTGTAGGGTCTGTACACTTGGAGATGAATCCAGAGATGACACTGGGTGCACAGAGCTACACCCAAAAGCTTCTCTCTCCTGGAGGACCTAATCTACCACCAACCTCAAAGAAGCTCCAATCTATTCTACAGTGTCAGCCCAAAGATTGCATTCCATATCAGACAAGATAAAGCTAATAAAAAAAAAATCAAACAAAGCTTGAAAAATCAACACAAACCCAGTACAGGAAAAATTGACTGCATCTGGAAAGTCATAGCTGTTCCTCGGGATAAGTTGTTGTTTCCAGGTGATCTCAGCAGAATGTAAACATGTTAACACAATTCATGTATCTTTTAGGTGGCTGCCAAAGAACATAGGGATATATGTCATAGAGGAGGGTTTATATCAACCACAGATAAACAGCTCTAGCTAAATAACTTCCCTCCTCTCCTCTGTTCCTCTCTTTGCATGGCCCCTCCTCCTTACACCTGCTCACTTCTGGTCAGCAATCGAGAACTGAGCCACTTGGTGAGAGCAGAACAACATCACAGAGTCGGTAGGTACTATGAGGCACCACCATGTCACAACTCTACTGTGGTCAGGCTGACAGGCTGTTTATTTGCCAAGCTTTGTGATTTCTTCCTCTCTGACTCATTCCACCTCTGACTAGATGATGTATGACAGTCACATGCTCTTCAAAAAGCTCTCCACCAGACTTTCCAGTCTGTTCCTTTTCTCCACATTCAAACTCAGCACAAGTTAAAAAACAAAACAAAACATAACTTTCTAACTTTAAACCTGCAATTCTTCGAACAACTTATCACATTGTAGCAATGTCGTTAAGCAAAGGCCATCAGAAACTTATCTCAGTAGTTCCTCACTCAGACATATAGATTTCATTATCCTCAGTGTTTTGACGTGGACAGCAAATCTAATTGGAGCTTGAGAAAAAAATCCACCTGGGGGATTTTTTTTCCTCCCTTGTTGTCAAGCAGAGTTCAAAAAGTAATCCAAAAGGATGAAAAAATTACAGCCAGGTGATGCGTTACAACTGACGATTTTGAAATTCCTGTCAATGTTTGAGGATAGGGAGCGCTCCTTTTAAGAAATCAGCCCATGTGTAATTCTGTGCTGCTAAATGACTACAGCCACTGGCGCTTAGATTGAGGATTATCCTGGCTAGTCCAGATTTCAGAGTGAAAGACCTTACAGTCACACTGAGTAAGATTTACCTCCTGGAGTGTTGATTGAGCTTCGGGGATAAGACATGGAGGGGGAGGAGTTGTTGAAGTAATGAGATTTAGTTTGATTTTTTTCTTTCTTGTCTTTGTGCGGCTAGGCCCAAAATTATTCATACCCTGGGCATATTTAGATTTAAAATTATTTGAAAATCATTTATTTATTTTTATTTGCATTTTAATGAAAAAAATAGCAATATTATTTATACTTTTTAAAACTTTCTGGTATTACAGCAATCAAACCCTTCTTATAAATGCTAACCAGCCTCTGGACATGTTTCCATTGGTATGTTGAAGATTTATTTGTTTGTTGATAATCACCAAGACCTCGAATTGGGAAGGCTTCTTTGCCATCACTCTAATATTTGGCTGCTTTCACACATTACATTAGATTTAATTCAGGACTTTGTTTGAACCACTCCAAAATGTTAAAATTTCTTTCAGTCTGAAGAAACATGTTGGTAAAATTAAAAGATTACTGAAATCTGAATCTGTCAGGGTAGGACTAATTTTGGGCTTAACTGCATATTAATTGTGTTGTCTACAAATTGTCTTCTAATTTGAGTAATCTTTTGTCTGCCATGATAAAACCTTTTCATTAAACTGAGGAGGTTGATTATGGGAGCATCTATTAATAGGGACAGTCTCTATTTATTTAGTTTGCATTTTTTTCTCTCGAGCCACGTAACTCTGACATCTCATCTTTATTTAGTTTATCCCTCCTTCTCGTGCGTAATACATTTGGAGCATCTGTGCCCTGCTTAAATCCTCTCCCTTTATCCTAATCTTGTTACAACAGGTTAACTGTAACTTACAGCTAACAGTGAGGATGTAACAAAGGCTAAAATAGGATATGTGTTGCTAACAGCAGCTGAAGTTGCTCCGCAGAGACTGATGGGATGACAGAAATCAGTGACATGATAAGTCTATGTTAAGGTGAAGAGGTGATTAAGCTTGTGACCTTAAGCACTGAAACCATGTTCTAACAGATGTACAGGAACACTGCTCATCACCTGCTCACAGTTTATACAAGCCAGACCTGACGCTGACGCACAGCAGAGTCAGTTTGTTGTTCACTAGCCCTCTTTCCTTGTTTACTCTCTGACTTGGTCTTAGGAAGAAATCGTACCTGTTTGGCTTCCATCACCTTCACCAGCCTCAGCACCAATCTGTGAAGTAAAAAAATGCTTACACCACAGCAGAAACAGAAGCATACACTATCAAAGTACATCTCCAGTCAACACAACACTGTGTTAGACACATTATAACATACATTGTTTTCTAGTTAACAAAATAAGCAAATTTATTAACAGATTAGGAACCGCAACATCATTTCATAGACATTCATGGTTTTCACTAGTTTTCAGGAAAATAAATCTCACATGTTGATCATTTGGCTCTGTGATCTCTGCACTTTCTCCAGAGATGGATTCTGAGATGAACTGGGAGTCACTGTCTATTAGTAGATCATCTACTTCCCTAAATACAGGAGAAAATGTATTGGGAAAGAAGAATTCACAATGACATACAAATTCTTTAAAATTGTAGGGTTTGTCAAGGAATATGAGCTAATCTTATTTTCAAAACAGACATAAAAATGAATGACTTCATTTAAGTTTTATGTAGTTTTGTTCATTTATATCCCTACTTCACTTTTATACATTAGTGTTAGCATCTCTGTCAATTAAAGGAAAGTCTGCAGTTTAATAACATTCATTACACTAAATTGAAATCTAGAAAGAAATATGAATAAATAAATGTTGACTATTCAGATCAGTTCTGATGGATCTTGTTCTGTTAACCAAAAATAGCTGGTTCAACAGTTAAATGTCTAGTACTTACGAGGAGATTAAAGAGAGATCAAGATTATCAAAATCCCTGAAGATCTCACTGTATCGCTTGGTTTCAGACTTATGAGGCAGCTTCCTCAACTCTGAAATAAGACATAACAAAAACCTAAGATATGATTTACAATTTCCAGTTGCAGCTTAAACTGTGTGATACACGTAAAGAATGGTTGACAAACACAGTGAATCTCGCATGGAGACAAATGACACACATTAAGATTATTTACTGAATTTAATAAAAATCAAACTGAAATCCTCTTTTAGACCAGCATTTCCTGGACATTTCAGAGAAAAACAGTTCTTCTGATCGAATGTAAGCCAAATGTACAATGCAGATAAAAAGTGTGCGTTTTGTAAATGAAAGCTCAAACTTTTGTTTGTCTGCTATTCAACTGCTGCCTCTTTTTCTGACATAATAGATTTTACCCCAACAAATTAAAACAGATGCAGAAAATAAGTTAAAGAAATCTCCCTCCCTCAGAGGCGCCTCCATTTTGGTCAACCACATCCTGCTCGCAATTTGTGTCACGTCCCATAATGCACATAGAGTCCCTGTTTTTCACACCAGTAGCGCTTCATGACAGAATGAGAACTGAGAGTAAGAAAGATATTTCAGCAAAGTTCAAAATCAAACTGCCACAAACAGACGCACACCAGATTCTGTTTGCTGATTACGTGCAAGACTTTTTTTTATTTTTTTTTTTTAGCATCATTACATTTGGGGCATATTTGGTAAGATTTCCTAACAGAACTTTTTACATTTCTGCAAATCTGCAAACAGGTCCAGCAGTTCTAATCCTATTGTATTATAGTGACCACATCCTGTTCAATTAAAATTCAAAAGTCTACCAAAAAAAAAAAAGACAGAACTAGAATGTGTCAAAATGAAGGACGGGTTCAGGAAGTTTACAAACCCTCCAATGACGAGCAGGATGCCTCAAAACACCACTACCTCTCTAGCATGCACATTTAGGCCCACTTGTGCATGCAACATGTGCATGCACCCACATGCAAAGTCTATCCCATTATGGCACCACTGCATAGTCAGCAAACATAAATCCAAATTTGTCAATGTCAAGAAATTTACTACAATTATGAATGTACTGTAAATCTGAAACAAATGGGTAAAAAAAATTAAAAGATTTAATAAGAACCTTTAAACAATATAGAAATATATGAAGAGCAAAAGATCTCTAACGTAAACTTCCCCCATAGCTTGCATTCTCACCTGTAGCTTGAGAAGAACCCTTGTTTAACACTCCTTCTTCCATTTCACCTTGCTTTCGTCGTACAAGCTCGACCCTAACAGATACACTCGCACATCATTGCACCTGGATTCACTCAACAATACACCTTTTTTAAAAAAAAAAGAAAAAAAAAAAAGAAGAGCAGTTGTAATGCTCAAACCTTTGCTCTAGACCTTGAATACACAGGGATACACTAGTAGAAAATGATCAGAACACAGCTCTGACCTTGCTACCGTTAAATCTCTCAAAAGATCTTCCTCTGCTAGAGTGGAGGTTGGCCAATGTTTTCACCATGAGGGGAAGAGGAAGTGTATCTCTGTGTCACAGTAGGACCCACCCACACGCTAGCACCAAATATAGTGTGAAGGTGCCACTGTATACAGTTTGTGTTGTCTTATTTAGAAAGATTGCGGACTTCTTAAAGATGGAGTTTTAAATTAAGAAAATAACATCTGCTTGGAAACATGTTATCAAGCACTTAATTTATCTTCCTTGTACCTGATGGAAAAATAGGTTGTTGATAGTGAACCCAGTGCACAAGAAGAGCTAATGAGGTCACAGTTAAGAGGTACTGCAGTTGTGGAATCTCGTATAAAAACCTTTTAAATGCTGAATCTGTATGATTTAAAATCTAAGACTTCATTGCCTACATGCGCTGACATCGACCCATACACAAAAATGAAACTAATATATACTAATTATATACAATTCAATATTCTCATCAAAATAATCACAAAATTTACTTTTTAAAATGAAACCTTTAATTTTCTTATCTTCATACAATTCACCACAGACATATTTGTGAATGATTTTTATAGCATCAGCATCTGGAACATGTTTCCATACGCCTCTCATACCGCAGTGCTTACTTCATTTGAAGTATATAAAATTAGTTAACCTAAAATGGCTGAGATGTACCAGTCTAATTTTATAAGCATCTGTTAATTTCTGTATGACAGACAGAAGGTGAGTACTGCAAATGCCATCAACAATGGCAAGTCTAGTGCCCAATTAAAATAAAAATCAAGTATTCAACATAAGTCAGCCATGATCCCTTTTTAACTCACATCTGACAAACCCCATCATTTACACTTTGATATCACATCCCTGCTGTGAAAAAAAAAACAAAACAAAAAAAGATTAAGGTTAAAAGAGGATCAAAAATCTCTGATGGTGTGGTTAAGGAATCTTTCCATTTTAAGCTCACTCAGTTTCTCTCAAAGTTCGTCCCGAGCTGTACTGTCCAAAGGGGAGTGGAGCACGTCTGTGTTTTGGGCCTCACGGCTGATCTCAGCCTGTTCCTGAGTTTTTCCAGAGCGAGCTGCTCTGTCCCAGTCTGTACGGACCTTATCATTATCCCACACAGTGGAGGTCTCCGTGTCGCTGATGTAGCCAGGGTCGCCTGTATAGTGAGTTGGATACACCAGGAGAGGCTCTGCAGAAAATGCCTTCAGGTCCCTGTTTTCAAACTGCTCCATATAGTCAGAACTGTGAAGGAGACAGAAAAGTCAGAAAAACAAGAAGTTGCCAAGAAGTTTGTATAACTCTGTATGCACTTTTACTTGCTGGGATAAAAACTTACAGAGGGTGTTTGTTGTACATGATAGGAAGAAACTCATCTACAGGCAAAATCCTTTTTAGCGGTTCTGCTTTCAAAAGCTTCTCAGCACCCTGCAACGAAATCATATAACCTAGAGTCCAATATGAATAATCTGCCTCGACTAAGTTATGTATATTTGGCACTGCTTTCTCCTTGTGTTCCACTTGCATTCTTTTCCGACCAATATATCTATAAGAAAGAAAGAAACCAAGAGATTTAAGAAAAACTGCTGACATAATATAACTGTGATAAATGAAGGAAATACAAACTTACATAAGATCCCAGTCCAGTCCTTCATGCTCAACCTCACTCATCAGGTTCATCAAGCGACGTTTAAAGAAGACCTCAAAACGCAAGTCATCTTCAATCACAAGGGAAGTTTGCAGACGGCGATCTGCAATCTGAAGACAAACAACATGTCAGTATTTGTCTGTTTCAAAATTGTTTTAATGTTCTGCTTCTGAGGTTCACCTCCTTCCAGATGTTATAGTGGGAAAGAAAGCAACCTAGCTCTCCCTTTGTCAGTGGTCGACCATGGTAAGGATCCCGGTATCCTGGGAGCATATGGATACCCAAGGCATGAATTTCACTGACATTCATCGCTCTGAAATGAAGACAACACAAGTTTATTTGCATAGCACCTTTAAGCTGCACTAAACACAAGAAGTACATCAAAAAGAAAAATAGTACAATTTAAGCATCCTATAAAAGAACCAAACATTAAAATGCAAATCTGAACCAAATAAAAAGCAAAGACAAGTGGGAAAAACTGCAGTAAACAGTAATATTTTCAGTCCTGCTTTAAAGAAGCTAACAGTTTTTTTCTCATCTCAGGTTTTCTAGGAATTGAGCTGAGGAATAAAGAAACTAAATGCTACACTAAATAAACATGTTTCTAATGGAAAGCAGGGTTTAGATGGTTCCACATGGCATGGATACAGTATATTTAGGCCCAAAAGAGAGAACCAGTGCAGTGATTTAGGAAGGAACTGGTGTGTGTGTGTGTGTGTGTGTGTGTGTGTGTATATATATATATATATATATATATATATATATATATATATATATATATATATATATATATATATATATATATATATATATATATATATATATATATATACACACACACACACACACATATATATATATATATATATATATATATATATATATATATATATATATATATATATATATATATATATATATATATATATATATATATACACACACACACACACACACACACACACACACACACATAATTAATTATATTGGGGATTTTAAGTTATATCAATTTTTAATCCAATATATGGTAAAAGTTAACTAAAAAAATTTCTGTTGTTTTAAATTAAATTGCTGCTTCCTGTACTACTGTACATCATGAAATAATTTAAACTGCTGCTGTCTCTCACTGAAGAAAAACCCTAACATCTGATTGGTTACCCAACACAGCAATTAAGCTGCAGACCAATCACTTTTTCTATAGTCGTGTTAGCTATGCTGAATGATTTGATTTGTAAGGTGGAGAGATCCAATAAATTCTTGATGTTCTACAGCACATGACAGGGAAGTAAAAAAAAAAAAATAAAAAAAAATTACTAAATATTTAAATAAAACAATAAATACTAATATATTCAATTTTATTTAAGATAAAGATAGATTATTTAGGTTTTTTATTTCCTCGCATATAAATATCTGTTTTCAGACTTTTTTTTGAGGAGTTTACTTTTGGCTTTCCATACATGTGGGGTATTTTAGGTTTCTGCTTTTATAACATATTTAAGTTTGAGCTCCAAATCTACAGCAGTATCTTAATTTCATTCACAGCTGCTCACTCCAGCCACAAATCCAGTGTGCAAGTACAGCAGTGCCTGGTACTAATGTAAATCTACAGCAAATTATGAACAAGTGCTGCCATTACCAATTTACCTGCCTCCAAACGTTATTTTTCGGACCTGTCCTAATTATAACTTCCACTAGGAAAGATACACAACCATTCTCTGACAGAACCGGCTGAGTTTGTTAGCACCATTAGAGCTAAGAACACAGAGAAGAGAGAGGTTCAGTAGCTAGACTGTACCTGTGGCTTGAGGCATGTTTCTCAGCTAACAGCCACAGTACCATTTCTTTAAATCAAAGTAACCTAAAGATTAGGTTTGTATTTTTCTTCAAAATTTTAAAAGTACATCTTAACCAAAATCAGATGGTTGGAGGGCTCAGTTCAGAGCCCCTGGGACAACCTGGGACAACTGATCTGGTTGTCCCCACCTGGGAGCAGCACAGATTTTGGCAGTGTTTTTAAGATGGTAGTCAGTTGATTTATTAATAGTCTTCCCATACTTATAAAAACGTTTCGGTCCATCACCAAGATTTTTTTACATGCTCTCTGGTACTTAGCTTTCCAACCCCTAACCCTATATACTCAGCTTATAGAGTATAGCTGAGTACTGATCTCTGACCCTGCACTTTTGGATTTTTTTTTTTTTGCACTTTTTGAATTCTCTGAATTAATTTCGAGGAAATTCTGACACATCTATTTACTGATATGGGCACATAGACTCAGTGACTTTAAGGAAATGGGGTCATGTGGTGAAACAAAAATACAAAGTTATGTGTCATCTGTACTAAGTACTCCATAATCTAAGAAAGGGGGGGAGCATACAGATGTTGAATAAAAGTGGCCTGAGAATGGAGTCTTGTAAGACTCCACATGAAAAGAGTAAAATGTGATAAAAAAAAAATTGCCCTGAGAAAAAAATATTAATTTGTGATAACAAGAGAATGAACTGTCTTATTTATAGAGGAGTAAACTTACTTTCCATCTACTGCTGCAGTGATCTTACATGCAATCTTCTGCTCATACAGGGCCCTTAGCATACGTTCCCTGCGGTCAGTCCGCTTCTGCAAGTTTATCATGAACACCTAAAATTCACAAAATAATCAAATGTACCCTTTCATTTTATCAGCAGGGGAAAGCTTACAGAGAAGAATTGGGCAGAAGGCCATGTTTGCGAATTCCATCTTCACATTACTCTACTCACTTCATCAAAGCCCATCTTGTCAGGTTTTTTTTTAGGAACACGGATGTATTTGGAAGGCATAAGGGGAGGATTCCGCACTAGAAAGTAAGATAGAAGATGGATGCAGAAATGGTAAAAATGATATGCTGTATAAAGATTCATGCTGCAGTTACAGAAATAGATTGAAAGAACTGAAACCAGCAACAAGGAGGTGGTTGGTTGCAAAATGCAGATAACTTACCATTAACTTCCAAGAGCGAGTGTAAGAAGCTATCAGATTCATCTTGCAAAGTATTGTGAGAACGTAGAGGTACAGGAATATAACCATAGGTCTCCTTATTGCATACAAACATTTGAACATCTATAAAGAGCAGGAAAAAGTCCATTAAACGAAATGTAACAGTCAAATGAATAATATGCTTACGTTTATAAGCTAAGCAATTACTTGTTAAATACCTGCCATCTGAGCAGAGAATGCAAACACAATGATGTCATCAAATGCCCAACTATATTCTGAATGTGGTGGGTGAAAGGCAAGCTGCCTTGTCGCCTGTTTCCTGAGGTCTATAAGGAATGTGGAGTGAACCATTGGAACAGCAAAACAACCTTTACGGACTTGTTTCCTGATAGGTAGGTAGGCAGGGGTCCGTCTATAGTAACCCTAATGAGGGAAGGTGTATTAACATGTGAATACATTGCATAAATCAGATCAGGTAAGCCAAATTATTATAATAGTACCTGGGATGTCATTCCACACCAGAAGTTTGAATAGGCACCACGAGATTCAAGCATTGGTGCTATTATTGTTTTATTTTCTTTCATTAGCTTCCAGAGTACATCTCGATCGGTAAGAAGGTTATCACAATCCACCAACTGCACAGAAGAGAGAAGCAAAGCGGGGTTATATGTTTATAATGAGAGAAACGTGGGAAAGGTTGGGGAAAAACTAAGTACACCTCATGATCAGTCGCTTGTAGAACCACATTTCTCTGCAAGAGATGGAAGTAGTCCTTTTCTGATTGCGTTTATCAGTTTCTTGCATCATTATTGAGAA
This sequence comes from Anableps anableps, assembly GCA_014839685.1. Lineage (NCBI taxonomy): Eukaryota > Metazoa > Chordata > Actinopteri > Cyprinodontiformes > Anablepidae > Anableps > Anableps anableps. The sequence continues at coordinate 20,420,343 of CM026083.1, read as the reverse complement.
ATGGTGTCTAACTCTCTTTTATAGCATTACTTCAGGTCATTGAGCATTGCAAGGATTTATTTTGGCTCCCTTGAGGTCATTCTGCAGCATTTCAAACAGACTGAGATCTAGACTTTGTGCCATTGCATTATCTTGTTTTTTTTTTTTTTTTCAGTCATTCTGTTGTAGATTTGCTGCTGTGTTTGAGATAATTATCCCACTGATGATCCATATCAGTGGGATATCGATCAGTTTAAGTTGTCTACCAGATTGACACACATTTGACTCAAGCAATTTGGTCATACTCAGTCGGCCAGGTCTTGTGGCTGCAAAACAATGCGAAATCATCACTCTTCCACAACCATGCCTTACAACTGGCTTGCTTGGTTTTTATTCAGTTGTGCTGCCTTGTTGTGTTTGGAAAGAAAAGACTTTCTCTGGATTTGATTAGCAAAACCTGGCAGCTACTTGCCTTCTAAAATTCAACGCAAACAGCAAAGGTGTACTTATTTTTCTCATGACTATTAAGATTCATAGAAACTTTTTATTTCCCATGAATACATGTGTGTTATGGTCACTGACCTCTAGGGGCTCTCTTCATGAGAGAGCTTTCTCCTCTGTGTTTCAGGGCTATCTGGCTGCCACACGTGAGATGTGTTGCAGCTCATCAACCACGCCATAAAGAGCTGAATCTCAGCCCTGGGCCTTGATCTGAGGTGATCTTGTCTGTATGGTGTACACTTTTGGTGGCTTATTGTGAATAGTACTGTGTGTGAGCAATTGTAAGTGAATCGTTAAAAGGAAAGTGTTTACTTTGAGTTCACAGTGGAATTTGATAGGGGTTCTCTGCCATTTTTGCTCTCGACATTTTTCTCCTGTTTTAAGGTTAGCCAGGGAGCTCAGCTTTTGTACTTTGTTTTTTTGTTCACTTTTAGATAGTGGTATTTTATTTCATAGTTAGAAGGGGGTGTTTTGTTTATTATTTTGGCTTCGAAGACCCTGAAGCTCAAAACTTCCCTGTGTTTGGTCATTTTACTTGCATAAATTGTGAAATAGACTTTTGTTACTACTGACATCAATTGTTAAATGGTTTTTAGTTCGTTTTGTGTTGCACCCAGTGCCAGAAACTCTTTGCTGTTTTGAGAGGGTTGTAACAATGTGCAGAGCATTGCCTTAAAAAAGTAAAAGTGAAACATGAATGGGGCTCTACTAATTAATTTTAACTGTCTAGTTAAAACTAACTGTCCATTTCATTTTTCTCTCTCAAGAGAGAAAATGGAGAAGCAAAGCTAAGGAGATGAAACTATTGCAATTGTAGATCTATGAAACCTCAAAATTATACACCAGTGAAGCAGGAAAAAAACAAACAAATCTGCACAGTGCTGTGCTCACAGTTCAAAGCATGATGATGAGAAATTATAATATAGGCCTTAGGGAAAGTGTCAAATTTAACACCTTATGCTCCTTTTAAATTACAACTGTGACTTTGATTGTGACTGGATTCTATACTTACCCACTGGCTGCTATTGTAGGATAAAAATAGTTCAAAATTTGGCTCAGTACTTAGAAATGAAAACACGTCTAGTGTTATTGTGAACAGTGTATTGACCTACCATCAAGTAGTCCGCCCACATTTCACGAGCAGACTCCAGTGCTCCTTGCCGAAGCTTCATAATGTGCTCATAGCGGAGATCTGTCCAATGTTTTGGACCATCTTCATCCTTGTAATGACTTAAAAATACATCTTAGATTATTGATTGAAATTTGCATTTTTTTTTTTTATTTTTTTTTTTAATTGATTCTATGATTGTGTAAAGCAGCACCCAATTTTACTGGAAGCTCTATGCAACAAACCTGGGTTCTTCTTTTGGCCTCCACTCTACATAATGGTAAAAGTTCTGCACCTTTAAAAGCCAGTCACGCAGAATAACTGTGGTGTTGTCCTCATTGTGATCAGTTGCGACCCTGTAAATATGCAAGGAATGAAAATAAAACATTACATAAACGTATAACATCAGCAGATTTGAGCAAAAACAGCAGCAGGTGAAAAAAGGTTCACAATGGTTTACTGCTGAAATGTTGCCATACTGAGTTCAGAGACTGGGTTGGAAGAAAAAACCCTGACTCAAATAACAATAGCCTTGTGTTCACTTTTTGTAATCTCATTGTATGTAGCTGTGGGAACTGACTTGAGTGTTAATAATCCCAGTGTCATGCAACAAAAACTGTGAACTGAGATGATATTTTTTTAGGTTAGCAGTTTTAAGGAAGGTTTGACTGTACAAAAGAAATACAAAAAGGATATAAAAGGCACAACTGAGAAGTGAAACTTTTGTCTGTAAAATCTTAGAACGGAAGGAAAAGATTTGAACTGTCTGAGGCAAATGAACCCATGTTACTGGGTAAGTTTGAAGCAACTCCCTGGGAGAACTAAATCATGGCACAGATATTGTTTCAGCACATACAGGCTCTTGCTAGGGTTGCATGATATTACAAAATCCTGCGATGGTAATATTGGTAAATATTACGATGACGATATCAGGTGTGATATACGCCTGTTTTCTTCTTTCTTTTTCTACACTGTCCTTCTTACTCTATGAGACCTTCAGTATTTTTGGCTGTGCCATTTGTGTCTAGCGTGAGCTTTTGCTGCTGTGACACTCTATCCTACTGGCTAAATATTACTCCAAACATTCCTTTGCGATATGAATATTGTGCCCGCTGATATTGGGATGGTGATACATTCGCAATATACTGTGCAGCCCTACTTCTCGCTCTCGCAAAAGCACTGCATGTGTTTTCTTACAACCAAAAACATGAAGGTATTTTATTGGAATTTCATTTGAAAGATCAACACATCCTAGCACATACTTGTCAAGAAGAAGAAAAAAATACACAACTTTCACATTTTTTCATAAATGAAAATCTGAAAGAGTTTTACATGCATTTGAATTTAGCCTGCTTTACTCTAATGCCCCTAAATAAAATCCAGTGCAACCCATTGCCTTTAGAAGTCAACTTATAGCAATCTGAGTCAACCTATGCACCTACTGATAGAAGACTTTAGTGAACAAATCTCATAGAGCACTGTTTAGTCCATCCTCTGAACATGAAAAGAGTAGGGTACAACAGCAAACCCAACAAGACATCTCTGTCCACATAAACTGACAGGTTGGACCAGGAGAGCATTAATCATAGAAGCAGCCAAGAGCTCCATAATAACTCTGGAGGAATTGTTGAGATCAACAGCTCAGGTGGGAGAATCTGTCAACAAGAAAACTATTATTTTAGCACTGCTCAAATCTGCAAGAGTGGTGAGAAGAGAGCCATTGGTGAAATAAAGACATAACATGTCTTGTTTAGTTTGCCAAAAGCAACAGGATATATGGCAAAGATGTGAAAGAAGATGCAGTGACCAGATTACATCAAAATGTAACTTGATGCAAAACTAATACTAAATGGGTGGTGGTAGAATGTTGTGGGGTCATTTTTCTTCAACAGGACAGGGAAGCTAGTCTTAGCTGATGGTAATTTTTTTTGCATAGAATTAGCAAGATGAGAAAAGCTGGTAGATATACCTGTAGCAAAACGTATTTCTTGTGCACTACATTATGATGGTCTATCACATAAATTTTCAATAAAATACCTACAAGTTTGAAGTTGTAATGTTACAAAACGTGAAAAAGATCAAGGGGTCTGAATAATTTTTCAAAATCCTTTAAATGTATGAAAACAAATTTGAACATCTGATGCCATTTAGACAAATGAACATGCTTAAACGAACATGTCTGATGTAACTCTGCAGGACAAATCTCTGACTAAATACTGTTTTTTGGCACATGTGCAGTAGATGTAGAAAATAAATGAATAATGTAACAACAACAAAAAAAACAAAGTTTAAAATTTTTTGTCAAGCAAAACGACAGTTTTAGCTCTAAAATAGCACTTGCCATATGACTGCTTGATTTTTTTTTTAATACTCCTCTGAATAAAAGCCATAATGGACGTTCTGGAAAGATTTCTTGTGAATTTGAGAACCTTGCATCATTTTGCGAAATTTATTTGAGCCGTTCATCCTGCTTATGACTCGCATTATGACCTAAGCTATTTCCTGTTCATAAACAGATTAAACAAATTTAGAAAAAATGATACTAATTACCCATAAAATCATTGTACTCTAAACACATATTCACACAAGCTGGACGTCTTTTATCGTGTCTATTTTTTAATGTGGTGTCACAGACTGCAGCACTAATTGCAGACACCAAAGATTTAAATGATGGTCTGGTGGGTTATGATTCGGAGATTTTTGGCACCGTGACAAACAGCTGTGAGAGCACCCAGCCAAATGCAAAGAACATTAAGCGTTTACAACATCACAAACTGTGGCTGCGGAGGATGTAAATCTAAACTGTCAAAAACCATTTAAAGCAGAGTTTAATATCTACCAACCACCTTCAACAAACCTAACTGTAAAAAAAACTTATTCATAAAAAAACTCCTCATTCTAGTGAATAACTACATGGAGATTCTAAGTAAAGAGCACATCTCTTGAGTCCTGAAGGCTGCAAAGATGAGCCGCTTAAAAGATGAGCATGCAAGTCTGGGTGGGCTGTTGGAGCATGTTATTTGCTTGGTTTTTATATGAGAAACCCCTCCCTTATTTCCACCAATGCTGGCAGTCTGAATTACCTTTAATGTGAGTTTGCACAATCTAATTTTGTTTTGAAAGATGTGCTTGCCCCAAATAACCAGGGATGTAGATTAAAAGATGCTTGAAAATGGTCCAGGAATCGCATTTAATGTAACAGAATAATTGCACCATTAGGTAAAGTTACAAAATGACAGCTAAACATTTATTTTCATACTTGCTAATTTATTTTATTTTCATACTGTCCAATAAATATATTGAAATAAAGTATGAAAACTGATCACATTGTTATATGTATATCTTAATTCATTATAAGGCCTATAACTTTCTCCAAACTTGGTTTCAGATATGGAGGGATATGGAAATTAATGGCTGAAATAAACTCATTTTCATTTTGTTTGGATTTGAATACTGAATCAAACAGCTCCCCTCGTGGCCAAATCTCGTCCCCTCCCCTCCACGTTTACAGATAAAAGTTTTGCACATAAAAACTGAACAGTTGTGTCCATATTTGCTCAACGCTCTCTGTAGGGTTGCATTTGTATGTATTTTCAAAGCCAAACTGGATGCTTAAACCTTTTTATTGTGTATGATGAAATGCAAACGACTTTGTTCAATCCCATATCGTTAACAGTGCGACATAATTTGGTTATGCTTCCAAAAACCCTTCTGATGCAGGTCCACCACATTTATCCTTTATTCCTTCTCAAGAGTGTGCAAAGTCGTATTTAGAAAGAAACGTTTCCCAAATATACATTTGTCTTTATGTTAGTATAATCTTGCCTTTGCCTACGGTAACTTACCAGAGAGCCATACGGTCTTTGGGATACTTCAGTCGCTCTATAGTTCCCAGAAAGTACGGCAAAGAGTGTTCGGAGTTTCTACAGATGAGGGCGAGAAGAACCCGAGGAGCCAGGAGCGGAGACTCTGGGCTCCAGCGCTCCTCCGCGAAGTAGCCCCGGACAGGGGAGCAGCAGGAGAGGAGCAGCATGAGCACCACGGCGGGGAGGAACGTGAGTCCGTGCATTGCGACAACAATCTGTGTTTTATGCAATGTTATCCTGTTATTGCGCTCGTTTTAAATGATAAAAAATAGTTGCCTTATGTTTCCCGTCCATCACAAATAAAGCAGCGTCTGTGCAGAGGATTCTGATGTTATAGTTCCAAGTTGAGCTTTAAAGGGGTGGAAGGTGGGATGGTCTTAAAGGGGAAACAGCATCCAAACACAAAACTTTTTTTTTCTTTTTTTTTTATATAACAATCAGACGTGTCGTTCTTTATTTCATATTTCAGAAATGTAAAAAGTATATCCAGGCAGTCAAAGGTTGGCATCAGCTTTAGACATCACATTTAGGGCTGCCAACTTGGTCAATTTAATTCGCGCTTTCAAAGGAAACCAAAATACAAATGTTAAGATTTTTTGCAGTTATGTTCAAACATGGAGGAATACACATGATCTCAAAAACACAGAAAAAAAAAAAAAAAAAAAAAAAAAAAAAAAATCAAGGAAATCAGTTTTATAGCTATGCTAAGACTTTAATCAAATTGGGGTATGTTTATAATAACCTTCAAGGCTTACACATTAAACATGTAGTAATGGATTAAAAGAATAAAAGTAATGTACATGTACTGTATTACTTTGATCTCAAATAAAATTAGACATCCAACCCATGTTCCAATGCACATTACATTCATACAGTTAGAAACACTGTTGCAATTATCCAAAAAGTGCTAAGTTACAAAGGTTTGTAACTCATCTATGTATTCTTATTTACAATTTCACCAATGTAGAAATGTACCATTATGTATTTCTTCATAAACAGTGTTGATATCCTGATTCCTCATCAGACTGAGAGCTTTAAAGTTTGGTTCCTGCACCTGGCCTTTCAACCTGGATAGTTAAGGTGGCAGCTGCAGGGTCATCAATGAGCCAAAATAGTTCACCGCTGGTTGGGATGACACGAGCTGCTGGATACGGTGAAGCGTTTCCACCCTCCAGAACTTCCTGCAAAAACAATGAGATCTGAGTTGCAATCCAACAGCATAATTACACAAATTAGAATAAACTCTTCTTTTTTGCTAATGTGTCAAAATGGTTGATGTTTTTATTACTACATTGCTATTAATTCTTTGTATATGAAAAACCCAAAGGGTTTTGCTTAATTTAATTTGTTTTTTTCTACAAAAAAATTGGGTCATTTTTATTGTGATTTTGTGGAAATAGAAGTATTTATATACAGACTGAAAATAAAAGAAGCACACTTTCAGTGTGGAAAATTTATAATATTGCATCTGATGTGTACAGACATTGTATATATCATATAAACAAAATAAAAAGTTGTATGAAGTCATGTGAGAAAACAATCCCAGTTATTATTTTTGATTTATTACATCAGATTTCTGGATTACAATAATTTGATGATAAAATTTGATAACTTTTTTTAACCATCACCTTCAAAACAGTAGCTTTGCTTCCACCTGTTGAGACAAAGGCCACACAGCGTGCAGCATTCACTACTGGGAAAGTCATAGTGACGCGTTGTGGTGGCGGTTTGGGAGAATCACTGATAGGAGCCACAATTTTCTTTGTTTCCTGCATATGGGATATAGAAAAAGCAAAGACATAACTGTGAAAAGTATAATGTAGCATGAGACTAATTACATATAATATTACTATTAATTCTGTGCTTACACCTTTCAATTTTTTATATTCTGTGGGACTTTTTTACACTTCATAGTTCACAAGTAATTACATTGTTGAAATCAGTGGAAAATTTTGAGTTATCATGTATTACCTCCAATCTTACTGAAAAGAGTAATTTCATGTAAAGCATTTTACTTTTTGCCAAAGAGAGAACTTTCATCAGTCAACCTGATGAACACTGTGTGATGGATGATCTGTTCTAATTAGTAGTTGAATTCTAAGTGGGTTGGGAATGACTTTTATGATAGACTTGGTTCAGTTAAAAAGTATAATTGCTTCAATTTAGCGCCAACCCTGACATCAGCTGGAAGATGGGAACAGCAGTCTTTAGCTGCGAGTGGCAAACATTTAATTATTCATTGTGGTGAAAATGTATGGGATAAATTGTACATATAGCATCAACAGCGCATCTGTGCAAAAGATGCTGATGATTGACAAACACTTTAAATGTATGTTTAAACCATACATAAAGTATAGTGTAAAAGGTCTAAACCACCACTAATTAAAACTTCAGTTCAAAGGAGTCTGTCTTTCATGTAATCAAGACAGGACATGAGAGATAAATCATTTTTTAGTTCACGCTCTACTTTCTCTTGGGTTTTCTACTAATATATCCTTGGAAAAACTGTTTTACATCTGCAAAATGCAACAAACTATATCAGGTACGAGACAGAGAATTACTTGGCTGAAAATAAATATAAAAGTAGGCATGCTAAACCCCTATGAATGAATATAAGATAGTCCAACTCCTTGGAAGACAAATAAATAAATAAAAAAAGAGCCATAATTTGAGTTTTTTTTCATAGAAGTGTTTATCTCATGAACACTAAATACACTAGCAAACAAACTACAGTAACCAAGCTGCAACATACAGCACTCACCTCCAGAAGGGGATGACCTGGAAAAAGAGAACAAGTGTGTCCATCAGGTCCCATACCCAGCAGTAATAGGTCAAACACAGGAAACTCTTCACCTGGGAATGCCTGTAATTTTGAATTAAAAAATACAATAAAATTCAAAGAACCAATTAGGTAATAAAATATAAAAGCTTGTGATTAATTTGGACCTCTTTCAGTTTACAGGCATAATCCTCCGCGCACTCCGTCACTGGCAGCGAGGGGTCTATGGTTAAGATTCCACTATCAGGGATGTTGATTTTGGGAAACAACTGACTCTGAAACAGAAGAAAAGTCTGGCATTTCATTTAAATGCCATTTGGTGCAAAAATACTTTAAAGGGCAGTATATGTCTGTATATGCCTGTATTTTCCAGGCATATAGTGCCATTTTATAGCACAATCAAGTAACTATGTTACCTTCAGTTGTTACAAAAATTCTGTCTATATCAAATATGACTTACAAGAATTTTTACTTTGTAATTTAACACCTTGAAATTGGGTAAAAACTCCTGCTCTTTCTGAATATCCGCCTTCAGAAAGTCATCACAACAGTGGTCCTCTATTAACTCTTTAACATTTTTACCAGTGTTTCACATACAGGTAACTTGTATAATGAGCTCAGCAGATGCGCAGTTCCTCCAGGTGTTTGCTAATTGCTGCTGGCTAGTCTGAAGAAGCTGAGTGGGGAAGGCATGGGGGAGGGGTGCTCTAGGAGGCGGAAGCTTAGAAACTGCAGCTCTGAGGAGGAGCTGCATCCCGAAGGTGAAGCTGTATGCATCCAGGCTTTTTGCACAGCTGAATGGCTGCTACATGAGATTAAAGGATTTCTCAAACATGCATGAAAGAATTAAGGCTACACTCCAGGAATGTTTTTCATGAGGGACTAACATTATAACATGATGTAAAGCTCAAAAAAGTCGATTTTACATTATACTGCCCCTTTAACAGCAAATTATTTAACTCAGTAATAGGACATTTGACCTTGTAAAGCCCAAATGTGCTTTCTGGATCATCGAAAGAAACCAGCCGCTCATCACAGAAGCCAACTACCCACTGGCTGCAGTCCAGCTGGAGCAGAGCAAGTAGCTCTTTGCTGAGCATGGACACAAGGCTTCCTCCTGAGAGACCCAGGGTGAACCTGCCATGAGAGGCAATGGCTTTCTCAGCCCGAGAGATCACCAGGTGGGCCAAGACTGGACCCAGCTCTGCTGAGGAAGGAAAGACCACAACTCTTCTTCCAGCCATCACAACACTGCAAGAAGAAGAGAGAAAGGTAGCAAAATAAAAGGAAGTCAGCTATGAAATAGTTTTGCAATTGTGTGCAAATGCACATTACAAGGCATTTGTATACATTAAACAAATATTTTTAAGATAAAAAAAAATTATTAAATGAGGTTCATTAAACATGACAGGCTGCATGTAAATTTACTTGTAGCCTACATCAAGTAGACACGAGAACAGCTAACCTCAGTAAGTTTATACAAGCGCGTTTCTTAGTACGTCAAACCTGCTGCAAACTTATTATGTAATTTTCCAAAATAGAACCAAATAATTTTTAATACCTTGCAGAGAGAAATCGAAACAACAGATGGTCATGCGGATTTTCAGTCGGCAAATGAGTAAGTTTAATTCTATGCACTACTTCCTGAACCGACGTGTCATCAGCCAATCCCATATTTTGCAACACCGCACGGCATTCTGGTTGCTGCAGTCCCTGAAAAAGTACCGCCCAAAATGCTCCAATAAGAATACAAAGTTGACCTTAAGTTACTATTCACCATTAAGAACTAACGCTTTGACCAGCTAAGTAGTGATCAATATTTTAACTCAATATTAAAGTATTTTTTTTTGTATAATTGCTATGCTTCCGCCCCACCGGTAGATGGAGTCAAAGTTTACATTTCAACAACTTGAGTTTTACCCTTAGGCATGCCTTCACTGTTCTTCTCGCACAAAACAGTGTAACTACATGTTGTTGTGGTTATCACGAAGGAATCCGGACTGTGGCAACTCGCCTGCGTGAATTTTGCTTGTCACGGGAGATCAACGAGAAACATGTCCACAGCCTTCTCCTTCCAGACTCAGCTCGTCTCCATCATGGATGCGCTATCCAAAACAGCTGTGATGGAAATAAGCAAACTGGTGGAGATTGAGTCCAAGATGTTGAAAATAGAAATAACAAGAGGGCGAAACGAGATCGCTTCTCTCACAGAGAAGCTGCAACTGATGGAGAAGTTACTCTTCATGGCACAGGAGCGCAGACAGGACACAGCAGCAGCATGCTCAGAGATGAGGGAGTCTTCAGAAAATAAAGCTTTTTTAGCTTCAGACAATTCAAAGTAGGTAGAGTGTTTGGTGCTGCCCAAAGCAGTTCTTCACCTTGATTGTTTTTCTTCTTTAACCTGTGATATTTTGTATTTAATTTAAGTGCACTGCACAGTAGTGGAACCACTTGGGAAAACATACGATCCTCAACTGAGATGAACAGTTTGCACCAAAGTGAGGAGCACAGTTCATCTGAAGTAAGTATCCAAATAGTATTATATACAGTAGTTTTCAAACCTGTTTGACTTTAAACAATCATTTCAAGACTTTTTTTTTCACATATACTCTTACATTTATCCTGTATAATTCAGTTGAAAAACAAATGTATTGGATGGAAAACTATTAAAAAAAAAAAAAAAAAAAAAAAAAAAAAAAAAAAAGCTGCAATAACTTGCAGCTTTTCACGCTGCTAAACTAATAACTTGTTGAAGCACATTTTGATTCAGTTTTGGGCATCCATGTTTATTGAGTTCACATCTGACATCAGTCATAGTAGATTCTAAAAACCCTAAATGAAGTTCAGTCCCCATGGTAGGATTTTTTGGATATTTACTTATTTGCATCTGTTAGTTAAAGCTAGTTTGCAGAGAAGTTACAATTGATCAAAAGAATATCATGGTACAATGCTATCAGTATCGAGAAGGATTTAAAATTTTCACAGCATTATAAACTACACTATGATAAAGGGAAGGCAGCCTCATATAATTGGAAAAAACATTGGAGAGTTGGGACATTACAAAAACTGGATGTTTCTCTTCTGGATATTTCTTTCAAATAAAAAATCCAACCTGGTGACATTTTCCCAAAACTTTGCAGGATAGTTTGTTTTGGTCTGATGAAATCAAACTGGAACTCACCAAAGGTCAGAATACCCACAGTAATATAGGTGGGGGCTGCATAATGATCTAGGGTAATGGCCAAGCCAAAGTCCAGAACGTTCTCAGGTTTGTTTGTTTGTTTGTGTTAGAGTTAAACTGTACATGATAAATGTCACAACATATGTGACATTAGGGTCATATTAGGGTCTGATTTTTTTTTTTTTTTTTTTTTTTTTTTACCTCATAAAAATCTGACATTTTAACAGAGGTGTGTACACTTCTTAAAGCCATTGTGTTATTATGTACTTTGATATTCTGTGTGATAATAACACTTTGTAACCAAGTGTGATTATTGTTTACATTTATGTATTTTAGCTTCCAAACCCATCAAATGACTTGTCTGAACTGATAGTGGTTAAAGAGGAGCCGTCAGATGTGGATAATAAAAACACTGAACAAGACAGAACAAATGAAACAAGTGAGTTTTTAAGTTGTTTGTTTGGCCTTTGCTACATTATGTTGGTCATTGATCGTATTTACATTTTCATCTGCTCTCAACAGGAAGGGATACATTCATAGATACCCAAAAGGCTCCAAATGTGCTGCAGCATCCTAAACCCATTACAGGCCACCAGCAGTCTCTCTTTACTAATAGCTTTATGAGTCCAAGCACTCAGCAGCCTCGTGCTGACTCCAGGAGACAGGAGATCCAGTGGAATCCACAACTAACACCTGCACACGCTGTCCTACAGGATGGGAAACATGTGGTTCAAAATGTTGCCTCCCAAAACTTCAGTGCACCGAGGAAGCTTCACAGTTTTAGGAACTCGTCTGCAAAGAGGTTTGGCTGCATGCAGTGTGGCAAGGGTTTTAGATGCTTCAGCCAGCTTGAAATTCACCAGAGAAGTCACACAGGCGAGAAGCCATTCAGATGTACGCTGTGTGGAAAGCGATATGCCCAGAAAGGGCACCTGTACACACACCAGCGCACACACACTGGGGAAAAGCCCTATCGCTGCACTATTTGTGGAAAGGGTTTTATTCAGAAATGCACCCTTGACATGCATCAGCGCACACACACAGGTGAAAAACCTTTTGTTTGTGTTAGCTGTGGCAAAGGTTTCACAAAGAAGTGTAATCTGAAAAAACATCTAACTCTGCATCTAGATTCTGGCCTGAACATTTATGAAGGGAAGTCATTTAGTGGAACAGTTATACATGGAACCACATAAAACGCCAATTACCAACATGTATTTCCTTTCTGCATTCTGATTTAAAAAGTTACTGGAAAATAAAGTTTACTTTGCTTAAGATATGAGTGTGTGTCTAACAGTGCATATTTTGAACACAACATTGATTTGAACAGTTTTCTATGCAAAATGTCTAAACTTGATGCAGCTTCAGTAAGCAAACATAAATTTGTTTCTGTTAGCTGCATGCCATAATTATCAAAATTAACAAAAACAAACATCTAAAATATAACTTTATGTCTAAAGAATCTCAAATCTGAATTTAAATTTCTGAATTGGATTGCTGAAGTAAATAAGATCTCCAAAGTCCACACAACCTTAGTAAAATACCAGATTATCATAATTTGAAAAAAATGAGACCATAATAAACAATTTCATACCTCCTTCCACATATATTATTACAGTTATCTTCCATCAACTCAACTGAAAAATAAAAATCTATTAGAAAGATTTAAAAAAAAAACCCTGATTGCATGAGTGTGCTTTAAATTAACAGTTTGTTCAAGCAGCTTTTGTAATTTAAGCATTAAGTATTTTTTGTATATCAGCATGCAAACTCCTGGTAATTTCCCACTCTATCTTACAAGAGTTCACCAAATCGATCAGACAGATTGTGAGGACATATCTTTTTCAGAGCCCAAACCTACTTCTGGACTATGGCAAGATCATCGCAAAACGTTACTTCCCCATTCATGAAGTCATTCTTTGTTGATTTGGATGTATATTTGGTCTCAGTGTGATTCTGAAAAATGAAATATCTCCTCATCTTCAGCTGTCTAGCAGATCCACCTCAACAAAGATCCTAGTTCCATCTGGAGAAAGGTAATGATGCTGCCTCCTCTATGCTTCACTGTGGGCATGGTGATCTTTTGGTAATGTGAGTTTTTCTGTCAGATTTACCTTTTGGAATGTTTAATTTGGTTTCGTCAGACCTTGTTCCCACAAGGGTTTAAAAAATTTATGCAAGAAAAGGCTTCTGTTTACCACTCCTACCTCTTATTTCAGACATATGGATAAACGAGATTTTTGTCACATGCAGAACACAAGTACTTGGCAGAATATTCTGCAGCTCCTTCAGTGTGACTGTTGACCTACTGGCAGCCACTCTGAGACGTTTTTGCCTTGTCTTTATATCTATTTTGGTGAAACCTTAAGTTTCTATAGCATCACTATTGTCCCATATTTTCTCAAATTATTGATGGCTGTCTTTACTGTTATATTACCATGTTATATAGATATAATGCTGTGGATTTTTTGTACCTTTCTTCTCTCAAACTATGGTTTTAACTTTTATTTAACTAATAAAGACATTTAAAAAATAATTAAACAAAACTTAAGGATGCAAATGAGTAAATGCTATTAAGATTCAACTTGGACGGTTGAAATTAATGTCTGATTAATCAGATTCTGTATAATTGATGTTAGGTGTGATGTTAGGTAGGTTGAATGCTGAAACGGAATAAAAAGCTGCTGCAACAAAGTAATAGTTTCAAGATTAGAAAACATATCTACCTTTTTATTATTATTATTTTTTTAAATTTTGTTTCCCAGTAGATTTTTGTTTTTCAGTTGAACTTAATATGCCACAATAAAGGTGGGAACCATTTTGAAATAATCGATCATCGACTCTTTTTTTGTATCCCCAAAATATGGCATTTTAAAAGGGTTGTTTGGACTTTCACTGTATGCTTGCACATAGTTCATCAGAAAACCTCCCCTATTATGTTGCCCTTCCAAATAATCACCACTAGATGGCAACAACTTCAAAGAATATCTCGATTCAAGTTTGAGAAATGGTCTAGTAATATTTTATATTATATATATTACATTTCCCCCCTGTTCTTTTAATATTATTTTTGCAATAGCCCAACACTGATTATCTATGTTTGGATTTTAATTAATAAATTTAGGTTTTAGGTTATTTAGGTTTTGTGCGTAGGCGTAGTCGTTATATATATATATATATATATATATATATATATATATATATATATATATATATATATATATATATATATATATATACGGGTGTGAAGGTGTGAAACAGGTGAAGTTTCAACAATATTTGAAAGATAATGACACAAAATGTAATAAGTGGTGATTCTGTTACACAGCAAATATCGTAGCTAAAATTATACAATAAAGCATTTTTTTTTAGTTATTAATGTTTTAAAAGACGTTTTATAATACTTGTTTTATCTGTCTTATGAGAATTTCTATTCATATATGTTATACAAAAGCCTTATAAATCGAGCTGAGGCAATAACACACGCTGTTGCCTTTACATACAGTATATATTGTGGTGCGTTCGCCTATAGATTTCCCATAATCCTTTGCGGTACAGCTGTATCACATATTTGATTATAGGAGCAACGCTACTTCAAGGGGGTAATCGTGCCGAATTTAGAAATACTGAGCTACTTTGGCGAGATGATGTGCGACAGCGCGAACAGGAGTTTTCGGACACAGCTGGCCGTGATCCTTGACAGGCTAACAAAGGCGGCTTTGGCTGAGATCAGCAGCCTGGCTGACGAATGTTCCTCCGTCCTTCACACTGAGATATCTCTGCATAAGACGGAGAACGAGGCGCTGAAGAAGAGGTGCTACTCTCTGGAGGTCCAGCTGAGAGCAGCCAGAGAGGGACAGACCTACCCTGCACATGTCAACACCAGTGTCAGGCAACTTTCAGGTCAGACACTTCAATCAAGGGTTCTTCAGGCTGACACTCAGGTTTTTTTTTGGTTTTTTTTTTTTGTTGTTTTGTGGTGCATAATGTACCCTATAGGCTGATATTATGGTAAATATTATTGTTACTTGGAGCTATTGTTTGCTCTATGCTTTTCTTTATATAAATACTGATATAGAGAGGGAGCAATATGCATGAAATCTCAGTATAAGCTCTGATTTCTCTTCTAGATCAACACCAGTCTTCTCCAGCTATTGAAGGAGTATTTGGGAAGGATTGGTGCATGGACCTGTGGAGAGAAGAGAAGCTTCACCCTGAAAGAAGACAGCCAATGGAGGCTGCTATGTCAAACATAGGAGCAGAGGTCAGCTGTGTCATATTTTTGAAATTCAGTCATATGATGGACTGAATAATGAGTGATGTATTTTTAGCTGTTTCTTTTACGCTGTTGGTAGGCGGCGGACATGATGGGGAGAGAACCTGATCTTATTTTTGTGAAAGAAGAGACGTATGATGATCATCCTATTGGTCAACAGATGAGTCATGCTGGTAACAGAAAAAGTAAGAGTGAAGTGAAGGCATACAACATGGATTGTTACAGCCCTAAATGTGTGTAACTGGATTTATTTTCACTCTACAGTTGTTGGGATGTTCGAAGATGACAGCATGCTTCATAGATCTGTCGATGAACTGCAGCTTCACTCTGGGGAATTGAATAATTTCCCCATGATGTCGGACGGACAAATGCTACAGCGCACACAGCAAACCATTGCGGACAGATTAATAGAGGATGCAGCAATGAGCAGTCTTGTGGAAAACGCAAATCCTCCTTCCGCCTCTGTGGAACCCTCAGATTACACAAACTGTCTCCAAACAAACACAACCAAAGAACTCCCTTTTCAGCCCAAACTTGTTAAGCCACCAAAGCGGTTTGACTGTTTATTCTGTGGAAAAATCTTTAACTATTTAAGCAGCTTAAAAGTACACATCAGACGACACTCTGGTGAAAAGCCTTTCAGCTGCTCTGTGTGTGGAAAACGGTTTGCTCAAAAAACGTACCTCAAGCTGCACCAGCGAGTGCACTCTGGTGAAAAGCCTTACAGCTGTCCAGACTGTGGCAAAAGTTTTTCCCAGAAAAGCTCCCTAAATATACATCTTCGAACGCACACGGGTGAAAAGCCTTACAGCTGTGTGGGATGTGGTAAATGTTATGCGTATAAATATGGTTTAAATCACCATCAGTGTTTCAACTGGATGGTCAAACCAGAGGTATTTGACACAGGTCCTCTCAGTACTGCTCAGAGTGACTCAACTTGCACCAATATATCTTTATTAACATCCAGCATGGAGGAAAAATACTGATTTCAAACAAAGAGAGACAGATTGTATTAGCTATTGTTACCTGTGCTACTGTTTGTCATGTTTTTAGCTTTAGTGCAGAGACTAACATAGCAGTGGTTGAACAATGGTAAAGATTATAAGACCAAGATAATAGACTAGTTATTCTCGCAAGTCTGAGTTCGATCAGCCAGCAAGGAATGGAAACATTGAACCTTCATTTCATTGTTGCATGTGTTTGTTCCTAATATCTCAGGCCACAAAAGGACTGTCCCAGGAAATGGTCCTGGCCAACCTTTAAAACTACCTCCTTGGAACAAAAAGTTTAACAAGCTTGTTCCTTTGACCAGCTCTTTATTTGTCATACACCATATTTATTCCTTAGCATTAAAATGAGATGGAAGACTTTTCTCCTTGAATATAAATAAATTGTTTCTTGGTCATTTATTTAAATGAGTTTCACAGGCCGTTATTAACATTGTGTTATTGTTTGAATAGTTATTTTTATGGTTCCACAGTGATTATCAATTAAAGAGGAATTGTCAATATTCAGTAAATCTGATTTTATGTGGTCTTATTTTATTCATATGCCTAATAGAAATTGCTGTCTTTGAATGTAAAGTTTATCTGAACTGATTCTGTTCCAGAGATGGTTCTAGCAACTTAGATTTTATTATAATGATCGTTAACTAAAATTAAGTTTTATGAAATAAAACAAGAACACATTTGTACTTATGACCTTATTTTATTAAATAGAGACAAAACACTATGTAAAATGACTTACAAAAACATTTTTTATTTCAAACACTCCAAGCACAGCACTACAGATAAATAAAAATTACAATCAAGACATTAACATTTAAACGAGCGTAAAAAGTGTGACATGATGCATTCCATGAATGTAGCTAATAAACAGACATTGTAGCCAGTCACTGACAGGTTTCTGCAGCTCAGCTTTTAGGTTGTTTCTCACTCACTGACCCTCCTCCAACAACCTCACGATTTAAATGTGCCATTAAATGATGATTGAGGTTCACTTTCTGTGTGAAGGCCTTTCCACACTTAACACACAGGAAAGGTCTCTCACCAGTATGGATACGTAGATGACATTTTAAATTGCCTTTTTGAGTAAACCTTTTGCCGCATAAGCTGCACCTGTAGGGTTTCTCACCTGTATGAACAACATAATGAATCCTCAGAGCTGACTGGTTGGCAAAGGTCTTGCCGCATAACTCGCACGACTTGCTGATTTTCTGATGAGAAACCGGAGGCACACATCTGTGGGAGTTTAACTTCTTCCTTTGAGGGAAATGTTGCTTACAGATGCTGCAGAAGTTTGTCTTGTGTGACTTCATGTGGTGTGTCAGTGTCCCCTTGTGAAAGAATGTCCTGTTACATATATGACATGTAAACGTGTTGCTCTTTGGAGCTCTGGTGGTTTCTACCCTGACCACATCAATGTTATTAAGAAGGTCTTTATCATTAGTGAAGCAGTTCTCAGAGCTGTTTGTTGGTAATGTCTGCTGTTCATCTTGACTGGGCCCAACTACAGGGCTCGATTCTGCCTCATTTTGATTTGCTTGGATAAACTGAACATCATCATCATCATCATCATCCTCCTCCTCCTCTTCATCCTCCTCCTCCTCATCATCATCGTCATCCTCCACTTCAATTGGTATGATATGGGTGCTAAAGGCCTCTTCTGTTTTATCATTGATACTCATCAATTGCACAAGAGTTTCTTCAGTACCTTCCAATGACGTATCCTGTTGTCCATCCTGATCAAGTGGGAAGCTGCAAGTACTGCCATCAACAGAGTAACCCACTGACTTCTGATCTGATTCCACAACTTCTTCGTGTTCTGATGTACAAAGGCAGGTAGTCAAACTCTCAGAAAGCAAGAAAAATAGATTCATCTGCCCAGTGTCCTATTCCCTTTCAATTTCTAACATGCTTCTTACCTTCATTGGAAACTGTTTCCTCATCAGAATTAGTGGCAGCATTTGGCATCAACTCCTCTTCTTTGATCTCGGCAAGTGTGACTTGGTCCAACAGAGTTGCTGTAGGCTGTCAAAGACAAAGTCTTATTTTAATATAAAGTTCAAAGCAACATCTTTTCAAATAACTGGTTCATCAGCTGTGATTTGAACTGGAAAGGTTATTTAGCTGCAATTATTTGAATCTGATTATTTACTAGATCAAGTGTCAATACAAAGTAAAGACATTAACCTTGTAAAATACAGAAAAGAATGAAAATGCATTAGATTTGAGCAAATTCACAACATTCCACCTGTAGTATGTGGACAGGTTGTTGGAAAAGTTAAATCACAGTAAAACATTTTAAAGTAAAAACTATTATTGATACAATGCTACTTTCCCCTGGAAGAAAACTATCAGCAGATTCACCTGAAGATGAGTAGAAGTTTTTTAATCAACCAAATAGTCTGCGAGATAGTGTTGTCACATTAACTATAGTTCAAAAACTTCTTTGATATTTATATCAAGCTCATGTCAGGTCCATATTCCATCAAAAATGTGAAAATATGTTTTTTAAATTAACTACGATGTTTGCATTACAGATTAATATAAGCAGAATTCATTTTTGTTTTAAGGCAGAGTGTATCCTTTCACTGTTCTTATTGGTTAAAATAACAAATAAATAAAATATCCACAGTAACAAATGTTACCCATTGGCTGCACAGAGGGACAATTACAATTTAATGACCAACATCTATTCTAACTTTTAAAATAGTACAACATTCATCCAAGGCTACTTGTTGAACATTCTATGACATGTATTGGAAAAACTGAAATTAAGTATTGTTTTGCCCCAAACTTTTCAAAGGTTTTAATGTAAATTGAGGGATACAAATAACACCAGACTCCAGCTTTTAAAATGCTGTAGATTTCATAATTTATAACCTGCAGACACAATACAGTTTGCAAAAATCTCTAAAATGAGACCTGTTCATATATTGTGTCAAAGACATTTTAAATATTTACTTTTATTAGATGGCTGTTTTGATACTACATTATAAAAACGTATAGTTGGTTATAACTATAAGCTTTTAGGCATTTATAGGCCAAACAAACATATATTGTAGGTTATATTTTACACTTCTTTGTAAATTTTCTATACAACATGACGTGGTGTACTTATCTGTGCTAAACTGCTGCAGCAATAGTTCAATAATAATGGGAAAACTGTTATATATCGTACTTATTTAAAACGATATTACCTGCTGTAATATTTATTTGTATTAGAACGTGCAGAATGTCCTCGTGTAACTTGTTCTCACCTTATCAGGAGACCCTGGTGAGTCTGTGCATCTCTGGAGACTGTATGGATCTCTGTCCTTCCACAGATTTATACACCAGTCTTTTCCAAAGATCCCCTCTATAGTGGGAGGGCAGGTCACTAAGTAAAATAAAAGAAACAAAGACAAGTGGGGTAATTCAATGGTGATCACGTCTGCTCACAATGACCTGTTGTTTTGTTTGTGATAATCATATACCATCACGATGTTCCTCGTCTCTCCAGCCGACAGTTTGCACACCTACGCTGCAATAACTTCTACTCTTCTTGGGGGTGTCTCTTCTCACACTTGTTAGTTCGCACTCCAGACTGTTTACTTTCTCTGCCAGGGCTGAATTGGCAAATAGAAGCCGGGAGAGCTCCGATCGCAGCTCAGCTGAGTCCTGATCGACCAGCTTGCAGACCTGGCTAAATGCAGACTTGGCCATCGTCTCCATGATGGAGGACAGCTGGGAGTGAATGGAGACGCGGCTCGTCATGGCAGAGGGAAAAAGTACAAAGGTTTCTCAGCAATATAAAGAAAGAGAGATTCAAGTTTCAACTGCAAAACGCGTAACATTAAAATAAAAATAAAAAAAATTATTTGTGGCGCATGTAGCCAATGGAGCTAGTAAGGGTTACCGCCGCTCACAAAGCGGGACCCAAATAAAAGTTGCAAAAGTGACGCATTTCCGGCGGATGTAACTGGTCAGCTGCGTAGCATTAAATCGCTTCCTTGTTACGAATGAAACCTAAAAGGGTCGGTTTTTCTACTGTAGGTTAATCTAAATGCGAAGCGCTTTGTCGCCTGCCAGCGCCTACTTCAGCAGACGGGATTCGGGTCAGTTGCAGCCGCCAACATGAACACGGAGAAAGACTTTTCGCCGCTGACGCCCAATGTTGTGAGGGCTTTGAATGATAAACTGTACGAGAAAAGGAAAGTCGCGGCTCTGGAAATAGAGAAGCTGGTGCGAGAGTTTGTGGCCCAGAACAACTCAACTCAAATCAGACACGTGATCCAGATTCTGGCATCGGAGTTTGCTCTCTCTCAACACCCCCACAGTCGCAAGGGGGGTCTGATCGGACTCGCAGCTTGCTCCATCGCCCTGGGGAAGGACTCAGGTCTGTATCTGAAGGAGCTCATTGAGCCTGTACTCACGTGTTTCAATGACTCAGACAGCCGCTTGCGCTACTATGCCTGTGAGGCTCTGTATAACATAGTGAAGGTAGCCAGAGGAGCAGTGCTACCTCACTTCAATCTGCTTTTTGACGGTCTCAGCAAGCTTGCAGCAGATCCAGACCCGAATGTGAAAAGTGGATCTGAACTCCTGGACAGGTTGCTGAAAGACATAGTAACAGAGAGCAACACCTTTGACCTGGTGGCATTCGTCCCCTTGCTGAGGGAGAGAATCTACTCAAATAATCAGTATGCTAGGCAGTTTATAATTTCTTGGATCCATGTGCTGGAGTCTGTGCCAGACATCCACCTGTTAGACTATCTCCCTGAGATCCTGGATGGACTCTTTCAGATCCTGGGTGATAACAGCAAGGAGATCCGCAGGACATGTGAGGTGGTGCTTGGGGAGTTTCTAAAAGAGATTAAGAAGACCCCCTCAAGTGTGAAATTTGCTGAGATGGCCAACATTCTTGTCATTCACTGCCAAGCTGCTGATGAAACCAAATTGACAAATGATTTGATCCAGCTGACAGCTATGACCTGGATGAGGGAGTTCATCCAGCTCGCAGGCAGAGTGGTGCTCCCTTATTCTTCTGGGATTCTCACTGCAGTGCTCCCATGCCTTTCCTATGATGACAGGAAAAAAAATACCAAAGAAGCAGCCAGTGCCTGCAATAATAGTCTGATGAAACTGGTGACTCCTGAAGATGACAAAGACATTGAGGAAGAAAGAAGCGGAAGCACCGAATCACCTGCCGGAGAAGGCCAGCCCAAAATGGAAGGAGACGGCAATGATATGTTGAATGCATCCCAAGAATCTGTCGGTTTGAGCAATATCAGTTTCTTTACTCCAGCAAGTTCTGACAGGCCTCAAGTAACTCTGGACCTCGATGGCATTGTTCAGGTGTTGGACCGTCACCTCCATGACTCCTCCACTGGCATGATGACCCGCATAGCTGTGCTCAAATGGCTTTACCACTTGTACATTAAGACACCACGCAAAATGTTTCGCCACACAGACAGCCTTTTCCCCATTCTGCTTAAAACACTGTCTGATGATTCTGATGAAGTTATCCTGAAAGATCTGGAGGTGCTGGCTGAGATAGCATCCTCTCCTGCTGGCCAAACGGACCAGGCCTCCTCTTGTGACATCACTGACAACAAACTGGTGCTCAACGTGCCAGAGGGTCCCAAACCAGGACAGCAACCCAGCACAGGCTCCAAAGCTGTGGACTCCTCCCCCTCTACTCCCAGTATGAACTCATATTTTTATAAGTTCATGATCAATTTGCTGAAGCGTTTCAGTCTGGAGAAGAAACTTCTGGAGAACAGGGGAGCTTTCATCATCAGGCAGCTTTGTCTATTGCTTCATGCAGAGAACATCTTCCACTCTATGGCAGACATCTTGCTGAAGGAGGAGGACCTTAAGTTTGCCTCCACCATGGTTCAGACTCTCAACACTATCCTGCTCACCTCTGCTGAGCTTTTCCAGCTACGCAGCCAGCTTAAAGACCTCCACACTCAGGAAAGCTGTGCTTTGTTTTGCTGTCTGTATCGTTCCTGGTGCCACAACCCCGTGGCCACTGTGTCGCTCTGTTTCCTCACACAGAACTACAAGCATGCGTATGATCTCATCCAGAAGTTTGGAAATCTGGAAGTGACAGTAGACTTCCTGATGGAGGTTGACAAGCTGGTCCAGCTCATAGAAAGCCCGATTTTTACCTACCTGCGTCTGCAGCTACTAGATGTGGAGAACAACCCATACCTGATTAAGGCTTTGTATGGTCTGCTGATGCTGCTGCCTCAGAGCCAGGCATTCCAGCTGCTCTCCCATCGCTTGAAGTGTGTCCCCAACCCAGAGCTTATGAGAACTGTGGAAGAATCCAAATACATGGACACTAAAAAGCAAGCAGCCTGCAAGCACTCCTCTCACACTCAGGTGGATTCCAACGAGCTGCTGCAGCATTTTGACCGAGTGCAAAGCAAACACCTGCAGGTCCGACACCAGCACTCTGCATGTGCATCTGATCACCATGACAGGAAGCTAATGTGAGATGTGTAACTTATGATTATTAAAGACAGAGTATAATATGTAATACAGAAATAATATACTAAAGAAAATAATTGTTATTAAAGCAAAAACATATTAAGTATATAAAATTATTTGTTGAAGAAGCACTGGATATACACTGTCAAATCAGCTGTGTGTATTTTGGCATTCCTTATCTTTGTGTCTAACATTAGGAAAAACTAGAAAAGTATGAATCCCACCATGTAAAAAGACACTGCTACTTCCATATATCTTTGATAGGAAGGATATATAACAGTTAAATAGCTTGTCATTAAATTTCCATGCTTGTCATATGTTTTTCTTAGTGTCCTATTGTGCAGAAGTACTACTAAGCATGTGATCAAGGTTGCCTTAATCATGTCTGCCAGAAAAGGAACATCACGTTTTGAATGTTGACTCTGATCAGCTGAGATTTAACTGGTGGCCAGGAACTCTGACATATACCCTTGGTATTTCCATGTTGCTACACATCAGACGTTTTTACATTGCAGAACTTTGACTGTTATTTCTTGCTTATATATTGAACAATTTTTTTTTTTTTTTTGTATGTAAAGATCTTCCATTCTTTGTGATGTTTCACTGCAGTCATTCTATGTGAAAATAAATAAAGTGGACCATATGATTTGTTTATTTTTTGGGGGTTATATCTTCCACTACTCGCTCTGTGAAAGCATTTATGAGAAGTAAGGCATCAGTTGTCACTTCCCTATAGTAAAATTCTTTGCAACTTTAATAGTGTAATTCATATCACTCATCTCCCATGCTATTATCACATTATCAAGGAAATTATACATTTTTACAATTAAAATTATCAACTATTTTTTTTTTAAAGAGGTAAAGCTGTATTAGTATCTTTTCAAAGTTTACATTTTATGTGCATAGCTTATTTACATAAAAACAATTTCTGTCAGGCACTACAACTGCAGCATGAGGAACTGCTTCTGCTTTTTTTGTAACTCTTAGATTATTGCACACCAAGACATACAGTTTACAGTTATGATAAAATGTTCTGTCTTGATGTCATTTTTATGTTTTTAATACATAAGATATCTGGTCTTTAACAGGTTCTAAAATTATTCAGAGCTAACATTAACTGTAAAAAAAAAAAAAAAAAATACTGTGGTACAAAATACAGAAAATGTGACTTTTTCAGTGGAGTGCTTTATTTTTGCAATAACTGTTCAGAGTTAAATGTAATAAACCTTCACAGAACGAATGTGCTTCAGGGTCCCTGACAGAGGTAGTAACTTTAAATCCAACAGAAAATGATGTTTAAAAGATTATCCCCATTGATGTAAGTGTGTCCCTGAACTTTGCTTGAGTTTTATATACAAAACTAAAAATAAAGCATGTAATAGAACATGCTGATTATTGGTGTGTTTAGAAACAGAAAAAAGTGGCACTTTTCAGTTTTGTTTAATGAGGAAAGAAATCTGATTTTTCAGTATTTGACCTGATCACCAGTCAAAGCCAATCAAGGAAAAAATGTGCAGATTTTGATCACTGCCTTATTGATTGGTGCATCCCTTTCTCTTTTATTATGAACTGAGTTAACCCTAAACTGTGTAGTCATAAAAATAGTTTTTAGTTAATTTAAAACAGCAAAACTGTACATTTCAAAATTCATTTTCTTAAAAAACAACTGTAGATGTCTTTATAGAGCCTGCACATCGTTTTGCCTCATTTATCCAAGTTTTTGTCACTTTGACTTTTCCCAACTTGTTCTTAGCCTAGGTGGAATTGCTGCTGAAATATTTCTTTACATGTCCATGATTATTTATAGTGAAACCAGAGTACTTGACTCTCCCCCACTTCTCTTCGGCAAGACTAAGTTGAACACTAAAGTTCATGCTAAAAAGAAAATTGGTCTTCCTACTTTATTAGCGATCCATGACTGCTGCACCAACTTTCACAGATGGAGGCTGACATGGCTTGTCAGGTTGCGGATGAGTCTTGCTGTGCTGTATGTGGAGAAATCTTCCTGGCTCCTGTAGTTCTGAGCTGCATTGGCTGTGGTAGTAGTTTTTGTAATTTTTGTTTGGAACAGTTCTGGACACAGCTTGGTGTTAAGGAGTGTCCCCTCTGCTTTAAAGATAGTCTTGGACTTCCACATAAATCATGTAAGACACATGGTGAGAGAATGCTACTATTCTCTGTTGCTGATTTGGAGCCAGTTTGCTGTATTTGCAGCAGATCAGGCCAGCATACGAACCACAGAGTGTATCCTATAAAACAGACCTTAAGGAACCATAAGGTAATCCACTTACCTACACAAATAACAGTTCCATTGCAAACCAAACAGCTTTTTTTTTTTTTTTTTTTTTTTTAACACATTACTGGAAAATTACATGTTATTAAAATTAATCAGTCTGTTTATATACACATGCAAACAACAGGCCAAATGTACAATGTATTTAAGATAATCCTTTGTAATTTGTTAGATTAGAACAAAATTCCCCTTTTTCAAATCTATGAATTAGTCAGGTCTGTTAAACAGTTTTTATTCAAATTGTCCCACTTCGGACATCTCAGACTGAATCTTTTGGGTTAAAACAGCATTGACTTTAACAGTGTTTTCCTATGGCAGGAGTGTGTTCTCTGGGCTTTCGCATCATCGGCACAACCTATTTTTGTGCAGCATTCCAGTAAGCTAACTTGGCCAACCAAATACTGGGTTACAAGGCACAGAAGGTCAGGTGGCTGTTAAATATTTTTGAGATTAACAAATTAATCTTTAGGATGACTATGCTGCTGTGTGTACCTTACCTTTTAATTAATTAGGTTTTTCACATATTGAACTTGTGATAGTTTAAATCAATACCCCATCCACAATTATATCAAATACCTCAAATCCAAATAGTCAGGAATAAAATCTTTCAGATACCACTTCCCTCTTCTATGTATATCCTCCTTACCTTTGATTGTTTCACTTCTTTCATTACACACACTGGTTCACTTGACAACCCTCTCAAATAACCTAAGTGTCATGATAGCATAACTGTAATTCAAGAACCACAGTGTGAGCAAATATTTCACCACCGTATCATTTTTTTCTGTTGTGCTTCACTTGTTATTATTTGAACTGATCCGTAGATTCAATCATTTAAATGTCAAGAGAGGTTTTTTTTAATTTTATTTTAGAGAGGTGTTTATTTGAGAAAGGGCAGTGATCCCTGGCGGTGCTCCGTGTAGCATTACACTGGACATGTATTTGAGATCTGAAGTATTGACAGTTATTTGTGAGGTTAAGATGAGGTAGCTTGATGTGGGAGGGGCATTAGAGCCTGCTTTACCATCAAAGCACTGGGAGAAAGAATGGCCACCAGACATGCTCGTTCTGAAGATGACCTTTCCTGTCCAATTTGTGGACATATTCTGAGTCAGCCAGTGGTCCTCACCTGCAGACACAGATTCTGTAAGGCCTGTCTGCAAGATAGCTGGGACACACAAGACCGCAAAGATTCCCACTGCTGTCCTCTGTGCTGGCGTCGTTCTTCAATGGATCAAACTGTGGTAAACACTGTGCTAGAGAGGGCCTGTGAGTCCTTCAAAGACGACAGAAGCAGGAATGACCCAAAAACTTGTAAAGAGCATGGAGAAAAACTCACGCTCTTCTGTTTGGAGGATCTGGAACCCATCTGTGGTCTTTGTGGTAAAGCAGCTGCACACAAGGGGCACAGACTCTACCCCATTGCAGAAGGCGCTCATGACTGTAAGGTAGGCATATTAATGTCTCAAGGCTGGTCAAAGCATTGCTTCACATGAGCAGATAACAGCACATCCTTCACATAATGTGTTGTGGCTAAGTATAACCTATTAACCAGTTACTGTTGATGCTAGTTATTACAGCTAAAATAAATGACAAAATTTTGCTGCTTTGTATCTCACAGTAGTTAGTTGAATATTAAATGCAGTTAAGGTGAATTATAGGAAAGGACACATGGTGTTTATTACCGTTGATACATTTATAAACTTTAAATATTCACTTTTACATAAGTTTTTGTTTTATTTAGTTATGACTACCATTGCTGGGAAAATGTGTTGCACTTTGTTGGTTTTCCAACATTTATTGTATTTCTGACTGACATTCTAAGGGAGTATATTACCATTCTAATAATAGAATTATATATTTGGTATCCAGTTGCTATTCAGGTCCAGAAGGATCTGAAACTTGACTCCCACAAGGTTTTAGTGACGCTACATTCATTCAAATCCTGTCGTTGCCTTTCTTCCCTGAAGGCAACTAAAAATCTAACAACACACTAAAGTATTTTTTTTGCTATACAGTCAAATATCTTTAGTCTATGCATGACTTCAGCTTTGCTGATGTGACCAGCTCAATGGATCTTCCATAGTTCTTCCTCTTTGATGCTACTGTATTGTTAAGCTTTCCATTTAGATGGAATGCTGCTATGGAAAGGTATGTATGCTATGTAGCAGCTGAAAGCCCCACACTGTGCTGACAGATTGGCCACCTGCCAGACTAACCTTGTAGAAGAGTTGATGCCCTGTCACTGACATTTCAGGAGGAGCTGAAGAGTGCACTTCTGCCCTTGAAAGAGAAGCTACAGCTGTACAAGACTGCAATAATAGCATGTGAGCAAATGGCTGAACACGTGAAGGTATGGTCAGTTTTCTGCGTTAGAGCTAAAGTATTGTGCCTATGATTACCCACTGAACATGTCCCCTTGCAGAACCAAGCCAAACACACTGAAGCACAGATTAAAGAGGAATTTGAAGCTCTTCACAATTTTCTGAAAGAGCAGGAGGCTGCTAGACTTTCAGATTTAAAGGCCGAGGAGGATCAGAAGCATCTAATGATCGATCAAAAGATTGAGGAGATGAGCAATGAAGTAGCATCGCTGTCTAACATTATCAGAACAGCGGAACAGGAAATGAGAAGTCAAGATATCACATTTCTGAAGGTTAGACATTTATATTAACCTCATTTCATGCAGAATTGGATGTGAATTCTTATGCATGTCAGTTGCAGAAACTTGTATTATATATATATATATATGTCTATCTATACATATTTTTTTCAGAATTACAAGGAGACAATCAAAAGGTAAGTTTTTAAAACTATGCATGGTTAAACTTGTTTTAACAGTAACTTTACTGAAAGAATTCCAAAAAGTTTACTTCTGCAGTCTCTTTTCAGAACCTGGAAAACATCTCCTGATCCACACATGATGTCTGGAGCTCTAATTGATGTGGCCAAGCACTTGGGCTCTCTGAAATATAAAGTGTGGGAGAAGATGAAAAGAATTGTTAAATATAGTAAGTTTAATGCACAATATTTCAGCAAATTCAACAGGCTTTATTCATTACAGTAGTAACTCTACGTTCTCCTTCAAGCTCCAGTGATTCTGGATCCCAATACAGCAGCAAGCTGTTTCATCCTTTCTGAAGATCTCACAATTGTGCAGAACTCTACCCAGATCTTCAAGCTCCCGGATAACCCAGAGCGCTTCGATATTAGTGCTGAGATGCTTGCTGCTGAGGGCTACTCCTCTGGACGTCACAGCTGGGACGTGGAGGTGAACGACAACACTTACTGGGTTTTAGGAATAGCTAGCGAGTCAATTAATAGGAAGGGTAAACACGTGCTGACACCTGCAGAGGGATTCTGGACTATAAGATATCGGAATGGAGAGCACAAAGCCTGTACAGCGCCCTGGGAGCCACTCAACATGTCTAAGAAGCCAGACGTGATAAGAATGGTTTTGGACATGGACAGAGGAAAGGTGACATTTTATGACCCCAGAGAGAGAACACCCCTCTACACCTTCACAAATATCATCACACCAAGAGCCTTTCCTTATTTTTGTACTGCTTGTAAAGAGTATCCACTGAAAATCCTACCAGAAAGGATAACTTTGTCAACAGAGCGATAAATGAGCTTGAAGACAGTGTTCAAGCTAATTTTTCATATAAAATTCTATGAAATACTACCTTACATTGTAAAGATTTTATTTCCTTACACAAAGTCAGTTACCAAGTCACCTATAAATTGCTCAAAATGAATGAAACGAACACATTTTAAAATAGTTTATTAGAGTTACAGCAAAACAAAGAATTGGTGTTGCACATCATAAACCCTAACACCTATCATACTGATGAGATTTGTTACATAAAAACATCCAAAATGTACAACTTCGCTTTTCTGCTGACAACCGCAATGTATGTAAAATCCTTCTCATTAAAAGCATAAAATGTGAAATAGATCTAAAGTTTAATAAAAGGCACATCCTATAATAATCTGTGGTGTTCGGTGGTTCAACAGTGTTCTTCAGAGGTTCACATCTGACAAGCAGGTTTAGTAATTCATTGCATTAAAAAAAAAAAAAAAAAATCACGATAGATTTTATGGTTATGTTAAGGTCAGTATGGTTTTGAACTTGTAGGCATTCAGATTGCATGTTAAACTCAGGTATTTCAACCTGATTAAAACAAGCAAGAGTAACATAGTTAAACCTACACAGTAAAACCTAGCAGCATTTAGCATTTCCTAGTTGGGTAAATATCCTATAACAAAGTTTCACTTAATACTACAAGTTATATTCTAACACCATTAATGTAACATGTATCCTTCAAAATAGCTGTGGAATAAATCTACTCTATGTATGATGATGATAATGCTCAAAGGCGCATTGAAATGTTCATTTTGTGATTAAGAAGAAGCTGTTTAAAAGCAAATGCCCTCACATTATGTCCTAGGTGTTACTTATACAGTGTTGAAACTCATGTGTAACAGTGCTGTATGCAAATAGTCTTCTAAACTCTGTTTCCTGAATGCTGAAGAGCCAAAACTGTGTTGCACCAAAACTGAATGATCCAGACATTGCAGCATGCATTCCTAAATGTGTTTCCCACTAGCACCTGATTAACCTGTCTGACCGAGGCACTTGGACCACACTGCTATGGCTACACGTCATAGAGACATTCTTCCCTCCACTATGGAGTTGTAAAGCTCCTCGTCCACTGGCACATAACGGGCACCTCGACCGTTCAAAAAGTAGATCTGGTCAGTTGTGAGACGTGGGTCAAATCCCTCCCTCTGCAGTCTGGTCTTTTGGATTTTAAATGTACCTGTATGTGAACGTTTGAACATATAAGATTTCATTAATGAGGAATTATCAGAGATCATCATTTATTTTTTCGAGTGAAAATATTGGATTATCTTACCTGTGGTGTCTACCTGTGGGGATATTCGTAGGAACACTGGGCGGGCATAAGTAGGAAGTAATCGCTGAATCTTCTGTAAGAAACTGTCGCAGTCAAATTTCCCTGTAGCATCTGCAATGGCAGCCATGCCTGCTTTGCCTTCAATACCTAGCACAAATTACAGTGATAGCAATAAGACTAAAAGGAAAAGCCTTATGAAATGGCTATAATGCAAGAGATGCTTCAGTTCACCTGGAACTGCTACACCGTACACAGCCACATCGGTTTGATCCAGAACATTGCTCAGTATGCCCTCCACCTCAGTGGTAGACACATTTTCCCCTCGCCATCGGAAGGTGTCCCCACTGCGGTCACGGAAGTACATGTAGCCCAGTTCATCCATCACTAGTACATCTCCTGAAGTAATTGAAATGCTAATTAGCTGCAGATCCCTCTCCAAAAAATACAACATAATGTTTGTGTATAGCTAAAAAGTTTTGTTTCAAATTTTCTGTTTTTAGATTAAATAAAGTGCTAACCTGATAAATATGCAGAATCATTTTTCCTAAAGACGTTGTGAACAATCTTTTTCTTTGTAGCATCCTGGTTTGCATAGCCATCAAAGCGCCGTAATGGGTCCTTTTGGTTTATACGACCAACTAGAAGCCCTGGTTCCCCTGCAAAGCATGCAGAATTTTAATTGTGTGCTTTCAGTATGTAACATATAACAAAAAGACTCTGGAACTACATTAGCAAAACTTATGATAGCAATAAAGCCATTTGTTACCGGGGCAGCAAGGGACACAGAGACCACGGCTGTCCCGAATAAGTTCCATGGTGTCCTCATTTACCTTCACCAGTCGGATGGGATACACGTTGGGTAGAATGCGACTGTTGAATCCACAGGCTCCCACCTGGCAGAACATACTCAGCTAAAGGTTACCCTTATCCAGTTCAAATTTAGTGTGCAAAGAGACAACATACTGAATGTCAACCTTGCCATCCATGTTGGCAATGCTGCAGTTGCACTCAGTTGCTCCATAAAACTCCCCGATCTGCCCCACCCCAAATCGCTCTGTGAAGGCTTCCCACACACTGGGCCGCAATCCATTCCCCACAGCCAGACGAACTTTGTGGCCCTTCTCGGATGGTCGGACTGGTTGTGACAGGAGGTACCGGCAGATTTCCCCAATATACTGCACTACCTGTGAGACAAACTCATCAGAAGTTCTCGTTTCAATTAATTATTCATTAAAATGTGATACGTTTAAATATTGCAAGAGCTGTAGCTCTTACAGTGCAGTTGTACTTAATGCAATCTTCCCAGAAGCGGCTGGCAGAGAATTTCCTTTTCACTACCACAGTGAGACCATGGATAAGACACTGACCAACTCCAATAATGTTACCTGACATGAACGAAAAGCTTTTAAGTAACAAAATTCAACAGTTAATCTAAATGTGGATTAATTTAATGCTGGAGGAGAGCATCACATACCTGCCGAATGATACAAGGGCAGGCAGTCATAGATAACATCATCAGGATGCATGCGAAAGGCAAAGTATCCAAAGGCAGCTATTCTGTAGTAGCTGTGATAAATAAAAAGAGAGAGACAGGAAAACTTTTCCGATGTTCTCATTAACTGTACAGGAAATGTAAAAGCTCTTAAGTACAAAGGCTTCTGGTCAGTGGCTGGTTGTTAAAACATACCGACTGTGGACCACAATGGCAGCTTTGGGAAGTCCTGTAGTTCCAGAGGTGTAAATATAAAACAGGCGGTCTGGAGACAATAATGTAACATTGCTACTATTTACATCGAAGTTACAATCCAATTCATGCTATTTGTTTCTTTTTTTCAACATTATTATTTATTTCATGTCAGAGAAAAAAAAATTAGGCATTTGTCTGTAACAGAAAATATAAGAAGCAAATTTTTCAAACAAGAACCTGTTAATGTCAATTTATGGTTAGCTCGAGTTATTTCTTTGCATTTTGTTTCCTTTGGTCTCTTTATACTTCTTATCTCTCCTTTTTAATCCTCAACAGAAAATAAAAAAAAAAAAAAAAAAACCCCAAAAAACAGTAAAACAATAGAATTGCATCCTGGTATTCTAGGACATTTTGAAAGCATTTAAAATGAAAATGCATCACAGAAAAAAGAAAAGAAAATATCCACTGTCCTTAAACTCTATTGTGCTTTTTGTTCATAACAGTTGATCAAAGTTAGTTTGAATGCATAGTTCTCTGTTGTTCATTCAAAGGCATTACTTTTGGTCTGGACTGGCTAATTATGGGATTTGATAGTCAGCAGTTATTGCTGCTACAAAGATATACAAATAAATATTGGACATGTTTAGACCTGGTGCTACTATGGTCTTCTGTGATCCTTTAACATATAGGAACCTTCAAATACACATATGAATGCACTCAGGTCCACAAAGTGGATACCACTGTCCCCTTGATCTCTTAAGAATAACCAAGGTTCCTAAAGTAATCCTCTTTGAGAACCTTGTCTTGAGATTTTAATGCTCTGACTCATTCTGTAAAATGAAGCAAATTATTAGTATTTATTATTTACAGAAAACCTTTTGGTGGTTTATGCTAATTTTTGTAGCATAAGTGAATGATGCAGCTATAAAAGAAGAATTGCAGAGTTGAAAATATTGCAAGCTATCTTATAACAGGCCTTTCTATAAATATACAGGTTCATGCTGTGCATATTATTGCGCTGCAAAGCTGAAATCTGTACTAGAAGCCAAGTAGATTGGAATTAGATGAAAATATAATGGGTCCATCAGCAGAGAAACTCACATTTTCTCAGCTCAAACAAATAAGGCAAGACCCAAAGTAGAACGACTTGTCTTATTTTACTCTAGATCTGTGTGCAATGCAGAAAGTCCTTTCTATAAATGGCTAGTGGCTGCTTATGTCAACCACCCACCTCTTAATATACAGACTTCTCTTGCCTGGTATGCTGTTGCAAGGGTTTCCTTTTTTGAAAAAAATAAATAAATAAAAAATCTACTCTAAAACAGCCCTCGCTGCACAGGAGACTCACTGTACTGCATTATGTTTTTACTTAATATAAAAGTGGACTCAAAATATATCTGCAGATGATTTTACCATGTGGGTGCTACAGTCACTTAAGTGAAGTTCATATGAGTGAAATAAGAACCCTGCAGACATTCTGTTGCTTATGTAATATAACTGCAGATGCATCTATACTTAAAGCAAGATATACAGTTAAAGCCAGCTTAATTCTATTTGCTAAATGTCAGAATAATGGAGTTTTTTATTCAGAATTTTACATAAGCTAAGGTTACGCCTTTGTGGAAGCATACAAAAATCTAATTGTGAATAAAGTTACTCTCTCATTATTCTGGGATTTAACAAACAGAAATAATTTTGGTAACTAACTGATTTAGAGCAAAAAAAAATATTTGTCTGATTTAATGTCACAGTGAGAAAAACAATGGGTTAAATTAGTAATATGACAGAAAACTGACTCAACACAAATATATGTTTTTGCTATGGGACTTGGCCCCAATATTATCAATAGAGTTCAACCTTAATCCAAAATTAAACCTCCTGCGCTAAAATTGAAATTAAATTAAGAAGAAATACACTACATTGCAATTAAACTGAACTCTGTACTGTTAAGGCTGTTTGTGGTTCAACTATCAAAGAATAACTACAGGCATAGCTTTACTGGACACTGGCTCCTTGTTGACTCTCTAATAGCACAATATTACATAGACTTGGTCAACGGAACATGTATAATTTTAATTATAACTCACCATTCATGCCTTTTGGGGGAACACAAGGTGAAGGTGGATGTCTCGATGAAGTGGCTAAAAGTGGGTCCAGAGGTTGAGCACCCAGAGCTGCCAGATGTTCTACACTGAGGTCTCCTGTACAAAAGCGTACCATGGACTGGCTGATGGATGAATTGATCTCCAACATGGCTGATTGCAAAGGAAAAGATAGGAGACAACAGAATTCAACAGAAAATGTTTTCCATTGTATGAGAACATGTAGAAAGTATAATGCTATATTTATCATTTTTGATACACATTTCAGAGATCTCTATAACAAAGTTAATTCATTCCTTAAAAACCTGCTCTTTTAAATCCTGTACCGGTCTTCTGCCCTCCAGTGGGATATTTAAGAAATACAGATGCTCTCTGCATGTTTTATTTAAGATTTCCAAGTTGATTGCACACAACTTTTAGAGAAGTCGTTTTCATGTAACAACTTTATGAGAGGTTTGACATTTTACAATTGATCAGTTCAGCTTTTGATTCTGAATATTGTGTATCTGTTGACACACTATTAACATAGTCATTAATGTATAAACTCTTTTAAAAGGGACCAGAACCAGTGTTAATTAGGAAGAAACATGCTATTGCAAGTTTCAAGCCTAGAATTCCCTCACCAGTGAGAAAAAAAAAAAAAAAAAAAAAAAAGGTATTCTGTGTAGCAGCCCCTTTTCCCCTGTAGGACATATTTTGCAAACGCATGGACAAAAAATATTTTGAAAACACCTTTTAAAATTTTTTTTTTTTTTTTGTTATGTTTACCTTTTAAAGGCTTACAAAACACATATCTTAAGTTGGTATAAAAATATGATAAACATATTACCATAAATTCCTAATGTATCACTTACAATACAAAAAATTTGAGAAGTTTAGGTAATGTTTTGAAAAAACATGGTATGTTAAAAGCATCCCATTATATGCTAAAAAAAACAAAAAAAAAAACCAAAAAAAAAACAAAAAAAAAAAAACCCAGGTATACTAGATATTATAGGGCAAATTTTTAGCAGGTCCAAAACTGCCTTTAATGGTTGTTTTTGTATTGCTAAATTAAAACAAAGATTGAAGTTTTGTAGGAAAAAAAACAAAAAGCATGTTATCTAACTTTAAGACGCATACAGGGAATTCTCAGGGCAACATTAGCACACACAGCAGGTTCAGACATGCAAGAAAAAAGGTAATCTTCATATTTCAGATTTTACATTCTGACTCTATGCAAAAGCCTTATCCTACAGGTTTTACAAACAAAATGGTATAAATATGTACCTCCCGCTGTTAAACTGACTTCAGTTTGGTATGCTAATAGTGAAGTTGTGGCTGTCAGTTTTGCTGCCATCAAATCTTTGGGAAAAACACATTTAAATGATTACCCAACATCCCCTCAAGCACAGCTTTTTATTTACCCTTTGGCTGCAGCTTTGAGAAGTTCATGTGATAACGTAAAATACACATCATTTGTTTTGCATTTATTTATTCTATTAACATTGCCAGGACAACCAGCAGTATACTGATGTGCATAAACTGTTTGCACATTTGTGTAAGTGTAAATATATTTGAATACAAGAATAAAATGATGCACATCGAATTTATATTGTTGGTTTAAATCTATTCTCCCTCTTATAAAACCGCTTAAAATATTGGGTGCCACACATACTGCCCGATAGGCCACAAACATAGTCTGTCTTATTAAATTTTAAAGCCAACATTTATAAATTTTTTAATCGCTTTTTGTTAAAAAAAAACAAACAAAAAAACAAAACAAAACTGTAACTGTTTTATTGATCTGCACCAATTACAAATAATTTACCCGACTTTTGTTTTAACCAATAGAAAACATGCAAGCCAATACCAAAGAATATTTTTAACAATAATAATTTTGTTGTGTTTTTCGGGTAACAACTTTTAATGGGTTTCAATGTAGGCTGATGGACAAATGTCACACTCTTTAAAATGCTTGTGCTACATTAATGTTTAGCCAACATCCATGATACTGGTAACATTTAAGCTTTCTTTTATTTGATGTTTAAAAGGAAATTAACTATTCTGACATATAACTCTTTTGAAAACTGTTGGCGTCAAATCAATTTCAATAAATGTGCTGTACGAGGTGTACAAAATCCTAGAGTAATACAGATCAATTCCTTCTTACCATCAGCCAGCTCAGCTCCGAACACTATGGCCCGTGACCCTGATACCCCAATGCAGTGCAGAAGAGGATCGCAGCGGAGGCTGAAGTTAATAAGAGCAGCTTCTACCCCAGCTTTGGCCAAGCCAAGCCACAGCGCCACATGTAACGGCCTGCTTTCCAAGAAGAGGGCCACCACATCCCCAGAGACCCATCCTTGAGCTCTTGCCCAATGAGCTACTGCATTAGAGATCTCATCCAGCTGGGTGAAGGTCCATGTTTCCCCTGTGGCTTCATAGATCAGTGCTGGTTTATTTGGGTGACGTTTCACTGTCTGGGCGAAAATGGAAGGAATATTGCTTCCACTGTGCATGTAACGCCACAAAGCCAGCTTCACCCTCAGCAGCACATAAAGGCCACTGATCCGGATGAGGGAAGAAGAAGAGGAAAGATTTGAGTGCAGAAAAAGATGCAGATCCAGATCCAGAGGCATCACAACTTTATTTGGACACATTTAACTTACTTGAGGTCTCTCTTGGCAGTACGTGCTGCAATGTATAAGTATTTCCAGCTTCTGGTACCCAGATATACCCCTAGGCCTGCTGCCAGACTCCAGGACCAGGACACCCCAACCAGACGCAGCAGTCCCACAGAACCCAGAGAGGCTGACACACTCGCTGCATTGTGCATTCTTGTCACAGAGAGAAGAAAAAAAAAGATGGGATTTACACAATACATGGCTTAAACTGAAGCCTACATGGGTTCCTCTTAAAGGGCTTACGTACTGCAACGCAGACTGGTACACACAAATACACCCAGAAAACTTTTTTTTTTTTAACTTAGCATTTGACAAAAACAAACAAAACAACGACAGAGCATGTTTTAGATTAACACTAGTTACAACAACAAATTATCCAGGTTGTATTTAAGCGGCAACAGCTGCCTGGAGCCACGCCAGATAAAACAAACCCTCATTAGAAGCAACTTCAAATTTGTACACAACTTACCTATGAGTCAAATAATCTGCCGCGACGTCACCTTTCACCCAATAACCCCGCAGCACGGCTCACTGTTTCTTCGTTCCTCTTTACTTTGTCCTCCCGCCTTTGAAAGCGCTGAACAGTCCACAAAGTTGCGTTTTGGTGTAAAATCGGGAGTTTTGAAGTGTTGTAGCGGCTTATCGTTATTAGCGCTGCAGCTGTCAAGTACTGAGAAGTTTACAAAGTTCAAGCTGTAGATGAAAGTATGGGTAAGCGATTATAATAGGCTGGCATCTGCGAAGAAGCTTTTAAATAATGATACCCTGAGATAATAAAGACCCAAGAGAAAAGCATAAGATGTGGAGTGAATCAGGCTATTTTCTGTACTCCATATTGGAGAGAGCTGCTGCCATTAAAGCACCGCCCACAAAGGGGTGTGAGCTTTCGGCAGCAGCTCAGGGATTTGTTTAACCCGGAGCCCGTCAAGCATTTCTCTATTTTGATTGGACAAAATCAACCGAGCCCAACTGCACCGACCACCAGATTTGCAGGAGGCTGCCACTGAATGTAGGACAAATCATGAGAACACCGGTCCAGACTACTAACTAAAATGTTGTGAAATGTCTCCCATCACTTATTCACTCCACGCTGCGCAGGGCCTTGATATGCAAACTATGAACTGTTAAGCTATGCTGAAAAATAACTATAAAATTTTAATTATAACTTTTAATTTAATTTAATTTTTTTAGTTTTTTTATTTGAGCCAGGGTGAAAAGCAAATAGCTTGGGATGCCAGTCTAAAATAAAAGGGGTCAGGGGATGAGGGTCAGTGTAGATTAATGGTATTTCTGCGGCTCTCTGACAAGGAGTTGTTGGATGTCAGAATGCTTTGAGGGTAGCGACCACAGCAAAGTCTTGTCAGCACTTTCCTTCGAAGTAAGATATAAACCCAGGGATCTAAAATTTGATTCCAGGCAGCCATGCGCAATCCAATTAGAACAAATGGATCTTTTTCGTCTTGGAGATGCAACTTAAATTGCTTCATGAAAATGTGGATCTATAAGACAGAAGAAACATAAAGTTTTAAGAAGTACATTGCAGTTTTCTAATTGAATCTAACATCTAACTCCTGAAATATCTCTAACCATTTACAGTAAATATTTTGAAAATGAAAAGATGTACACACCAGAAAGGGGCCCCAGCAGACACAAGACACCACAGTGACCGCTACGAGTTGCACCATCATCTCCACGTCAAGAGAGCAAAAGAAGGATGTAGACGATACTGTTGATGGACGACGACCACTGCTAGCTGAAGGTGTGGTATCTCCACTTCTTGACTTTATTCTTGCTTGCAGCAGTACCACCCCACTCACAATGTTGCAGAACAGGGAAAAAAATAGAGCAAAGAGACCCAGAGAAGAGAAGACCAGAACTAGGATTTTGTCAGCAGGCAATTCAGGCTTATGAATCGGCAAAAAACACCATGTGTTGGAATCTTGGGTAATATAGTGTCCCACTGAAAAAAAAGGCAACGTAGCCAGCACTAGTGCAAAGGTTGACAAAAATAGCACCACTGACTGCGCATGAGCAACTGTAATCATGGAAACATGGAAAAATGGCTGGGTGATTGCCACACAGCGTTCCACTGCCATTGCAAAACCAAGAAACAATGAACATGAGCCAAAAAACACCATACTTGCTCCAAAGACATTACAGAAGGTTGTTCCAGAATGTAAGATTTTACGTTTCAAATTCAGATGCACATGCAGTGCAAATGCACCTAAAATCACATGACCTAACAGGTCAGTGATAAGTAAAGACACTGTAAGTAGCAGAAAGGATTTTTTTGATTGGCGGCGGAATCTGGCACGGGACTGAGCCAGTATTCCCAGAGCGGTGAGGTTGGAGATGGCTCCAAATATCATGGTGAATAAGGACATCCCCAAATCACTCGTTGGATAGGAAGTGATGTTGGTAGTGGACTCATTAGAAGAAGATATTACTGGTACACTCGGAGTCATCATCTTCAATGTAATCTACAGAAAAATACAAGTGTAATTACAATTATTTTGAAAAAAATCTACTCATCCAGAAGTTAACACAAATATAACTAAAGTTTTTTGTACTTTAAGGATTCTAGTTTGTTTTAAATTGTTTCAAAAAAATCACATTGGCAGACTTTTAAATAATGTTATTGTATTTTTAAAAACAAAATAAAACAGGAAAATCATACTCATGTAGTGGTTTAACTTTCATTAATTTTCACAACATGCTGTCAAACCATATGCAATTCTTGCTTTTGTTCATTCTGGAGACTCACCAAGATTATCATCATCTCTGTTCAACATCTTTTATTTAAAATGTCAATTTTCTTCAGTTTTATCTTTGTTTATTTCTAACATTTCAAAGGAATTTAGTCACATTTGAAATGCCCTTTGTTTCACTTATAGAAATGTATTGAATTTAAATAAAGAAGGAATCTGAATTAGCTGTGTTCCCCCTATTTAGAATTTTTACCTCTATTTTCACCCCACTCTAATTTGTCCCAAGAAGAAACAAATCAACACTTTTGACATCACAAAGACTCCTTATTTCATCTTTGCCAGTAGTTGCTTAAAGAAAGACAGTTTAGTCTGTAACACCATAGAGAAGCTTTATATTTCATAGAATTCGAGGAAATTTATAAAGATTTAATTTGCTCACTCATATAAAATTTTCTTTAGAATTCATGTACATAAACAGTGGACACCAAATTCTTCTCTTCAAAACCAAGGTTGTAATTTTGAATGCAGTACTAAATAATACAAAATATTATAGAAATACCTTTGAAGCAAAATATGGAATGCTCTGTTATGGTTGGGGCATTTTTTTTTTTGAATTGTATTGTTTAAATACATAACTGAGAAATTTGAATTTCTGCCCAGTTTCTGGCATCATCTGCTTATAGTGGCAGGCCAGCTTTCAGAGTATTACCTCTAGAGACTTGCAGAAACCTGCTCTTTCATTGTACTTTTGCTTCATGACTATCTTAACCATTATCTATGAAAACAGGAATGCACCAAATATGTTATTTATAGCATAAATTACAAGTAAAAAAGGAATAAATTATGAATAAAACTTACCCAGAGACTGCAACGGATGAATGCTGGGTTGTTTATGGTGGAAACAGATGAATATGTTTCTTATCAGCAACGTTGCCTTGTTTGCTAAGTGAGTTATCACTACTTCCCTCTCATTTTCTCCTGGGTTCCCTCCCTTTTTCTCTCCAACAGTTTCTCTATTGTCTGTTCCTGATTTTTTTTTTCTCTCTCTCTCTCTCTCTCTCTCTCTCTCTCTCTCTCTCTCTCTCTCTCTCTCTCTCTCACTCACTCACTCTAGAAAAAGGTTTTTTTTTTTTTTTTTTTTTTTTTTTTTTTTTTTTATCACCACCTTCTGGATCTGCATTTTCCATTCTCCTTCTCTGCTGAAAGTGTTCCTTCCATTTATTGATTTCTTCTGATGATCCTAAGGAACAGAGTGGATCTCAGCTCACTCTCAGTTATTTTCCTATTGATCAACTGCTTGCTAAATGGTTCAACACTCATACTCAGAAGCAGATGTTGCTTACATTCTTTTCTTCAGTAACAAAATATTTTTTTTTCTTTCTTGAAAACATGTAGTATTCATATCTCATCAACAAATGTGATGTCATTGATCAAATTTCATACAGTGCAATGATAAAATGTGACCCTAGGGATTGCCTTATGAAAAAATAAGATTGATAGAAACAGAATTCAGCCTTGACCTTTACTGCAAACTAGATTTCTAAATGTCATGATTCTGTATGATTTAATTCCTCCTTGAAATGAGTGGTCTCTGTCTAAACCTTCGAGTTTGTCTAGGAACCATCATGTCGCTGATCTCACATAAACAGGAAGGAATAGGAGAACGTCTCCCATTTCCTCTGTAAGCTTTTCAGCCCCACAGTAAGAAATGCCTTTGAAATCATCAACAATGTTAGATATAGGATTACATTTATTTTTGCAAATCTAAAAAAAGACATTTAAAAATACAGATTTCAAGAATTCACACAAAGAAAGAGATGTAAACAAGAAATAAACAACATCAGTGTAAAATATGAGATGTGCGCTAAAACCATGTGTTACAGCGGTGCTACCATTTCAGAGGACCATAATAACTGAACTTATCTAATATCAGTTTCTAGACAAATACCATACGAACTCACCAAATAAACAACTCTTTTAGATGTATTCAGAGGCTATAAATACAGCAAACTTGCATGCTACTGCAGGCTAAATTTCCCAGCAACTTATATACAGGCAGACATTCAAACTATAAACGTGTGTGTGTGTGTGTGTTGTGGGTTTCATTTGTATTTCTCAAACTCAAAGACTTTAAAAGAAGAGCTTGTAACATAAGTATTTTCTGGACTGTCCTTGCTAAATTAATTGAGTACCTAAATGAAGCAACTTACATGATTAAATGTGCCTGATTAAGTTCTACAAACATATGTGTAACTTTGATCAAAAGAAGAATACATGACATCAGTATATTTAAAAAATATAGTTTTTGTGTGTACATTTCCAAAATAAATTACATAATTTATCAAGTCACAAAAAAATATATTTTAAAAGTATTGGCATGAAATTAAAACACATCATGGATAGTATGAGTTGTAAAGACAAGCTGTATTAAAAGATTTTATATCCACATTTTAACTGGACTTTAATCTAAAGTTCTTGCTCAGTTATTTTAGATGTGAGACTCTCCTGTGTCCTGGGTACTTCTGGATGCCTGAAAATGAAAATGCAAACAACGAGGGTATTAAAAACACATTACATTTGTTAAATTGTTTCTTCATTATGAAGCAAAGCTTTGCCCTCTCAGAAAAAATACACTATACTTTACTTCCCATCTTCTATAATAACTCATTGATATCAAACCATAAACAGTTAAGATGTGGTCAGAGGATGTTAATAATTGACTTCATTTAATATCCAGTTTTATACTGAAAACTTGAAACTACAGTTAAAACCAGACCCTCTGTATAAAAAGACACAACACCTTTTTACTGAATGAAATTAAATTACACTGAAGCTTCCCTGTTTTAGGTCAGTTAGGATTGCCAAAATTGTTATTGTTAAATACCAGAATAGGGAGGGAGAACACTTAGATAATGATGTTATTGTTTTATAAACTTCTGATTATGAGGATTCTGGTTAATTTACAGCACTGAGTGAACTGGAGGCAAACCAGCGGACATTAAGGCAAATATTAAGGTGAAGGTGTTGGCTGAAGCAGTAAAGAAAGTCATTAACAGAGAAACTAGTCCTATACCAACAGGGGCTAAAAGATCACTCAGAAAAAAAGAACCCATTACTCCAAAACCACCATTAAAAAAAAAAAAAAAAAAATAAAATAAAAAATCAAGATGCTGTTTTCAAATCCACTCAGGGACAAAAACCTTAATTTCAGGGCACATGTCTTGTCTGATAAAACTTGAATTGAAGTGTTTGGCCATAATGTCAGTTGTTACATTTGGAAGAAAATGGGCAAAGTTTGCAAGTTTAAGACCATTCCTAAAATGTTGTATGACGTATGACAGTGCCATCAATTAGGGATTGGTGCACATCACAAAAAAAGACGGCATTATATGGAATTACATGAAGTGCAAATATTGAATTAACATTTCAAGATATCAGCCAGAAACCCAAAGTTTGGGCACAAATGGGTTTTCCAAATGGGCAATGATCCTAAGCATATCAACAAATTAGTTTCAAAGTTGCTTAAGGAGAACAAAGTCAATGTTTTGGATTGGTCATTATAAAGCCATGATCTTAGTCACCTAGAAAACATGTGCGCAGAGCTGAAAAGGTGTGTGTGAGCAAAGTTGCCTACAAACCAGAGATTGTTAAACCAGTTCTGTCTGAAGGAATGGGCCAAATTCCAGCAAACTACTGTGAGAAGCTTGTAAAAGGACACCCACAATGTTTAACCAAAGTCATATAATTTAAAAGACAATTCTATCAAACACTGAGAAAAAGTATGCAAACTTCTAAATTCAAAGAAAACAATAAAAATAAGTCTATAAGCAATTCTCTTTCTCATTGCTGTGGTATTTAGAAAATACAAATAATTTAGTGAAACTAACTGACCCACAGTTAAGCCCAAAATTACCAATGGCAGATTTAGGCTTAAAGTAATCCTTTGTTTCTTTTGTCTGAAAATAATATCAACAATTAAGAATTTGTGGAGGGAGCTAAAAATTAGGGTGATGGTAAGGATGCCTTCCAACCTGAAAAACTTTGTGT
The DNA here is from genome assembly GCA_014839685.1 of Anableps anableps. Lineage (NCBI taxonomy): Eukaryota > Metazoa > Chordata > Actinopteri > Cyprinodontiformes > Anablepidae > Anableps > Anableps anableps. The sequence goes on along the minus strand of CM026083.1, from coordinate 20,376,753 downwards.
TCATTTCCAAACAAACTGTCATAAAATCAGTGGAAATATGCAAAAAGCTGGTCAGCAATTATAGGAACGAGTTTATAGTTGAAAAGCTAATGAAGATTTTTCCATTGATTATTGAGAATAGCATAAATAATTATCTACCTTTCATTTATTGATAAAAGGAAAATAAAAGCAGATATCTGTTTGAAAACTGATTCTCCTTTTACAATCTTTTGCGAGATACTCATACTGAGATCTCTCATTTTCTATCAGAAACAACCTTTTTGGTTTTAATTAAAGTAATTTTAAATGGAAATGAATAATTCTGGGCTTAACTTCAACAGAAAAACATTGTTGACAGTGAAAATGAAGAGTAAAAAAAAGTATTTTAAAACTGTGCATGTGAATATCTGTAAGTTTGTGGTTTTAACTGACTTTTGAACACATTTTAAAGGTGTTGTTTAACTTCAGTCTTGGTGCATTAATGAGCAGTAAATGTATTACTTCTTTTGCAAACAACTACTACATTAATTTGAAATTTCTGCTTACGTTAGCTTTGCTTGAGTAGTTGAACTCGGAGTACATTCTCTTCTGAGGTGCACATAACCGAGAAAGAATGTTTTCATACTCCTCCCTCACCTAAAATCAGAAAACATATTGTGTTTTGATCCCTGATGTTGTAGAAAAACTGAAAGGTGATTTTTGTTTACTTCTAATAAATGGTAAAACTGACCTGTTTGGAAAAAAGACAGTGCATTACAAAGAGCATGACACCTTGAAGGCTGCCAAAAATGGTGAACAGATAAGACATGGCAATTGTGTCTTTCTCAAACTGGAAACACCCGAAGATCCACATGATGCCGAGTATACAGAGCTGAGCCACTGCAGTAATGGTGAATGTCCTGCAGGAGGCAATAAATGCACAAAGGTCAAATGTGAGGACCTTTATTTTTTTTTTATGTTAAGAAGGATGTTGGTCTCACTTTTTTCCATTTCATGAGTAAGGAAGTAAAACAGGTTTTTTGACAAAGGAAAATATGACTAAAATGCATCATAGTGATTATTAGCTTTTTGATAGTTGTAGGTCAGCATGTAGGTCAGTGGCAACTTACTTGATTTTATGCAAGCTGTCCAGATCTGGATTTAAACTTGAAAACTTCTGTGCCAACTTCCACACAGTGACGAGAAAGAAGAAAATGTTTACCTGGAAGATGAGCAACATTTTGAACAGAAATTGAAGTGGTTCCCACATAATTTTTAAAGTAAATAATTAATTAATTTTTGGTAAAATCTTACAACAATGATGACACAGGCAGGGCCAAAGAAACTCCAAATGGAATCCAAGTTGAGCCAGCAACTAGAATGCAAGTTAACAGTTTATCGAGCAGAGTGTAGGTCAACATGGTCAGAGGTTCAAGTGTGGTTACAAGATGGGACAAAATTGAAAATAGAGTGATATTAACTGATGAAATATAGAAAACTCACTATTTCTTTGTCCCATATCCATCTGCGTTAACCAATGCAGAGACAGCAACAATTACAGCTGGGACTCCGTAGCCCCCTGCCATCATGTAGATGGTTTTGAAGTTGGTGTTGAAGACCAGGACCACCATTCTGAAGAGCTGGATTCCCTCCAGACACATCCAGCAGAATGTAGCCAGGTAGAAGAAGTGCAGCATCCCAGCAACTACAGCACACCCAACCTAACGGAGAAAATGAAGCTCAGCATGTGAAATGAGACAAAGCTCATAATTTCAAGACCAGTTCAAGATATAGAAAAGAGCTAATTGCTAATATTTTCTAACAGAATAAATACACAAGTAGCTGTAGTATGACTTCATGCGTGCTTCTCTGGTGTGTTTTTTTAAAGTGGCAAGCACTTTCAAGATCATTTTTATGTATGCAACAAGCTGTTAAAGCATTTACCCTGTTCTCTGTCTGAGAGATGCCTGCTAAAAAGATAAGAGTTGCAGTAAAGAGGCTGATGCAGAGGTGCAGGTGGATGGTTGTTCTTGGGCTTTTAATGGACCGGATCATTGAGAACGTCAGGATGCAGAAGAACAGACAAATTAATGAAAGGGACAGGCCTATCCAGGAGATCAGCTGCAACTCAAAATGGCCCTGTATGGAGACAGAATGGTAACAAAAGACAATTTATGGTGTAAAATTAAAGCACTGTGTTGTGGAGTGTGAGTAGCTTTATGTTTTGAATAACTGTGAAAGAAAGTAGAACCTCTATCTCATAGAGGGCCATGAGCACAGCGAAGCTGCTCAGGTGGTTACAGGAACACACTGTGTATTTTGGGTTGGACTCCATCACGCTGCAGCCGCGATCGGACCATGCACCTCCTTCCTTAGAGGAATCCCAGAACACACAGGTGTGGGAGGTTTGATTTGACTGAAACAAATAAATGCATTAGTTTAAAAATTATCTTGAAAAGATGAATGTTGTGGAAAAAAGAAACAAAGAGACTTTTCTCTTTACCTGATCAAGGTGATACAAAGTTATATGAACTGGTTCTTTGAGGTGTTTTGTGTTTCTGTTACTGACACTGACAGTCACCACTTTGGAGTTTATCTTAAAGTCCTGGCTTTCATTCTTTCTCATCCCATGAAAGAAACCATCTGTCCATTTTTCCAGGTTTAAATAACTCAGCAATGAAACTGTTGTAAATCCTTTGACGACAGGATAACACAGGTTAATGTTTCAAATGAATGTGTTTTAAACGTGTTATTTATAGACATCATTGTTACCCGGATAAGATGAGGGATCTCCTGCAGCTTCCTCCAACTTGATATCCAGTTTAGCATGTTGAGATGACAGAGTCGTTAATCCTTGGGGTATGGCCGACCCAGTATGCACCAGCAGCTCCAGTTCTGGTGGAAAATTGTTGTTGAACTGAAATTACTTGTACTAAAGTAAAAATGATCAGCTGGTTGAAATTTTGACTTTAAAGAAGCAGATCCTTCTTATTCCTTATTCTCTTTTGCAAAAAAAAGTAAAAGGGAAAGTCTAAGGAGTGCATACATTTTTGTTTGGAAAGCAGTCATATTAATTGCTGTTTCACCTGTGTGATTGGTGGATCTTTTAGTCCCTGGTGTTTTAATAAAAGGTCCAATGAGCCTGAGAGCTTGCTCCACCAAGTCTAGAAAGGTGGAGACTTTACTGTTGTCTTTGAGAAATCCTGTAGACACAACCTGGTCAGTCACAGAGAGTAGACTCTACAGTCAGAGGAGGAGAGAAATTGAAAAAAAACACGCATGAAAGATTAAACAAAAAGCAAAGTCAGAGTGAGAACAGACTTTTTGGCAGCATATCTGTACAGATAGCTGTACACCATCTGACAGCATACAGAAGGAGGGCTTCCTCTTAACGACTGTTTCAAAAAACTATTTGTACCTTTAGTAAGCCTTCTCCATTGAGCTCCTTTGGATCCTTACTTTCTGAGAGCTTCAGACAGCTTTCACTCAGTTGCTTCATGTCATCTTGAACGATGAAAAATTTCTAAAAGCAAACAAAAATTAATGAATACAAAAAGTAAATGATAAGAGACATTTGAGGAAGATCATATTTGGAAAAAAACAAAACATTCATGTTATGAACTTAACCTTGATTAGATTGTTCACATTCTTGAAAACACCACAGTCCAGTTCTAAGAAAAGAAAGATTTCACTGACTTTCTGAAGATCATTTTGAAAGTGCTTTGTTTCATATAAACCAAAATCCTGTTTTGTACTGGCTGTTCAGAAAAACTAAGAGTTGATCTATTCTTACCAGTACAACGAGCCATTTTGTTTCCATAGTTAGTAAACCCTGCAAAGCATGCACAGTAATGGCCACTGGCTCCACGATGGCAGGTTCCATTTCCACAGATTTTCTCATCAATCTCACATATGTCTGAAATGGAAACAAATCAAGGATGGAAAAAAAATAACTGCAGTGTAATTAAGCCAGTCCAATAAATGGTCAACTAATGTCTTGTTTCAACCTAATATTTGAAAGTTGATTAGGCAAAACAATTTTGAAATTTATTAAAAGGATTTTAAATGTGCAAATCTTGTCAAATCATATCACAGTCATCACCTTCACATCGCTCCTCCTTCCCAGTAAAGTTAGATTTTCTATATTTCAGTCCAAAGCCAGCATTGCAGACACAGTAATAACTGCCTTGTGTGTTTTTACATTGTGCATTCTGACCACAAGCATTTTTATCTTCACATTCATCTTTGTCTGTATGAGCAGGAAGAAGGAATGTAAAAAATACGTAAGAAAACAAACTGACATCACCTTAAATGTAAAGAAAAGCAAACTAACACAACTTCAAAAAAGTCACTGTGTTACCTCTGCATATAACATTGTCGCTGCGCTGAAATTTTTTTACTCCAGTAGAAGAGGCAAATCCCTTTTCACAGGTGCAGGTGTAGCTGGAAATTGTGTTTTCACAAGAGGCATCAGGTCCACAGATGTCTTTGTTTTCCAAACATTCATTGATATCTTGGTTTTAACGGGTAAGAAAAGAATAATGATGTATAAGAAATGGCTGATGAAATTGAATTGTTTGTCATTTCTAATTAAAGACTATTTACCTTTACATATTGCAGAGTTTTCACCAGTAAAATTCACAGCTTTTGTTGACGACCTGAAACCATCCTTGCACTGGCAGTAGTAGCTGCCATTTGTGTTGAAACACACTGCATTTTCTACACATGATGGTGGAATATCATCAGCACATTCATCGACATCTTTGTCAAGGAAAGAGAATTGTGAAAGTTATTTTAGCATGAACTGATGCTTAGCTTAATTCTGAAATTGATATTGATGTGAAAAAACCCCAAAAAACAAGAAATGATAAAAAGAGATATTTTAGTATACATAGTAATAAACTGAAAGCAATGAGTTAAGATAAATAAAACAATGAAGTACTTTCCAATAGAAAACTGCACATATGTAACATATATGTTTGTCTCTTTGAAAAAGTTTATGCTTTTTTTACATACCAACACAGCTTTTGTCATTCACCTCGAACCCGAAAGGGCAGGATGTTTGTGTTTGGACAGTGAAAAGAGAAAGGATCAAAGCTGAAAAACAAGCGGAAAAGGTCACTCTTTACTGCAGCCAAATACATTTGGATGTTTTAATTTATTACTACTGATTTCTACAATCATTGAAAGATACAGGGTGTTCGTTTAGCAAGGTTTCAAGATTCAATAGGTCAAATCATTAGAGCCAGAGATATAATGAATTTTGAGAAGGCCCTGCTGAAAAATCAAACCCTTGAGTCTTGATTTTCTCAAAGTGTATTACCACCTTGTATAACAATTCAGGATAATCTTCACATAATTGTCTGGAGGACACGTTTGGAACCATCGGCTGGTATTAAAAGTATTAAAAATACAGAATACCATTATATGCTAGGCTCTGACTGTTTACTGTCAAGTTTTTGTAGTTTCCTGAATGTAAGTTTGATACTGAGCATTTAAAACAGGAAGAGAGAATGTTTATACTGGTGAGCCTATTGGCTTTACCAATGATAATCCTTAAAATGAGATCTTAAATATTTTAATGATCAATTTATTAATTTTGGGGATGTTCTATTGCTTCATAAGTTTATTGTTTTGATCTGTTCAGAACACATTTCTCGAGCAGTTTTCTCTTAATAATATTTCCATTGTAAATGGATAGTTAACAATAAAAATAACTGTTTAATACTAAAATAATAATCTTTAGAAATCACAGTTTGTGATTAGTCTGCAACAGTATACAATATGGATTTTAGATTAGCATAGAGCAAATAACAGGACCTTTAGCGGCAATGTGTGGAAATAATATTGTTTGATTATTACAGACGAGATGAAAGATTACTAGTTTAGTAATCCCAGCACTTCTGAAAATGTTTAGTTGTTTTCTGAAATCAGAATTTGTCAGTGTTGTTTCTTGTTGCTAGTGGCATTACAACAGAGTTCTTCCTTCTGAGGTCAGCTGACTGGTCCCTGTGGTTACAGTGTGGTAAGAAATAATGTGGGTACAGGCGGATGAGGTCATAGTGTATAAATATTCTCTTTAAGTCAAATGAACAATTTACAGATTGTTCTCAAAATGTGTTTTTTAGCTCTTTTCCAGGCTAAAGCTGCAATGTAACTGTGCCACATTTAAAATATAGTCAACAATTTTAAAAACTGGTGTCTAAATTTATAGTTGACAGGTAACTCTTTTTCTCCCGTGAGAGACAATTAATTAACTAAAAAATTTAAAACAAATCCAGATGAACTGATTTAAAGATCACTTGAAATTAGATCCCTATTATTTGACTAATAGAGCCCTGTATAAATAAGTTGGTAATGTCTAAAGTTACAGCACTGGTTTATCTATTAGGTTTCTTGTGACAAACCATAATAAAATATAACAGAAACAGATGATTTTCCACTCATGTCCAAATTAATGACAGATGTGACTCACCCAGTATCAAGACGGTCCACTTGGCTCTCATGGTGAAGAGGCAAGCAACGTCCAGATGAGTATTTAAGAAGTCAAAAGAACTTGAAAATTTTTCCACATTCAGATGGTCTGACACTCTTTTCTTTGGTCCCGCTTAAACAATTGGCAAGCCTTGCAAACTGGAAATTGGAAAAAATAGGTCTAACCGCACAAGTTAATGTCTATGAAAAAAGCAAAGTGGCTACTTTTCATGCCAGTCCCACTTCTGTAAGTTTATCTGTGCCTCTTTGCATAAAGTTGCATCTTCTCTTAGTTTCCCTCCTCGATCTTGCCTCTCCTTTCTCTTCTTCTCTTCTACTATCAGACTGATCTCTCCGTGGAGGTAAGCTGCCAAGGATTAATAGAACTTTGAAGGAGGATCTCTCTCTCTCTCTCTTTCTCTCTGAATCATGACACTGACTCTGAGGTTTGTACAACCAGCAAATTTTCAGGAACTAATGTACTTGTTGGGGTGTGGTAGCAGAGACAGGATGTAGTTATGACAGCTTACTGACATCTGAATACATGATAAAAAGACATCACCTAAAAGTGTTTTTGCACGGATAATTTCTTTCTCTTTTTGTCTTTAACCATCTTTCATCTCTGCCTGCCGCGTTGGACTCTGATTAGGGGACACACACAGGGTTAAAAAAAGGCTGAGACTTTCACACTGTTCATTGTTCAATGGAGTCGCGCTGTCTGACTTACCCTCCCAAAGGCGCACAGCCTCCTGACTATGATGATGACACATATATGGCTTCAGTCTCAGATTGCTTCTGATTCAGAGAATGTTGCTGCAAAAGGGCTAAAAAATACAGAAAACAAAAGATGTACTCATCTTTTGGTCAACATGGTGGCAATTCTCCATTTATTACAGAAAAAAGTATAATACACCAACAGCTTATCTAATCACAAGAGGGCGGGGGAGTGTTACATGCTTCAGCTGCATGTTATCTCACTTAACTTAAGTTGTTAAGGTTTTTTTTTTTGTCTAAGCGCTCATTGGAAACTGATCTTGTGGATTAGCTGCAGTGGAAATGTTGATTCGATAAAGTTTGAAGACAGAAGAAAGTTGGTGTAATATTTGGTGTGTTGCATAAAGGACCTATTAAATCAAACCCAAAGAGTATTAAACTGAAAAGAAACAAGCAACACTCTGTGACAAATAGCGGCTGCATTTGGTCACAGTGAAATAGTATGGAGAATTTCATGAGACAGTTGGTCTCTATTAATGTTTGAACTTTGGCTTGCTTTGTTTGGTGTGTTTTTTTGAGAACCATCTTAGATAAGGCCCAATACTGATACTTCCCTAACATCTAACACTTCAGCTGTTTTTGTCTCAGTTTGAGGAAAACTAACTACAGACAACATTAGTATTATTTTAAATCATTTTTGTCTTTTTTATTAATATATAACAGGCAGTGGCATAAGCAAAAACAAAACACAAACAGTATCAGAGTACCTCAGACAAAATGTCATTAATACAGGTTTTTGTATAATACTATTAACTATTACAGCCCATATAGCCTATATAACCCTCTAAAACATTAATTGTAATGGCTAATGTACTGAACTATCCAAAAGTATTCAACAATACCTATTTTCTTTCTGTCTGTCAGAGCTTTTGTGGGGACATGGGTTTCTTCTTCACTCCTTTTCTGCTCAGACCATTTTAAGAGAAATATTTGACCTTCCAATCAGGTATAAAACCTAAACTCCATGAATAAAGCAGTTTGAATCTACACATAACAGAGAACAGAAAAAGAAAAATACAGAATAAAGAACTAGGTGACCGCCAACTTACCAAAGAACCAATTTTAAATTAGATCTTTGGGCTGTTTGGTACCATAAAGTTATAATCAGTTCTCCTTTTTGGAATGAATCAATAACAATACCAAACATAACACAATTTGACATTAAATATTTAAATATTTCAAGGTGATTGCCAGAGAACTCATGGCTAAAAACATGATCAGCTAAAGGATGCTGTGTGTCTCAGGTTGTCTTTAAGACATGACTTCTAGATATTAGATACTTTCAGATCTGATGTAGATAGCACTTCTGGCCTCACAGTTCTGCTTTGTTCCACCCTGGTCCCATTTCCTCTTTTTAAGAGAAGACGGAACAATATAAGGTCATGTTTGAGTTGAATGGCCGGACTTAAATAAAGTGTAGATAAAGAGAAAGCCTGACGAAATATTGATCAAGACCACTGAAAATGACTACAAAGAAATGAGACTTATTGTCAATATACCAAATAATAATGCCTATTTACTAAACAAAGAACAAAAACAATGTGGGTTGTTAGAAATATCAGTCTTTTGGACTTGAGTTACAGGTTATGGTTACTTTTCTTCAATGTTACACTCTCCCGTGTCCAGGGTATGTCTGGATGCCTGGGAAAGAAAAAAATAGAGTGAAAGTTTAGTTAGTGATGAAAAACACAGTGTTGGTGAAGATACACTATCCTGTCACCTTACAGCTCTTCTAATTCCCCAGAGACTTAAAACACTAAAGATGAGAATGTTACTCTTTAGGGATTCTCAGATTCTGTTTGCAGCATTACATTTCCACCTGCTTTCATTTTAGTTTACATAAAAGCTATGTTGTCCAAATGCATTATAAAATTACTGTTTAATCTTGCTCTAGTGATGAGCAAAGAACTACTGCAGTGAGATTAAAATGACTGCCTACATGTGCTTGTCTCCTTTTCCAAGCTGGACAGAGTTGAGAAAAAATGCTTCCATACTCGTCTCTCACCTGAAATTACAATCCAAATCAGTTTCAAACAGCTGAAGAAATATCAGAGAACGTTTGTAGTAGTGCTACATTACCAACCTGTTTTGAAAACAGGCAATGCATGATAAAAAGCAGAACGCCCTGAAGGCTGAAAATGTTGAACAGATAAGACATGCTGGCACCCTGTCTTTCCAGTTGGAAGCTGTTGAATATCCACATGGTGCGGAGAATACACAGCTGAGCAACCACAGTAACAGCAAATGCTCTACAAAAGGCAAACGATGCATTCTGGTCATATACAAGAACTTAGTTATATTAACATTACATTCACGAAGCAGTAAAGGAGGTGATGTTTACTTGCTCTAAAAGAATCTGTTTTTTGATAGTTGTAGACAACATGCGGGTCAGTTGCAACTTACTTTATTTTATGCAAGCTGTCCAGGTCTGGGTTTAAACTTGAAAACTTCTGTGCCAATCTCAACACCGTGATAAGGAAGAAGACAGTGTTTCCCTTAACGACAACAGAGTTTTGAACAGAATGGGGTTTCCAGAATTTGACTGAAGTAAATAATTTTTTTGTGTATTCTTACAATAATAAAGACATAGGCAGGACCAAAGAAACTCCAAATGTAATCCAGGTTTAACCAGCAACTAAAATACGTTGAAGAGTTTATTCAGCAGAATGTACACGACATATTCTGAGTGAGAGCAAAAACTGAAAAACAATTTACAGGATATGGGTAAATGTCTTTTTGACATAATACCAGAAACTTACGATTTCATTGTGTCATATCCATCTGCGTTAACCAATGCAGAGACAGCAACAATTACAGCTGGGACTCCGTAGCCCCCTGCCATCATGTAGATGGTTTTGAAGTTGGTGTTGAAGACCAGGACCACCATTCTGAAGAGCTGGATTCCTTCCAGACACATCCAGCAGAATGTAGCCAGGTAGAAGAAGTGCAGCATCCCAGCAACTACAGCACACCCAACCTAACGGAGAAAATGAAGCTCAGCATGTGAAATGAGACAAAGCTCATGATTTCAAGACCAGTTCAAGATATAGAAAAGAGCTAATTGCTAATATTTTCTAACAGAATAAATACACAAGTAGCTGTAGTATGACTTCATGCATGCTTCTCTGGTGTGTTTTTTTAAAGTGGCAAGCACTTTCAAAATCATTTTTATGTATGCAACAAGCTGTTAAAGCATTTACCCTGTTCTCTGTCTGAGAGATGCCTGCTAAAAAGATAAGGGTTGCAGTAAAGAGGCTGATGCAGAGGTGCAGGTGGATGGTTGTTCTTGGGCTTTTAATGGACCGGATCATTGAGAACGTCAGGATGCAGAAGAACAGACAAATTAATGAAAGGGACAGGCCTATCCAGGAGATCAGCTGCAACTCAAAATGGCCCTGTATGGAGACAGAATAGGAATATTAAAACATTCATAGCCTGAAGTGGAACAGTTACATGTTGGAGTATACGAAGCCTCATGTTTTGAATCATTCTGCAGTTGAGAAAGTAGAACCTCTGTTTTATTGAGGGCCGTGAGCACAGCGAAGCTGCCCAGGTGGTTATAAGAACACAATGTGTATTTTGGGTTGGACTCCATCATGCTGCAGCCGCGATCGGACCATGCACCTCCTTCCTTAGAGGAATCCCAGAACACACAGGTGTGGGAGGTTTGATTTGACTGAAACAAATAAATGCATTAGTTTAAAAATTATCTTGAAAAGATGAATGTTGTGGAAAAAAGAAACAAAGAGACTTTTCTCTTTACCTGATCAAGGTGATACAAAGTTATATGAACTGGTTCTTTGAGGTGTTTTGTGTTTCTGTTACTGACACTGACAGTCACCACTTTGGAGTTTATCTTAAAGTCCTGGCTTTCATTCTTTCTCATCCCATGAAAGAAACCATCTGTCCATTTTTCCAGGTTTAAATAACTCAGCAATGAAACTGTTGTAAATCCTTTGACGACAGGATAACACAGGTTAATGTTTCAAATGAATGTGTTTTAAACGTGTTATTTATAGACATCATTGTTACCCGGATAAGATGAGGGATCTCCTGCAGCTTCCTCCAACTTGATATCCAGTTTAGCATGTTGAGATGACAGAGTCGTTAATCCTTGGGGTATGGCCGACCCAGTATGCACCAGCAGCTCCAGTTCTGGTGGAAAATTGTTGTTGAACTGAAATTACTTGTACTAAAGTAAAAATGATCAGCTGGTTGAAATTTTGACTTTAAAGAAGCAGATCCTTCTTATTCCCTATTCTCTTTTGCAAAAAAAAGTAAAAGGGAAAGTCTAAGGAGTGCATACATTTTTGTTTGGAAAGCAGTCATATTAATTACCTGTGTGATTGGTGGATCTTTTAGTCCCTGGTGTTTTAATAAAAGGTCCTATGAAGCTTAGAGTTAGATCCATCAAGTCTAGGAAGGTTGAGACTTTCCTGTTATCACTGAGAAATCCAGTAGACACAACCTGGTCAGTCACAGAGAGTAGACTCTACAGTCAGAGGAGGAGAGAAATTGAAAAAACACGCATGAAAGATTAAACAAAAAGCAAAGTCAGAGTGAGAACAGACTTTTTGGCAGCATATCTGTACAGATAGCTGTACACCATCTGACAGCATACAGAAGGAGGGCTTCCTCTTAACGACTGTTTCGAAAAACTATTTGTACCTTTAGTAAGCCTTCTCCATTGAGCTCCTTTGGATCCTTACTTTCTGAGAGCTTCAGACAGCTTTCACTCAGTTGCTTCATGTCATCTTGAACGATGAAAAATTTCTAAAAGCAAACAAAAATTAATGAATACAAAAAGTAAATGATAAGAGACATTTGAGGAAGATCATATTTGGAAAAAAAAACAAAACATTCATGTTATGAACTTAACCTTGATTAGATTGTTCACATTCTTGAAAACACCACAGTCCAGTTCTAAGAAAAGAAAGATTTCACTGACTTTCTGAAGATCATTTTGAAAGTGCTTTGTTTCATATAAACCAAAATCCTGTTTTGTACTGGCTGTTCAGAAAAACTAAGAGTTGATCTATTCTTACCAGTACAACGAGCCATTTTGTTTCCATAGTTAGTAAACCCTGCAAAGCATGCACAGTAATGGCCACTGGCTCCACGATGGCAGGTTCCATTTCCACAGATTTTCTCATCAATCTCACATATGTCTGAAATGGAAACAAATCAAGGATGGAAAAAAATAACTGCAGTGTAATTAAGCCAGTCCAATAAATGGTCAACTAATGTCTTGTTTCAACCTAATATTTGAAAGTTGATTAGGCAAAACAATTTTGAAATTTATTAAAAGGATTTTAAATGTGCAAATCTTGTCAAATCATATCACAGTCATCACCTTCACATCGCTCCTCCTTCCCAGTAAAGTTAGATTTTCTATATTTCAGTCCAAAGCCAGCGTTGCAGATACAGTAATAACTGCCTTGTGTGTTTTTACATTGTGCATTCTGACCACAAGCATTTTTATCTTCACATTCATCTTTGTCTGTATGAGCAGGAAGAAGGAATGTAAAAAATACGTAAGAAAACAAACTGACATCACCTTAAATGTAAAGAAAAGCAAACTAACACAACTTCAAAAAAGTCACTGTGTTACCTCTGCATATAACATTGTCGCTGCGCTGAAATTTTTTTACTCCAGTAGAAGAGGCAAATCCCTTTTCACAGGTGCAGGTGTAGCTGGAAACTGTGTTTTCACAAGAGGCATCAGGTCCACAGATGTCTTTGTTTTCCAAACATTCATCGATATCTTGGTTTTAACGGGTAAGAAAAGAATAATGATGTATAAGAAATGGCTGATGAAATTGAATTGTTTGTCATTTCTAATTAAAGACTATTTACCTTTACATATTGCAGAGTTTTCACCAGTAAAATTCACAGCTTTTGTTGACGACCTGAAACCATCCTTGCACTGGCAGTAGTAGCTGCCATTTGTGTTGAAACATGTTCCATTTTGTCCACATGGTGGTGGAATATCAGCACATTCATCGACATCTTTGTCAAGGAAAGAGAATTGTGAAAGTTATTTTAGCATGAACTGATGCTTAGCTTAATTCTGAAATTGATATTGATGTGAAAAAACCCCAAAAAACAAGAAATGATAAAAAGAGATATTTTAGTATACATAGTAATAAACTGAAAGCAATGAGTTAAGATAAATAAAACAATGAAGTACTTTCCAATAGAAAACTGCACATATGTAACATATATGTTTGTCTCTTTGAAAAAGTTTATGCTTTTTTTACATACCAACACAGCTTTTGTCATTCACCTCGAACCCGAAAGGGCAGGATGTTTGTGTTTGGACAGTGAAAAGAGAAAGGATCAAAGCTGAAAAACAAGCGGAAAAGGTCACTCTTTACTGCAGCCAAATACATTTGGACGTTTTAATTTATTACTACTGATTTCTACAATCATTGAAAGATACAGGGTGTTCGTTTAGCAAGGTTTCAAGATTCAATAGGTCAAATCATTAGAGCCAGAGATATAATGAATTTTGAGAAGGCCCTGCTGAAAAATCAAAACCAATCATTTTGTCCTGATTTTCTGAAATTGTATTGCGAGCTTGTGTTACTCAAGATCATCTGCACATGAGCATTTTCAGGACTGTGTCTGAAAATATCAGCTGGTATTAAAAGTACAGAATACATATATATTTTAGGTTCTGGCTGTGCATTGACAGTTCTCTGTCATTTCCTGAATGACCACCTGGGTGTGTTTCAGAGCATTTAAAAACAGGAAGAGTGCCTGTTTTTACTGATCTGTCTACTGGTTTTACCAGTGATAACCCTTAAAATTAAATGGCAAGCACTTTTCTCTCATTAGTATTTCCATTTTAAAAGGATAGTTAACAGTAAAAATAACTGAATGTGAAATAATACAATAATCATTTAAAATAAATAATAGTATGTAGTTAGTCTGCAACTGAGAACTTTGCCATTTACAACATGGATTGTAGATTAGAATAGCGCAAATAACAAGACACCTAGCAGCACTCTATAGATAAAATATTGTTAGGGTTATTAAAAAAGACAGCAAGCACAGTCATATTCAGTAAATTGGAATATGCTTTCTGATGAGGCTAGTGTGGCAGATGAAGAGTACCATTTTAAAAAAATAATCTCTACCCAAGAATTTCTGTAGTAAAAATGTTTCTTTTTCTATTGTTCTGATGTAATATACTAATCTTCTGCTGGAGATGGGCACCAGCCCCCTGTGACCCTGCAAGGACAAGCAGGTATACATAATGGATGGATGGATGACTGTTATAGATGACTATCTCAGTAATCCAAGCATTTCTGAAACCGTTCAGTGGTTTTCAGAAGCCAAATGCGTTTGTTGTTTCTTGTTGCTAGTGGCATAAAAACAGAATTCTTCTTCTGAGGTCATCTAAGTGGTCCCTGTGGTTACACTCCAGTAAAAAGCAAAATGGATACAGGTGAATGAGCTTACAGTAAATATTGCTTTTAAGTGCTAGGCTGAGTAGCTCCCTGATACAAGATTCTTAAAAATAAGATGCAGATTTTTGCCTTTCCCTCTGCTTTTGTGACCTTTCACTCAATTTGAACCATTAAAATTGAAAACAAAAACAGCTGGAGTAACTAGATGATTAGCTGGGATAAGATCACCTTTAGTTACCTCTAAAGTATCCAATTATCATCCTTGATCTACACCAATTAAGCACACATGCACTCTCAAAAGTCATTTTGAATAAAGTAACAAGATATACCTAGTGTGTGTGTGTGTGTGTGTGTGTGTGTGTGTGTGTGTGTGTGTGTGTGATGTTCAACCCACTTACCCAGCAGCAGGATAGTCCTCTTGGCTGTCATGGTGAAGAGGCAAGCAAAGTCTTTTCTGGTCAGTATTTATGTAGTTAAAACAACCTGAGAATTACTACTCTTTTCTTTGTCCCAACCTTTTTGAATAACTCAGGATTTAGGATCTGTAAATCGAAAAAATGAATATAGTTAACGTCTTTTGAAAAATCCAATAAATTTCATGCCAATCCCACAAAGTAAATGCTCTTTACTTGCTGGCATTTTTAATCTATCGTAATTTCCAGACTATTGAGCGTACCTGAATAAAAGCAGCACCCACTAACTTTGAAGAAAAAAAAAAAAAAAAAAAAAAAAAAAAAAATTTCATCGCACTTGTCTGTAGGCCACAGGTGTCCACGCTGTGTGTACCTGGTTTTCCTTTGTGTGTTATTTGAAATGTTTTATTATAATTATTTGAATTTTATATCTTCCCCCTTTATTATTAACAAAATTGTGCAAAAATAAATAAATAAAATAAAATAAAAAAAAATAAAAGGGTCTCTTTTTTTTTTTTTTTTTTTTTTTTTTTTTTTTTTTTTTTTTTATTTGTCAAAACGTCCTGTATGTACATCTGTGTGCATCTGTGGGGGTGGGCACATGTACATCCTAAACAAAAATAATTGGTTAGTTTACTTTTGTTTATTTGGCGGCTTGCGCTTTTTCCAAAGGCTAAATGAGACTGTGCGTTGAAGCTAGCTAAAATGAATAAACTGACTTTAAAACAGTTCAGTCTCGTCAAAACGTTTGCCGAAAAGAGTAGAAATGAAGCAGATGTTGTCACTTCACCTACTCCTCCTCTGAATGTCATAGACACAGGACCTGAGCCTAGGAACCTGCAGGAGGAGAATTCGCACTAATTAGGTAGTCTTTGTTTTCCTTTTTGATTATTTAGTGCAGTTTGTAACAAATAGGCTATGTAGGCATGTGTATGTGTGTGACTGCGTCTCATTGTGCGCGTTGGGTCTTAGAGTCAGAAGCGCTGCTTATGCACGGCATGTGCACCGCATGGCATACGGCTTCTTGTGTGTGTCAGGAACTGACCGGTGATGGTTTTCGTGCGTACCTGGCCTCACACACTCTTCCTCAGTCTCTCTTTCTTTCGTTGTCGCTCTCAGTGTCACTTCCGTCTGGAGCTTGTGCCGTCCTCTTTATCACCCAGCAGTCCAGTGTTTTGAAACGTGTGGGTAAAAAGCCATATATTAGCTGCATGCATTAGTGTTGAAAGCGTGTGAAAAAAGCACCGACTTATAGTGCGGATATGAGGCATTTCATTATTTTACTTTTCTCCTTGGTCTTATTGATCTACTTGCTTGGTTGGCTGGAAGAGGAAAGCCTGAAGAACGCATCACAGAAAGATTCCCGTTGCTCTATCTGATGTACTAACGCCTGATCATGCTTACACAGCTATAGTGCTCAGGCTGCTTTGCATTAAGATAACGCAACCGGTTTAGAACGTTTATCTTAATTTAAAAAAGATAAACAAAAAGTCTGATGTGATCTGATTTCTCAGCATAATGCTAATTTTGAATTCTTGTAATAAAAAAGCATAAAACGTTAAGAATTTTTGGTGATCACAAAAAAATGTGATCACCAAAATGTTTCTTGCTACAAGAAGAGTTGGTTTAGCATCAGTTTATGTAACTTAATTTTCATATTTTTATTTGTATACTTGTTTTATTACGTTTGTGTTCAGGTGGGATTAGGTATAAGACATGGAGTTGGGCAAAGCAACCCTTTTTTAACCCCTCCATTCCTTTGACAGCAGTCCAGCTGTGCATCTGTTTAGAGGAAGTAAATCCACACAGAATGAAAGAAAACAAAAGAAAAAAGTAACAATGGTGGGGCTCATGGTCACAGTGGAATATTATGAGTAATTCTAATAGGATAGTCATTGTTTATTGTGTTTATAAATGCAGGCATTATATGTTTGGTTCACTGCTGCTGGATACATTTTCCCTATAGGCCATTACAACCACTTTTAACACATTTTTTCAGTTTTCTTCTAGTCAGTGTAGCTGGAAAATAAACAGTTAATTGCAAAATCAACAAATTGGTCAGATTGTTAAAAGTTTTCCTCATAAGGTCTTGTAGATGCAGTATTCTGATTTACAATTACTAAACAAATTATCTATTATTTCATAGAAGACAAAAGCTACTTTGATTTTTGGAGAATAACTAAAAAAAAAAAAAAGTTTAATGAAACATCCTTTTAGTATTGATGCAGCATTGGTGTGTTCAGGATATATGAATACGAAGATAGTGAGCACCAGTGGAACGTCTGTCTTAGTGTATCGATAAGTGCATCGAAATAAAGTTAGTTAGTTTGTCCTTTATCGGAATGAAAATTTGTACTAGCTTGTTTTGCATGGATGTGAGCAGATGAACTATGACTAAAAATAAAATAAGAGAATTATAAAAGCTGTGGTTGAGTGGCCTAAAAGATAAAATAACAGAGATGCAATGTCATCTAACAAGAGATCAGTTGAAACTAAAAACTAATTTCTACATGATTATATCTAAAGTGCAAATAAAATTAGCCAAATATGGCAAGTCCCATTCCAGTCAGATTTTCGTCTGCAGCTGCCTCATTTTTCTCTGTTTAAGCAATGCAGCTTACCTGGAGCATCATCCTCTGTCGCTCTATATGCTAAGAGTGTGTCCCGAGGATATAAAATACCATCAACATTTGAAAGATTCTAGAGATCTAACTTCCTTATTCAGTTAACGCTATTTGATCAGCATCCCCTAATTAATAATCAAATCCACCTCCTCTCTCTATTCCCACTCCCTTACTTTGCAGTGGAAACGCCTACTCTCTTATCTCTCTTATCTTCACATCCTGATTGAAATCCACCCCCTGAACAAAGTTTCTCTACTTTCAAGTAATGATTAAACAAATAAGTAATAGTTTAATGTGGTTGAGTATAAGCAAATTTATGAGTGTTAATAATTTTGATAGTTCTTGAAACTGTCACTATGTCGTGACAGAATGGTATGAGATAGATAATCTGTGAAAAAATCGAGCACCTCTGCCTTCTCCCAGTGCTCCCAATGCTATCTAGAAACAACCAATCAGAGCCAGGAGGCGGGTCTTAGCGCTGTCAGTCACTGTCTGAGTGGCTCTGATCATCTCCACCTCTCCCTCCCCCCTTTGCTCTCTGCTGCGCTGCAGCGAGCAGAGACTGCTGTGAATGCTCAGGCTAGCTAGCATGGCCACGATGATGACGGATAAACGGTTTTCCTGGTATGGTAAGTTGTTTCTCCGCCTTTAGCACATTTAGCAGCGAGTAAATGAAGTTGACTGACAGCGCTAAGACCTTCCTCCTGGCTCTGATTGGTTGTTTTAGGTCTGGAGCGGTGCATTTATTCAGACAGCAATAGTAGCTCAGGGAGGATGTGGAGGAGATCAGTCTTTTCACAGATTATCTGTCTCATACCATACTGTCACGACATGGTGACAGTATTTTTTATAAACGTTACATACTGCAGCTTTAAAAACCTTGTCCTAGAGGCAATTTGTCAAAGGATTTCAAAGCCACCCACAGCATGAGAGCTGTATTGGTGGGTGCATCATTAGTCTGTGTTTTTTAATTCTGCATTATCTGTATACAATTTGTAGTATACAGTTTATAGTAGAAAGTGTAGGAAAATGTGTTTTCAGTTATCAAACACATGAGCAAAAAGGATTAGATTGTAAATCTTTGATGTTTCACTAGCCTGAACCTTACCAGATCATATAAATTGCAGTATTTTGTGGTGAAATTACAGCACAGCATGTTACTAAGTGTTAACAGCTGATAGCACTTAGTTTACTAAGTGTTATCAGCTGTTAACAGTCTAAAGGGAGAATGAATGTCATTACCACTTTATTTGTAAAAGCTCTTTTGTTTAATACATAATATTCACCTAACATTACGGCAGTACTTGAAAATGTACCCCTATGTCCCATACAGTCGATTTGGCTGTAAAACCATCCCTCTTGCAGTATTGAAGGTGGAACCATTTGTGTCTGACACAAATAAAATGTTGTTTTCCAATTATTATTTGATCCTAATTATTTATTTGGATCAAAACTATTTTTGCTGATTAAATTTTTGCAGCAAACTACATACTATACTTTTTTCAAAATACAGACATCTACAACTGCATAAAATTCACTTAAGTACAAATCAAACAAAACCTTACAAGAATAGAACATAAAATTCAGACTCCATGAAATAATTTAACAGGGATTTAACAATAACAAGTACACACTTCAGTTAAACAGTTTTAAAGAAGAGTTTTAAAATCATTCATAGGAATAACTTATTCTAGGACCAAGGTGCAACGTAAGAAAAAGCTTTTTTACCAAGTTTGGAGCAAATTTCGTGGACACTGAAGAGGAGCTGATGTGATAAATGGGTATTGTACCGATATCTGACTGGACTCATGAAACAAAAGCAAATATGGGGTTAACTTGCCCAAGGCAGCATAATAAATAAATAAATAAACACCAGTGTTGTTGTCTCCTTTGATTCAGTGAAGGCCATGGGAGCAAAGCATAAAGTTCATAGAGGTAGGTCCTGAAGGCAGAGTTTGTGATAAAACATAAAGCACTGTGAAATATTGTATCCAGACAAGGGAGAGCTAATTTTGCTAGCATCACAAGCTGTTACTGCTGCTACACATGGATAGTTAAATGAATCTTTATGTAAAGTTACACAAGCTCAAGAGAAATGGCTACCCTCTGGGTGAACTTACTGCCCAAAGCTCACTGGTATAGAGGGTGCTTACAACAATATTTCACACTTTAAAAACAATGATGTGGACTTTTTACTTTGTGATTTTGGGAAAATGGAGATGACAGATAGCTTGCCCATAGGGATGTATGGTAAACACACCAACAGAGAGAACTCAAAAACCAAATGACATGGGGCCAGCACAAAATAAGGACATTTCATGAATAAGCATAGCTTAAGCAGTGGACATTCAATAAGTATAAATAATAAATAATAATAATAAAGCTGGGTTTTAGATATTTGAGAAAGTAGCAAATTGGCACAAGTAAATGGCATAACCACTTTGTTATCAAAAACAACAAATTGGCCTATAAACATAAAACAACATTTAGTCTCTGTGCATTTGCTGAATGTTATAGTTTTTATGAAGGAGCCGTATAATGAAGGAAATACAGTAATCAGTTATCAGCCTTTGGTTGGAGCAGAAGCTATATAACACACACTCAGAAATTAAAAGCAAATGACTGGAAACCTGAGCTGTTTTATAAAAGTGGCTTTGAATAGAACAATGTATCATACTTTATTACCTAAACACAGCAGTAACCACTTTAAAAAACTGCAATTTTGTACTGTGCAAAAGAAAAAGAGGAACTCTAGTTTACCCAAGAGATTTCAACTTTTCACAGGAACATAAAAACTTACTATACAATGTGCACCAAGCAAAACTGGCTCTCATTTCTATATCCTGTTCTCTGGTGGCTGTCTGAGGTGAGAAAGAAATCCAAAAATAAAGAAGAATAAATCTCTTACCTCAGTCTTTCTGGCAGAAACTGGTAAACTATGCAGTAGTGCAGTATGGTTCATAACCCTAACCCTTTTCCAATCAGAAACAAACTCCTTGGTGACAATAAATTTAAAACTTTTTTTTAAAAATATGCCCTGTAATGTATGACATATCTTAATGAGCTCTGAGGAGGAGCTGCACCCTGAAGGTGGAGCTATATCCACCCAGGCTTTTTGCACAGCTGAATGGTTGCCACGGGACATTAAAAGATTTCTCAAACATGCATGAAAGAATCAAGGCAACACTCCAGGTATGTTTTTGATGAGGGAATAACATTATAAAATGATGTAAGGCTCAAAAAAGTCGATTTTACATAATACAGCCCCTTTAAGGATTTTTTTTTTACCTCAAGCGTTTTTTAAAATGTATTTTAGAACTGTTACGATTATTTTAGGTTCAGCAGGTAAAGATTTTCAGAATATTATAAAGTCTTCTATGAATCATATGATAAGTTTTCTCCAAAGGAATGAGGTCAGCCCATAAACACCAATAATCACCCTTTACAAATCTCTTTTGACATTCAGTTAATGAACATTTTCTGTTTGATTAGGCTGATTGTCTTACTAAAGTTTAGTTTGCTTTTCAAAAAGCAACTTCAAGCTTGATCAAGGCAGGCCTCCAGCACCCTTCCTGCTATCTCACAACTCTCTTCCTGATCAAACCAGATACTATGCACAAAGTTTTGGTGTTTTGTGTAGGGCCTGGTTATTTTCTTTTTATAGTTTCTCTCAGAAATCTCAAACAATAAGGAGGGACATCCTTGTAGCCTTGCTGTCTCAACAACTTCCTGTAAAATCCAAAACAAAAAGGTCAGGTCAGAACAGCTTCTGGTCTGACCGCTGTGTATTGGTTTGCACACAGATGAATAAACTCAGTTATTACATTCTGTTTCCTGCCATGAGGCCGTTCAGAGTACATCCGCAGAACTGGTGATTATTACTTCTGTGTAGAAAAAAACCGCTACTTTCTTATATAAGCAAACTCATGTTTTACTTATTTCGCAGCAATAATATTAACTTATATGTTTAAAAGAACCCTGAAAATGTGTTTTTAAATGGAAACTGTTGGACTGTTGGAAAGTGCTGGCCATTCACACCAAATGTGAATCATTCCCTGTATAGGAGTTGGCTTGTGGTTAACAAAAGTGCTGGCTTTTTAATTTACAAGCCACAAAGGAATATTGCTGACAGAGCTAGAAGACCTCAGACACCCTCTGTGTAAATGCTTTGTGGATTTGAGAGGAGAGTTGTTAACAAAAACCAAAGCAGCCATACAGTTAAGCCCAAAATTATTCATACCTCTGACAGATTTAGATTTAATGTTGTTTTTATCCAACTCAGAAGTTTGTTTTGGACTGGAAATGAAACAAGCATCTCTCAAACGATAATAAGACAACACACAAGAAGTAATATAAAAAACCCCAAAATAATAAGAATAAGTTCCTTGTTTTGATTACCATTTTAACAAAAAAGGCTATAGTCATGTTTCCACTTGTAGTTTGATGATTCATCTTTGGTGATGAACTTCAAGCTGCAGCATGTAACTTTTATAAAAGATACATTTTTTACATATTTACATATTTGTTAAAACTGCCACTATGCCATGACTGTATAGTGAAACAGATAATCTGTGAAAAAAAATTGTGCCACTCTTCCTTCTCCAAGTTATCCCAGTTTTCCTGTAATGGTAAGTTGTTTCTCTGGCATTAGCACATTGAGCAGCACATACACGAGCATGATTGACAGGACTAAGACACTCCTCCTGGCTCTGATTTGGTGTTTCTGACCGGGAGTGGTGCATTTTTGCAGATGGTATTAGTCGCACTAGGAAGAGGTGGAGGAGCTTGATTTTTTCACACATTATCTATCTCATATTATACTGTCACAACATAGTCACAGTTTTAACAAATATGTAAAAAACATATTTTTGTTATAAATGGCGACCTAACCAGGTTGTACCCCTGCCTCTCATGTTCTCTCGCTGGAGATAGGCAGCAGCCCCCCTCATGACCCTGCAAGGATAAGCATGTTCAGTTGAGGAATGAATGGATGGATGGAAGTTACATGCTGCGGCTTTAAGGTTGAAAGTCCCCTTGGATTCTCTTTCTGATTCTCTGACAAGGCTGCACCAAAACTTCTATATTTCTTCCAGTGAAAAGAAACATATTTGTAAAATTTAAAGATTACTTTAAGGCTACATCTGCCAGGGCTATTAATAATTCTAGGCTTAATTTTACATGTTTGGTTAAATTTAAAATTTGTCAATGGCTGACATTTGAGATGTGAAGATGTGCTTCACTTATTTCATCATGACCTCAAATCAGAACGTATTCCCTTGTGTTTGCCTAAACTGATGCTTGTGGCTTGTCTTTTAATGAGAGGCATAGCTACACATTTTGGGACTAATGTCTCAGTATCTTAGCAATTCCAACATTTACTGATTTAACTGATTTAAAATGGTTTTTATCACTTTTCTTATAGTAGATTAAAACTTTTACCATATCATGATTAGCTTTGTTTTGTGCGCATATTGAGTTCAACACATTTTGTATTTCTATTTGTATACTCAGTTTAAGAGTGTCTGTTTTTGTTAATGGATTTTATGTATGTAAATATTTCTTTCAAAACATCTAAAATATGACAAGAAAAATTCAAAATGTTCTTAAGGAAGGCAACAAAAATCCCCTTTGCAGCTTATGAGATACATTCAACATGATCTTTGTGTGGTAATGTTTCACTGTGTGTAACATGACCTTTCTTTTATATAGCTGTCTGAAAATAGCTTTCATGAATATACAGGAACTGTGCTCATGCGGTCTGCAGTTCTTCACACCTTCAAGATCGGATGTTCTGCTGAGGTCATAGTAGAAAAACATTTTTGTGTTGCTGCTTGAAACTTGTTGCTAGGTTTATATGTTTGTCACATCTGTATGAGTAATATTTTTGACAGCATATCTTGAACTTTTTTTTTACAGGATGCAATCAAGCAAATCATCTTTCAAAAATATTCAGGGTGTGAAAAGGAAGTGTCTTAATGTCCAAAGGAAGTTACAACTTGTTGAAGAACCCATTTCCTCTTTTCTTTAAGCTTTAGTTGGAAAGTAGTCTTTTGACGTATTTAATAAAATTTATCACTCATATGTTATAAAACACTTGGCAAGACCTACATTGTTGCAATCTGAACTATATTGAAATTAGAATATTTTGTTCACATACTTTTTGATGATAAATTGTAAATAAGAGTTTTCTCCACCAGGTCAAGCAATTTGGATTTGCAGAAGTCGTTTAATGAACAGTGTTTATATACAGTGTCTAAAATATATTAAAGATTTTACTTGTGTTGTAAAATAGAATTGTATTTTTGTTTGCAGAAAGTTTTATGGAAAAATTGCATGACCTAGTGGACAATAATGTTATTACATCAAACATTGTAACATTTTGCTTCATTCAGTGATTTATTTACTTGCATTTTCTATCTATCTATCTATCTATCTATCTATCTATCTATCTATCTATCTATCTATCTATCTATCTATCTATCTATCTATCTATCTATCTATTTATTTGTGATTTTTCACAGTCATTAATCTACATTCATTTATCCATCTTTCATCACTAAGCTTTTACATGTTACATTTTTCTGAGCAGTGCTCATCAGGGCCATCACAGTCACTGTAAATTTCATATAGGTTATTGTTTTTTCTGCTGAAAATGAGTCTGATCTGATGTGATATAGAACAAGAATTTATCTTATGTTACTGGTTTGGAAATTTAAAGCAGAACCACAAACTCAGCAATTTCGGTAAGTGTTAGGGAAACTCTTAAAGATGCTGATATAAGCCTTCTAAGTGGCCTTTTGCTCGTTTCCATGTACGCCACCGAACCTACAGGGTTGCTTTTGGGCAAATGATCAAATATGTTTCATGTTAGCAGCAAAATACTTACACTGCAATAACATCTCTTATCCCTAAGGTTTTAAAGGAAATGGCTTAGTTTTGGTTTTGAAGCCAACCCACTGATAGGTAAAACATAATTTATCTGAAACAGTGATATTTCAGATAAATTATTTATTTATAATTTACAACATTTATGCAATTTAAAGAAAAAAAACATTTTATTTATTGGTCAATGTTTCACATAAATATTTCTCTTCTTGCACGTGTCTACCATTAGTCATCTGTATATACTGTCCAGGTTTGAAAAGAGTTATCACAGTACCAAACAGCAAAATAACGAGAAATATTGAATTCATGTGTTGTCATTATACAGAAATAGGTACTACTGGAACAATTCAAATGAAGACTGTGCCATCTCTTTTGAGCACTATTGCATTTTTCAGATTTTAAGCATGCAATAAACTATTATTTGTGCTTGTTGTTTCGCTATGAAAATTAGATATTATAGCATGCTTTTAAAAGCTGAAAAATCAGATTTTGCATCCAATGTAATGAATTATGAAATGTATGATTATGCACTGATTGATCTATAACATTATATTCCTATAACTGTTGAGTTAGTTCATTAAATCTGAGACAATATTAGCAACATCATCTATCAGAGTTTTGTGACATAGGCCTGTTTGATCCATAGTGGTTGATATCATTAATAGTTACTGTGGAGGTTATTTATTGTTTTACTGCACCAACAACATATTTTACCTCATCTACTTTGCTTTGTGACGGTTTTCAGGGGAGCACAAAGTGAAAAAAAATATTAGTCAGTATTGCAAAATTGTGATGAGAGAAGAGGAAATTACTTGAAATTACACAGATGTGATTATTATACTGTTATACTTGAAATACTAGGGACACATGCAATTATGAAGAAATAATGAAGTAAACATTAAAAACACACTTAGACATCAGAAACTTGTGCAGACAACAGAACAGTGATCTTTATGTGAATTTAATCTGTATCATAAATTTTGTGTATCATCTGTGCATCTTATGTTTCTCGTATTTATTTATGACTTTAAAATACCATGTAAAAATGTCAGTGGATTCTAGTCTTTAAAGAGAATGAAATAAAAAAAACTGCAGGTTTGTTGAAGTGGTGTTGTACATGATGATGTAATAACATCTGGATAATTGCACAAGCTGTCTTTTTGTGTTTACCTTAACACCCCTCATCCCCACAGACATCATAGAATTGTATGAAGGAAGAGCTGCACCCATAGGACATTTAGGAGTCATAAATGCAAAAGTGTTAAGATCAACAAGAGTGCTCAGGCTAAATATTTCTGCTTACGCTATGAAAACTGAAGTAAGCTTCAAATACAGTTGAGTCAGAAACTAAGTAAAAGTAGGCTAAAAGTATGTGAGAAAACAGAACTCACTCTTATATGCATGACCCAGTTTGTGAGATTCGTTTTTCATTTAGTACAAAAGCAGTATATATTTTTCTTTATATTATTTTAAAATATGTTATTACAAAATTCAACATTTCTACAGTGTTTGAACAGGATTTTAAAATTTAGCAAGCAGATACTACATGTACTTCTAAATCCCAGAACTCAGCTGGATTTATTCGCAAACTGTAAGAGTTTGCATTTTACACCTTTTTGCACATGCATCTGAGACATGGAGATTTGTTTATAAGCTAATTCTTTGAACATTTCTGCTGTGTACAATTTCTTTGTACAACTGCTGTGCAGAGAACTGTTAGTACTTGTCTGTATAACGTTATGAATTAAAACAGATCTTTCATTCAAACATCCCATTTTGAAAAAGGAAATCAAAAAGAACAATAAAAGCTGTGACTCCTCCATGTGTTTCCTCTGAGAGAGGAAACACATGCTTTGGTGTGAAAAGCACTCACATGGTTTGAGCTAGCTTAGAAGCTGCACTACCAAGGCATTGATTAAATTCAAGCACTGACAAAGGAAATCACAAGAGTTTCAGAGTTTTATTATCACTGCGTCAACCAGGGCAAAGTTAGCAAAGTGCTTTAACTGTAAATAGGAACCATAAAGCAGAAATTTGTCAGCTGACCGTGGCAGTGGAGGATGTGAAACTTGTTGTGCTTTTGCTCAACCAGCAGGATGCACTGCTGTCCCATCATCACCAGCTTTAATGTCAGAAAAAAGGGAAACTATCAAGCTGAAAAGCATCATTACTCTGACTCTGTAATGTATTTATGTATGTGGGAAAAGTAATACCATTTTTCACATAAATGAATATCTGCACTCAAATTAGCAGCTGGAGAAATGGCTGAAGATTATCTGGTTTCTTAATACTTAATTGAAGCCAGCTTCTAATTAGCTTGCCATTTTCATCCAACTTAGAAACAATTCCTGATTTCTAAAACTTTTCAATACAGTGAGAATAGAAGCTGGCCCCTAGAAATAAATTTAAAGATACACCATAGAGAAAGATCGTAAATGGTGTCCTCTTGTCACAGCCCACTCATTGTGACCTCTTTTTAATTGTCATCCTACTCAGCATTAATTTAGCTAAGAGCAAAACCTCTGAAATAATGCTCCTTCATTCTTTTCTCTTACTGTGTCACTCTCATTACATGGTGTGCAAGTTCTGGGTATATTAACCTCTTACAGGCCAAACAAAAGTTCACGATGTTCAAGCTGAAGCAAATTTTCTTCACTTTAATTTTGAAGACTGTGGCAGCTGAGAAAAATGACCCAGTGTTTTCTGTACAGAATGGAGATGTGCTTTGAGTGTTGGGACTCTGAATGGCCCCCACGTGGTTCTTGTAAGGGCATAATTCCTTTGCTTGTGTCTGCACTGCAGGCTGGCAGCAGCTTTGATTGTGGCCTCACAGCATCACTGCCAGTCTGAATGAATCGTTCCAAAGTGATGTCCTGCACAGAAAGCGTACCTGGGAACAAAGCCTGGTAGATTTCATTGGACTGTAATTGGGCCAGAAATTCTTCCTCTGGACCTCAAGTGCTGGCACACCTGCATGGTATAGAGTGACCTTTTTGACATACAAACTCACATGAGTGGCGCTGAGAAGGACTGACATATTGGACTTTGTGGGCAAGCAACACTCCCCTCATATCTCATGATCTTAGATTTTCTAAATACCTGTCTGCCAGCAGCTCTGCTTCTGTCACCTTCTTTCCATGTACTTTCTCCTTTTCCACCTTCCTTTGAATTATTGAACTCTTTCTTTCAAGGGGACCAGTTCCCCTCATCAGATTTGTAGGCCATCAAGTTTGCTTCACCGCTCCTTCACCCGAGGCTGCAGCAGCCACCATGTTGCCTCATGACATTGAAGAAATCACTCACAAGTCCCTCACTTACATCTCAATGACTCCACCGCTTGTTCCTGCTCAATCTTTTTTTCCTAAGAGCCTGCCCTCCTAACCCTGACTTTAAAATTTTCCCTCTTGCCTTTACAATCTCTATTTCTCTTTTTCTGCAATGTTCTTCACTCTATTTCCTTCCTTCCATCCACCCTCTTTTTGCCCTCTCCCTCTGTTATTTTGTAATGTCACGGCCCACTGCTGGGTGTCACCGAATTGATGGAGGGAAAAAAAATGGAAGCTGAGGTAAGGGAGGGGCCTGGTAAGAATGCAGAGATGTCTTGCCATGTGAGATGGGAAGAAAGGCAGACAGGGAGAGTGACAGACATTATGCCTGCAAGTATGTTTTATGTAAAATGCTCTGTCCCAATGAAATGCATTACTCTGTAAGAGCTCCACCATTTGCAATAAAGCTATGCAGCTTGATGCTTGTCACACCTTGAATGGTATGCCATTACAGTTTTTCTTAGGCACTCTTCATATACATACAATGCATGTATTTTCAATTTACCTAAGGCCATTTTCGTTGTCTGGAACTGAAGTATACACTTTGAAAATGTGTCTATCAAAATCTCTCGTGATTCATATTTTTGTTTAAACAAGGGTTGTTCCTATCAGGGTTTTTGTCCCCACAACTGGTCTGAATCACTTAAGAATAAGCCTTTACTAATTCCAGGTCCCAGTCTGATACCTCATTGGATTAAATACCATACTTTATAACTTTGTAGCTTTAAAGAGCAGGAAAACCACACTACATTTAATCAGTATTACAAAGTCTACATTAGTGTTGTGTGGACACTGCAATCTCGCAAATCTTTTTTTTTTCCCTTCACACTACCAGCAACTTTTTTCAGACTGGAGATCCTGTGAGACACCCTTAAAGGGTTAGCTCAGATGTTTTGTTTTATGAAGTTCTTTGAAATTATTATGGGTAATAGTTCCCTCACCTGTAGTTGAAAGGAGCTTGTTAAAAAAAGAACATCCTCAGGACATAAGTTGACCAAAGCACAACAACAAGTAACAATTTTGTAGAGGAACCTCATTTCCTGACCATCACATTACAGGACCATGGTGATGGGTACCTGCCTACTTACAAGGTGCACTTTAATGCGATTGCTGACAGTAAATTCAAAAATTTGTCACTTTATTGTTTCCTCCACATCTTTGGCCATAACTGACAATGTTTTTGGCTATATGCAAGACTTAAAGCTGAGATCTGCCGATGTCATACACAGTAGTTGTAGTGAGCAAAGCTACCAAAGGAGAAATGCACTGGATTACAACTTTGCAACTCCCAATGTCTTGGAAATGCTGACAGATGCTGCTTCTTTTTTGATTTTTGCTCATTTCTTTATTTTTTCCAGACACACTTTCATGGAAATCCTACTATCTCTCTCTTTGTCTCTCAGTGTACATATCCTGTGCCACTACACTCGGTGTCTTTGGAGCATCTGCTTCTCTTGCTTCATTTAGAAGGAAAGAAAACAGCTTTCATTAAACCCGTCATTTACATCCTTGTCTTTCTTTGCATGGGATTGGTGGCATAGTGTGCCCATCAAAAAAAGTTCAGGCTCTGTCTGCACGGACTCTGTAGAGCTGTGCAGGAGTGGCTGAAGATTTGACCCTCCCTGAAGGGAGCTGGGTTGCGAGTCACATGACAAAAACAGAAAAGGTACTGCAACAGTGTCCCTTTGCCAATTTGTCCCACTAGTTTGTGGTTTCATTTCTATTTCCATTTTCTACCTGTAAATAAACCATTTCATACTAATAACATAATTTTACCATGGCTTTACTTTCTGTTGTAATTGATTATTTTCATGAACTATGGAGATACATGGTCATAAAAATGTTCCCATTTCATTTTTAATTAAAGGTCATAGTAATAGAGAACAATAAAGATCTGTTGGTTGTATCAACCTTCCATGGTCCTCTAATTTGAAACAAACTTCCAGAAAACTGCAAAAATGCTGAAACTCTGAGTTCCTTTAAAGCAAGGCTAAAACCCATTTGTTTAGAGTTGCCTTTGAGTAATGTTAACTGGAACATCTTTAATTTTAGTCTGTATTCCAACTTTTCATTACTCTCCTCTGTTATGCCACTGCAATATAATGTTTTTGCTTATTTGTTGTTTTACGTTTTCATCATGTAAAGCACTTTGAATTATCTTGTTGCTGAAATGTGCTATACAAATAAACTTGCATTGCCATAATTTAATGCAAATGTTTATTAGCATTTTGACAAGATTTCCACTTATTGTGGTTCAGATGATGGATTATGACACCTGATGTAGCCAAAATAACTTACAGAGAGCTCTTGCTGGTAGATATCATTTTTTGGTGTTATATAATCACAACTCCTTTCAGCAGATTATGAGTAAAATGTGGGTTACTTGAAACAATTGTCAAAGTGGACAAAAAGATGTCCTGTTGAATATGAACTGAGCAATTGCTGGTGTGAGATGTCTTACAGTAGTGTAATTTAGTACCAGAAAAAGTGAGGTTGCCAAAACTTCAAAATTACAAAATAGGAAAGCAGCCAAATAACCAGAATCTACAACAGGCAGTATGGTCTCTCTGTTAATGTGAATAATATTGTAATAAATAAATTGTTTAGGTTAAGAACAACAAAATAATTTTTGAGTTTTTGCATCTCAGTCACGAATATCACTGTCAAGTGTGGGGATACAAGTTAGTAAATCCAATATTGGCATGTAGTTTGAATGCATGATATGTGATATGAAATGTAGCATCTTACTAATTATTGCATTCAAGCAGTTTTTTGTGATTATGGTATTTCACACATTAAAATAGCAATGTCAATTGCAAATTAAAATATTGTATTGCTATTTTACAAACGTTACCTAACAATTCAAACATTCCAGTGTGATAGAATGGTATCATAGTAACAGTCAAAAGCACCTCAGGGTTTAAAATTATTTTCATGTGTCATCATTCGCAATCACTTAGATCAGTCAATAGAACTGGTCCAATCCACAGCAAAGTCAAAAACACAAACAGGGAAACAAATCACCCATTCAGTGGCAAACACATTTCTCTCTGACAGCAGCAAACATCTCACACCCTGTGTCACACAAACATGCACGCCTACACATTTACTAAACAAAGACTTAGGAATTGGGGTATGAAGGTGTTTAGGCACAGAGGATCTGGACCATGAATTTGGGTGTAAATTCTGTTTGAGTAAGAGACAGATGTGTGCTCAGCCACCAAGACAGTAAATTCAGAGGGAAGTGCTTTTGGAAAGCTCTCTGTAGCTATTCAAACAGATTAACAGAAATCAACAGGAAAACAAAGCACAGTAAAACCCTCACAGTGGAAGATCGCCAGCTGACCAGTGGCAACAGTTGATTCATTCTTGATGGACTGCGTCATAGGAGAAAGTTAAGAGGCCTGCACCAAAATAACTAGGCCTTTTATGTGGATGTGTGTGTTTCTATCTGTGGGATTAGGGTTGAGAAAGGTCTCTGGCATGAGTGGGTGGTAAAATGCCCCGACTCCTGTGATACGTGATGATCTGAAGAGGAAGTGGAAAGTGGCTGATCCGGTCCATGTTATTAGTCAAGCTCCGGTAGACCATGTAATAGCCTCACAGCGCAACAGGGAGTCGCTGTTCCAAGAGCCAGCTCTGCCCAGTATGACATCCCGATATGGAAGGTATTCATAACAGCATTACAGCAAAACTCCTTGGATGGCTGTGTACAAGCGTTTGTGTGTATATTAGTGTGTGTGACATGCTCCTCAGAGTGTTTGCATAAGTGCTGATTCTGCTCTTCCCAACCCTTCAACTCTGCATTTTTTTACACAGTGTCCCCCTCTGCCGTGCCCTCATCTCCTCTGTTCTCTTCATCGACACACAGCTTGCCTCCTCAACCTTTCCCTCAATTCGTCACACTTACCTTTTTCATTACCCCTTCTGCCCCTTCCTACCCTGCCAAAAGAAAATAAGAAAGTAAAAAAGAAGTTGTGACTTGTTAACTGAGTTAGGTAGGGAGAATCAAGAGAGAGCCTGTAGAAAAGTTAGAACTTGATATTTATGAGACATCTATGAGCTATGATGATGCCTAACAGAATGAGAAATATGCTGTATGGATAGAGTACAGTGTAAGCTACTGGAGCCAAGTGATAAAAAAGAGTTTTAAGTAGTTATATAGGATGCAGTAACACATTAAAAGGTGGCATGCAATTCTTCAATTTAATTTGAGATTAAAAAGGTTCTGGTTTACAGGCAACAGTAAGGAACAATGTGAACAGATTGTGTTTATGAGTCATACCAGGTTTTACCTGGAGCTTAAAATACTGTTAATTTAATTTCTTGTAGATGTGGAAGAGGAGAATACTTATAAAATTGCAGTGGAAAATATCTACCTTCTGACACTTAAAATTTACAGTGTTGTGAAAAATGATCTATTCTGTTACAGATTTCTTCTGTCTTTGCTTTTTTGTCACACTTAAATGTTTCAGATCTATAAAGTTATTACATGAAACCTTGGTGGAGACAACTGCCAACAACTTCTACAGTGACTTGCAATGAGACTGTTAAAGGTCATGCTCCCACATCTTGGTCAGATTTAAGTCAGAACTTTAACTAGGCCACTCCAAAACCTTAATCTATTTATTTGTTTATTGGGGCATTTAGAAATGGACTTGCTGGTGTGCTTTGGATCAGTGTCCTTCTTTATTACTCAACTGAGCTTGAATTTAAGATCATGAACTGATGGCTGCGTATTCTACCTTTAGGATTTTCTAGTTGAGAGCAGAATTCATGGATCCATCTATTACGCCTAGTTGTCCAGGTCCTGAAGAAGCAAAGCAGAAGTAATGATGATGTATCAAAATTTAAAAGTTTAAACCAGACCACAGTGTAAGAAGGTAAGATGTATAATTTAAGTTTGAAAGATTTATTCAGCCAGCAACAAGATGGCTACACTGAGTCCGTCTGCTATTAATGTTTCAAAAATAAATTAAATGAGGAGACCCCCAACACAGGTTTTATGCATTGACAGTGAAGCCATATGACACCTCCTGTTATCTAGCATGGCTGGATTATTTGTTTTTAGATTAATAGTTGTGTGGTATCACATCATATCCACTTGGGATTTTCTTCTTGGGTTTAAAATTAAAATGTTTTGTGAAAGAGGCTAATGACTTTTTTTCTCATCAGTTCTTGGGTTACTTTAGATTATGGAGGGATTTCTTTTGAGACCATTTGTTGTTGGAGAAGTTCATTTTGAGTAAATAAGAACCTGAAGATTTGAGATACATGTTCTGTCAGAAATCATGCATCCTTGGGTGCCCACTGCTGGCCTTGGAGCCCTAAGCAGCAGCTTGTTTTGCTTATGCCTTTGGCTCATTTAGATCCAGAGATTAGCTCCAACCAAACCATATACACTCATACTCTCTCTCAATCTCTTTAACCAAAGCTTATGCTCATGCATCCATGCAGCATATTTAACTAAGTAATACAGCATTGTTTAGAGAGAGAGAATACAACAAATACATCAATGCAGCCATCCTGCCAGGGCATTTTATGGGGCATCTGTTTTCCATTCTTTTACTCGGCCCAAAGAGCTGGCAGGCTGCCGTGCCACTGTGGCCAATCTCTTTCAGCCAGAGTTGAGGTATGCAATCTGCATCGAGCTCCATTTCATTGGAGCTTACAACATCCTGGCTGAGCATCTGCTTGTTCTTTCCCAAGACTTGATATATATCTGTCAGAACAAAGACAAAAATGATGCTGAACTTTGAGCAAACTCAACTTGTCAGTGAGTTGTGCATTTCTGTGTAAATTTATTTTGCTCTTTTTAGTCTCTTCTTTTTAATTTGTTACACCTTAGCTAATGTTCTGATTCACAACCCTTCTTCTCCCCTTTTTATTTGCTTGCCTGAATCCTCTCTCTCCTTTTCTCGTGGTTAGCTATTGAAGTACCACTGGGATCTCATTAAGCCTCTAACTTCAAATAAATAAAACAAACTGCTGAAACAAAATGATGGATCTATATATTATAAAAATCTGAGCTGTAATGAGCCTCCTTCTCCCTGTTCTGACACCTCCCTGACACTCTCTCCTCCCTAAGTGTTACTGGCTACTTCTGTCTGTTAAATTAATTTCCAGTAGGCATTATTGGCATAACCGAGGCATTCTGATTGTGCCAAGGCTTTAGAGGAAAACAGAAAAATAACATGCGGGATTATATCTGCCCGTCTTCATTGCTTCCCAGCCTTAGTGCATCCCAACTCATCCTCTGCCAGAGTGCAGTCAGCAGCAGCCAGCAGAAAACACAAATTATCTCTAGCGTTTTTCAGTCAAAGGAAATTAGGAATTGCTTGGTTATATTTCCTCTAATGTCCATCTGCAAGATCGCTGAAATAGAGAAATTTAATTTGTTTATACCTTTAAAGATGAAAATATGCCAGCATGGCTGGATGGCAGGCTGTTTGTCTTCGGCTTTTTTTTTCTTTCTACCCTCTTTCCTTATTTTTCCTCTCATTAAACCGCTCTCCTGTTTTCTTTGCCTGTCCAGTTAATGTATTTACACGTATTTGTTGAGCACTTCAAGTCTGAGTATTTTACCACCTTCTGTGATAATCATTCCTAGCTCATCACTTGCTGCGGTATTCTTTATCCTTGGGCAATAAAAGATCTGGTACTGATCCAGGAAGCCCTCTCAAGCACTGGAAGAGGAGACTGTTGACCTGCTTTTGCAAGGGTTGCCTTTGTTATACACACATGAACTAAGAAATGAAAATGTGTGGGTCACAGAGCCAAAATGAGCTTCTTGGGAAAATATCTTATTATTTTAATCGATCAACCTCGAAGGATGAGTATCACTAGTGTTCTGGTGCTCCAAGGACTTCCACTGAGCTCAAGAAGCTACTGATGTCGATTGTGAAAGTGGAGAGTTGGGGGGAGAAAGGAAACAGAGAGATGGGAGAAGGCAACAGAAGAAAAAAATAAAAGGATGAAAGAAATCTTGATTTTGTCTGAGAGAGTATTGATTTTTTCCTCTGGGTTGGCCATGTGTGCATAGCCTGTTATTAGTTCAGAAACAAAAAAAAGTGGAATTGCCAACTTGTGTGTGTGTGTTGACGTGTGTATCCCCATGTGCCCTAGCTGCAGTGTTTGATTGTGCTTTCTCTCAGTGTAGGTTCATGTGGCCTCAGTAATGTCACTTGTGTATGCGTAAGTATTTTGTGTTATGTGTGTGTGTGTGTGTGTACTGACTATTTGAGTGGAGGCCTTGCTGTTGGACAGCACCTCATCCCCGTGTACTTTGGAGGCCCTGGCTTGTTGGAGATGTTGAGATTAGAGGGAGATTAAAGTGATGATTACACAATGTCTTCGCTCTAATGATCCCAACTGTTTGTTCATCTTATCAGCTGTGGTGCACTGGATTCCACGGCTGCAGCTGATATGAGATAACACACAGATTACTCCCATACCTCTGGCCTTCAGACCCTCAACTCCAACCAGCACACTAGTCAGAGAGAGGGCAAACAAACCCTCTGGGGGAAACAGGAAAGACAGAAAGAGATGGACATACAGTGTAGGAAATACAGAGACGGAAAGAGTGACTCACAGGGCTGACCTCTGGAGTCCACAGAAGCATTAGCCAGAGTGTTCATTGTTCACCGAGACAATACACTGCCCCCCCGGAGAGCCCTCGGTCTGCAGTACAATGTACCCGCACAGCCACAGCATATTAACAGTTGAAGCAGTGGTTGGAAGCAGTGATAAGGCATCCAATGTGCTGTGGTGTACTATGTGGTGCAAGTGTACATTTTGTGGCTATTGAGAAGAAGTATGAGGTCATTATTGTCAATGTGTGTGTGTGTGTGTGTGTCTGAGTTTGGGTGTGTATGGTATATATTTTCTTCAAAAAGAAAATCTTGTACTTGGTTTCAAGTGATGCAGTGTTCTATGAAATAAAGTATCTCATGTCATTATGGTTGTGTGTTTTTGATAAAGCGAGGATGCAAAGATTTTTAAGCTTAAGTGTGTTTTCCTGAATATGACACTGTGCACAAGAGAATACAGTTTAAGTGTGTATCAGCATGTATGTGTGTGTATGTGTGCACTTCTCTCCATGCCTGCATGCCACCCTGATCTCCCCATTACAAGGTCGATTAAGCCACTAATCCCCAAAATACACGCGTCCAACAGCACGACACTGAAAAAATCGCTCCCAAGGAAAAAAATGGCTGAATCTTCCCTTCCTTGTTGCTCGTAGCTTAAGCTACACACCAGTGCAGTTTGCTACAGAGCATGAGCACGGAAATGTGTTTTACCTCCATAACCACACAGGCAGGGGATTAACAGGAACCTTAAACCCTGGAAAAGCAACTACTTTTACACTCCCATGGCTTCATAGGAAAAAATGAATACGCTGCCACAGTGACACAGCAGGATCCTCAGTGCTGTATATCAGATAGTTTTATGTTCATTGAAATTCATAGGTAAACTGATTTTCAGAATTGGTTCAGCATAAGTGACTGTAAAATATGGCAACTGGAGAAAACAAGATGCTACAAATGAACAGGATTTAAGAATAAACTCAAGATAAATAAATTAAAACAGCCATGTTTGTGTCTTCTTTCCTTCATCATATTAGCACAGATGATCAATGCCTCTCATATTTTATTCTCACTCTGAAACCCAGTAATTACAGTGGCTCTTTACTCTTGTATCCCTGATGTCCTGCCCTGCTCTCTGGATGAAATGTGGAGGCATCTGCATAACATTAATTAGAGAAATGAACCAGAGCATAGTACCAGGGCCCCTCAGAGCCATCCTTATTCCACCATCTCCTGCTTAATTTGGCCTGATTTCAGCTGGGGCAATGCCTTAGCCCTCAAATCTAAGGTGGCTTCACTCTTATCTGTCCTTCCCCCATGACTAATACTGACCTTAGATGGTGAAGCCATATTTTACTCACAGTTTGAAAAGAGGTTAAATATTCAATTTAGTTTTTTCATGACCATACACACAATCTAATTTTACTTGATACCCATAGCTGCCAAAAGTTGACTTCTTTATTTAAGAATAAACAATACATAAAACAGTTTTTTTATTTACCTGGTTGTTAGCCACATTCACCTCCTACCATAAGTAATTGGTCCTACCACTGAGCTAGACTTAATGTAAATGCTGCACAACTTAGGCAATGACATGGATCAAGAATACTAAAACTACTTCTGGAATCATGTTCTTTGGATACATGCATTTGAAATCCATTTATTTGGACACCAGAACAGATGACGTGTTTGGCATAAACCAAATGCATTTACAATATTATTATCTGAACTGATTAAAGCCTAAAATTTAGCAAGTGTTTGTCAGTTTCTCAGATGCCTAAATAATTGGGTTTTACAGCCTAGTTCTTAGTAAATTTAACAAAACTACAGAAAAAGGAGATGACCATGGTTTGGAAACAGCCTTGAACAGTTAGCTTTCAGCACCAGAACTGCCACCATAGAACCAGAAACAGTACCTTACTGTCTTAGTGCCTCAGATGTGGGCTGTTAAATTCTCACAGAACCTGCTTGCATCTCTGGTCAGAGGTTACCACCTCCATTTCTCTTGGCCTTGGAGCTGGTGAGATTTCTGGAGCAGTTCTGACTGTCATAGGTCACCCTCCAACTCGTGGGTAGTACTAGTTTCTTCCTTTGCTGGGCTTTTGGAAGTGTGGACGTTCCATGCTTTGGATCATAATGAAATTGAATTACTAAGATTAACAAAGAAAACAAAATAAAATCCTGGTGGGCACTTTACACAGAAATACATTACTACAACATTACTTGGCAAACAAAACAGCAATTAAAACAACTGAACTCTGGTTGATCAGTCCTTTCTGACATGGCTGGGCAAGTCTTCCTTGTTCTGCCTGTCTTGTAATTTAGATTATTGCAATAAGTGCTCATGAGGATCTGAGATGTCAGATCTTGCAGAGGAGGGAACATTTTATTATGAGGGTCTAATCAACAAATCAGAAATGGGTTTGGGGTAAAGTGAGAGCAGATTATACAGACCTCTCAATTGCAAAAATGTCAACAATCTATCTTTATTTGGATATTGGAGCCATATCTCATGATGGAGGCTCTTACCACATTTAACCATTTCAAAGGGGTGGTGACATCACTATATAAACTATTTCATGTAGTTGATATTGCTGCATATGTCAGTTCTCCACAGAATTTTATTTAAAAAAAATAACGTCACCTTTTTGTAGGGGGTTGTTTTGGCAGGCAAGATTTCTCTCCTCTGTAAAAGGGTTGACTACAGTAATGATATATGGCTCTACCTGGTTGACCTCACTCTGATTGGCTACAACCATATTTGGGAAACTCTTCAGTAAAATGCCCTGAACATTGCCTCAAATTGATGTTATAATTGCGTGGTACTTCCCTTTAAATGATCTTCAGCCACTCTTCTCTGATTCTCTCATCCTTCGGTAGTAAGTGGAAACTTCCATCCATTTTTGAGCACCCTCGCACATAACAGCTCTGCTTTTTAGTAGCCATCCTCTTCTCAAGTGGAGTAGCCAGACATACTAGCGCGACTTACCCCTTGAATTAGCCGGTGCATGAGTGCATGAGCCAGGGAGGAGGAAAGAAGGGAAGGAGGAGGGGTGTTTGCTTGATGGTGTGCTCTAATTGGAGAATATGAATTACGTAGAAAGATAAACTGTTCTCTGATTTGTCTGTTTTTAAGCAAAGAAACAAAGCTGACCATCTATGAGCAGGGCTTCTGATACCAACTCTGGACATTCACATGGCCTTATCAGTGCACAATAAATCATATTATACCCCCAAAACCACAGAAAAATGAATTTTGTTGTCATGACCTCTTTAAATATGAACTCATTTTCTGAAAAAGACACGTTTACTTGCACATTTGCCATCAGTATTGAAATTTACAGTTAAAAATAGATTTTTTAAAAACTTCTAACTTAGCTTATTTTTTTACAAATTTTAAGAGGTGTTGTCTGGGATTTAGATGAACAGCTTTAGCCTAGCTATCAAGCAAAGTTAAATGATTCCCATATCTGGAGATCTCGGATCACCACCAGCAACTAATAAGAATTTGTTTTGATTAGACCTATGGTTCTACTAGGACATTTTGAAATGATCTGGAGAAAAGCACCCAAAAGCACTTAAAACAGGATGACTGACTTCACCTCTTTCTCAAATTCTTAGCATTACTTTGTAGTTAAACACCTGAATATTGAAGTGAAGAGTTCTTTGTTCTTGTGGTTACCATGTACTTCAGTTTTTTTCTGCAGCCATTGTACAAAAAAGTATAGCCCAGTAAATTCTAGTTTTTATATATTTTGTACATATTCTAGGTTTTTAGGGTGTACACAGTTTTTCACAAACATATCAAATTTGACTTCATTTTTGTGTATTAAACAAAGACAGAATGAAATTTGTGATGTATTTTCCTGAATTTAAAGGAAATTAAAATCTAGTGAAAATTATGCTTTACTTTAAAATCCTAACATTAACAGAAGATGTACTTTCTTTTACAGTGACTATTGAAAGATCTATGTTCTCCTCATTGCCTAGGACTTATTGTGTCATCCTGCTCACCTTATGTTTGGAAGTTTTAGCCTAAGAAGTAGATTCTCTCTTTAGATATTTGTTAGATCGGACAGAACAGAATTGCTAGGTTTATTGCCAGTTTCTTCTTGGAAGAGATACATAAAGAAATTAGTCCTGTTCAGTGTCCAGTTATTAAGGTGGATTTCACAGCTTATTCAAAACTATTGTCAGTTATCAACCTTGAAGTTGTTGTTTGGTCTGTTTTCTATTTTTCCCATGAAACAATTCCTGATTATCTTATTTGATGCACAGTTGCTTCATGTATATTTATGTTTTACATAGTAAATAAATATAATATATTTCATGGTCAAATGTGTAATTACTATGAAAGAACTGCATATTTATGTAGATGTGTTGTAAATTGCCACATATACCTTGAGATATTGGTGAAAAGTGAAAGATTGATGTTATTGCTGCTTGTTTTCCTTGAAGAATGT
This sequence comes from Anableps anableps, assembly GCA_014839685.1. Lineage (NCBI taxonomy): Eukaryota > Metazoa > Chordata > Actinopteri > Cyprinodontiformes > Anablepidae > Anableps > Anableps anableps. The sequence continues at coordinate 20,336,835 of CM026083.1, read as the reverse complement.
AAAAAGCTGAAAAACGCTTATCTTATCAAAATCCTATCTTCTGGAATCTGTACTAACTAAACTATCAAATATGTTTCCTCCCTCATATAAACCTCTACATCACTAATAATAATAATAATAATAATAATAATAATAATAATAATAATAATAATAATAATAATAAATTGTTTCCATGAATATTTTTGCAGTTACCTTCTGTGACACAACAGACTTACAGATATTATGACACATATATTATGCTGTGTGGTGGGAGCATTGCTGCTATAACTGTGTTGTATTAAGGTCAATCAATGCATGTGAAACCATTATGTATTTATGTAAATAGATGGCAGCTGTAAGTTTATGTGCATACTGAAGCCATTTAAAGGACAAAAGATCTCTCTAATCAATTAACTGAAGTTAATACACCTTTTTTCCTACTTATTTGATACAATAATTCATTTACAGCTGGTTTGCAGGAAATTTCATGAAACATGGTATAATTTCACCACAGTGCTTACCTGACCAAGTTTTTGTATAACCGCTCATTTTCTGCATTGTTGTCTTGCCACTGCGTATTTGTCTAACTTAACTCTGGAAGTGCCTGCAGTCATGGGCTATGGCATCTTTTTTTGCTTTGTTTTGCCATGGTGTTTGCTGTACTCCTCGAGTGTTGTCACAGCTGGTGGTCTCACAGCTTGCCTGTGGGGTATAAATCTGTTCTCCTCTTCCAGGATCCAGTTAACATGGCTGACCTCCATCTCTGTTGGCTGTGTGCTCTTAAAAAATTTCTGTCTGGGTCTGTCTGATTTTTTTTTTACTTCAAGGAGCTGCACAGGAGAACCATTATTGTGACTTCAGCTTAATTTGACTGAATCAGAACTGTATTTTTTTAGACTTTGCAAATGTGCCAATCTGTAACTACCAGTACATGAGAGGAGTTCCTGCACCTTGTTGACAAGTTGAATTTGATTATCACATTAACAGGTTTTGTGATGAAATAAAACTGATCATACGGGTGTTATCAGACTAATTAACATCTGACTTACTAAAGTAATTAGTATAAGTAAATGCAAGCTCTGTCAGTTAATTTGCCCTGCTTTCCAGGCTATAATTAGCTTTGTGAGGGGTACACCGGATAAAGTGGAGCTGTAGAGGCCAATTATTACTATCAGATGTTTGTCACTTTTTTCAAATATTTTTGAGTAAAAATCCAAAAAAACTTAAAGTAAGAAAATATACCAAAGTTTTAATAGCATTAATATTTATCATCATTACTGCTCCCAACAAACTCAGTAAGTGTTTACATCCCTCCAGTTATTTGCACAATTTTTCATTTCTTGTCAATAGTCTGTTGATGTTTTTTGTGCAGAAATATTCATGCACATATCGTAAATTTCTTAAATTACCTTACTCAGATTCATGTTTTTTTTTCATCTGAGTATGGTATTTTAATCACTACACAGTATTTTATTCCTTCTTATGCTGTAAATTTACCCTTGCTGTACAGTCTTTTATTTTCACTTTCTGTTTTTATATTTCTACCTTAGTGTGAATCTACATGCTCTGACTTGCCTTTTGCTTTGATGCTGGTTCACCTAAATTTCCTCACTGAGGGACAATAAAGGTTATCTCTGCTCTATTCTATTTTAATTTAAGCTCAGTGCAAACAATGTAACTCATATATTATGTAGTTGCCCTAAGTCAAAAAGGATAAAATATACCGTGACTGGTGTATTTTAAAGAAAATGGAGCACAATCACATGGTTTAATTCAGATGTAATAATTGTGCTACAGTAAGTTTAAAATGTTAAATATATTCTATATCTACAAGCCTTTGATTTAAGCTAAATATCTTCTTTGCTCAATAGGAGGGATTGGTGCAAAGTTAGTGACTTGATTCAATAAACCCTCCACTATTATCACATCCACACAAAGTCAATGACTCAATGCAGTTGACTGGTCTACTATAGATAACTTTTTTCCAACATCACAACATCACGTTGGATTAATTTTTCACCAAGCTCTTATAGAGGTGATGGGAGAGACAGACCTTTACGGAAATTCTTCTCTAGCACTTTTCAGAGGTTTTATAATGGGGTTTAGGTGTAGTATCCAATCCATTTAAGAAAGTTAAATCTTGTTCTCTTTGAAACAACTCTTGCACAGTTTGGGATAAGTTGTGGCATTGTACTGTAGAAATATGCCTGTGCCACCAAGAAAGAAGAAATTCACTGCAAGAATTACCTGGTCTTTTAGTACAACTAAGTTGTCAGCTGACCTCATTCTTTTGGGCACATATTATTAACCAGATGTAGCAACGCCAGATCATAGCATTGCCCTTACAGACTTATATGGTAGCCACTTGGTATGATGCATGTACCAGCAACCAATCTTCTAGTACTGATACACCACATGATACACCTTCTTCAATTGCTCCAGGATCCAGTCTTTATGCTCCCTAGCAAATTGAAACTTTTTTCCCAGTTAACTTCACAGATCAGTGACTTTAGAAAGGCAACATAGCTATTGGTCCAAATGCTGTTTATTTTCACATTGTGCATGTGAAAATCACTATTAAACATACACTTGGGTTCCCTTGTTGCTTTTTTATGTTTTTTTATGGCTTTTCCCTGACCCCACTTTTTATGTAAAGATGAAAGTTCCTCACTATTTTTCAAGCTTTTATTAATATGTTAGACAGTTCTTAACCTTTAGATGTGTTCTTTGCTTGACGCATGCAAGTAATTTGATACTTCTGATAAAAAAAACCCTATGTTTCATCACCACAGGATGTGTTCTCCCACATGGTTGTTCAAGAAAGGAAAACTTTGTACTAGCTGAAACATTATCATCCATGCAGCAATCATCCAGTGGGAGGCTCTTACCTGTTTTCTTTGTTAAATCCAGGTGGTGCTTTTTTAACTGTAACTACTGTATCATAACTAGGATTACGCAGAAATATATGTAAATTAATTTGAATATGCTTATATACTGGATTTTATTAGACTGATTTGATTATATTTTTTGTAAATAAACTGGATGTGTTCATTTTGTAAAGTGACTTGATATAATGTGTTGTGAATTAGTGCTATATAAATAAGATGAACTGAACTGGATGCCAGTGGTTTATCAATGATTTTCTTCTAATAAGAAATTAAGTGTTTTTCTGAAACATAAAACAACTGCATGCTTGATAATTGTTTTATGGCAATACATCTCCATCAAAAATTAAAATAAAATAAAAAAATTGGATAATATTACAAATCAGATTACCAAAAAAACAAACAAACAAAAAAAAAAAACCCAAACAAACATGATCCAATAAGAAGCATTATAATAACATTAACTACAACAGATTATAACTCACAATTTATTCAGAACCTGAATACTATTTTTTTCTACACATTCTCAGAAATTTTAAAGGTTCAGATCTTGCCTGCAGGGTGCAGATGTTTGATTTACCTATAAGAGTAGTTTTGCTTTATAGAATGGTGCTGCGGTTCTACACCAGTTATTGAGCAATGAGTAACAGAGATATGTGTGGTACTGATGTTGACCTGTGACCTCCTTGGGTCATTAGGCCTTAATAATGGAGGTCCTTCCGAGCATTTTATCATATCTTAAAATATCTGGGCTTGTTTGACTCAGTCTGGTGTTAACTGCACAGTATTAATCCCTCTTTCCTCTACTGGTCACTCCTCTGCACTGCACTGCCAAAAGCTCAACTGTAGTAACCCTGTGGAGGTAAAGAAACAGAAAAATGAAAATGGCACATAATCAGCATTTTAACTCAAAGGTTAAACTCTAGGTTAAACTTCCTATTTTCACATGGTCATGGTCTAACTCAAGGCAGGAAAGATTCAATGAAATTCTTAATGAAATCCTTGGGTATCTACAGGCTACCTAATTAAGTCATGGCCACTGTTTAATTGCATTTTCAAAAAGCTTTTCAGTTGATTGGTAGCTTTTTACTTTCTTGAAAAAGCACAGGGATAGAGTGCAAAAAGCTGCTCTATTCTGTGTCATTTCTGATTAATATTCATTGTGTCTCTGCTTTTAATTATTTGTGCCATTATGAGTTTTTTGCCCTGGCACACCCACACGTAGAGAGCCTCAGTGGTCTGTGTTTTGTAAACGGACTATTAAATAACTCTAATCTAAATTTGAAACACTGTGATTAAACATGGGTTGGGTCACACTGTCAGTCTGCTGTTGTGTGGCTCAAACGGTTTCGGTGGAAGAATTGTGAAAACTGCGTTCTGTACTCTTTTTGTTCTCAGCCAAGTGTTACAATACACATTTTTGAATAGGGGTAAATAAATCTAGGTGGGAAACATATTTTAAAAAAGCCTATCCACTTTATCCAACAGTTAAAAAAAAAAACCATGTAATTTTGGAACCCCAAATTTGTACCTGCTCCCTAAAAAAGCACAAAATAGAATAGAAAGGAAGGGATAAAAATTGAAAGTGGGGGAGAAAGAAGAAGTGAATTGACTGTGTAGCGGTGAACATGTCCCTCAGGAACACATTAAGTGAACAGTTCTTTAGTGTGTAGGTGTGTAATGTCCCTTTGTAAAATCTGCCCTTGCTTCTATAGCAACACGCCTCTGTGGCTCCACACTTCAACGTGTAAACTTGGCTCTGCATGTTTTCTGATGGCCTCAATCCTCAAGTGTTTGCACACTTTTTTAAGCGAAATAACACTCCACTCCATTGTGCTTGAGGTGCTTCCACAGCAATGTCACTTTATTCTAGCAGCAGAAGTACTCATGCAAGAGCTAATTTTCCTCTATCTTCTTCCTTAATTTGCATTTACATCATCAACCACTAAAGACAAAAACTAAAACAAATAAACTGAAGAAAGGTACAGCATTTAGGCAAATGTTTTCCCTCTCAGGCAACAGAGGCTTGATTTAAATGTCTTCCAAATAAAGTATACTGTCCATTGACAACCACAACATTACAAAACCCATCTTCTCCTACACATTTAACACACTTCACTCCCCAAAGTGCTCCCACTCCTTTAATTCACAGTGATCTGTAGCAAAAAATGAATAATAAAGCACATAATATAATAACAAGCAAGATGAATAAGGTGGATGATTAGACTGGAGACACAACAGAAGTGGTCTGTAAATACGTAATACATAACCACACTTCTAAATAAATAGGCAAAAAAATGGTGCAATGTTATTTTCTTTGTGGGTTTCAGAACAAGACTTTTCAGTTATTGTATTTAAAATATTAAAATAAATTTTAAAAGGTGTCTCTCTCTGCTTTTGGCTTCACTCCTCATCATTCTAGAGGCAAAAATATATATCTGATTACATATCTGTAACAGAAACTTGCATTTTAAAAGGGGACATACTGTATATGTTGAATATGCTGAGTAATGCTTGAAATACCAAAGGAAGTTATTGTTGAGTCATTACTGATCAAAAACCATTTCTTCTACACATTGTTAAAAAATGTAATTTCTAGTTTAAAGCTGCAGTAAATAACTTTTATCAAAAAATTTGTTATTTGTATATTTGTCAAAATTGTCTCTATGTTGTGAGGGTATAATATGAGATGATCTGTGAGATAATCTGTGAAAAAAAACAAGCTCCTCTGCTTTATCCCTGTGGTCCTACTGTCATCTGCAAAAATACACTGCTCAGTAAGAAACAACAAATCAGAGCCAGGAGGAGGGTCTTAGCACTGTCAATAACACTTGTGAACGTGCTGCTCACACCCTTCCCCTTGCACTCTGCTGCGATACACCTGCTCCCCCACAACAGAGCCTGGCGTGAAAGCACAGGCTAGTAAGCATGGCTACTGATGACGGTGGATAAATAGTTTTCCTGTAACCATAAGTTGTTTCTCCACTATAAGCACATTGAGCACCAATATAAATATATATATATATATATATATATATATATATATATATATATATATATATATATATATATATATATATATATATATATATATATATATATATATATATATATATATATATATATATATATTTTTTTTTTTATAAAAGCGCAAATATGAAATGTGGTCAGTGATTAATGAAGCAAATTTTCTGCAAGAATCCACCAAGTTTTCTCTTAGTCCTTTTTTCCAGGGTAAATAAACTGCTCCATGGCATCTGTTACCAGCCTACTTGGCAAAATAGTGTTACTAGAGTCCATATGGTCACTGCCATGCAGAATCACTCCCTTCATTGCTTAGTTTTCTTAATTAAAATAAATATTTTTATTTTTGCTTCACTAATTGTAAGTAAATTGGATAAACATTATTCAAGTAAGGAAGATGAGACAGGACAAGCCACAGGGAAAAGTACAAGCAAAACTGTGCTGAGAGAGCACTCAGTGAGTGAAGACAGTATGAAAATTGAGTCTGAAAGCTTTATACGTAGCTGGCAGTTGGTTTAAAAGGGTGCCTGTTCACTATTCTGATAGACTATCTGATTTTTTGGGGGGAAGGTGAAATAGTAAACAAAGCCATGTCAAAATGTATTTTGTGTAGTGGGAGGATGTGCTTCTTTCATTGCTGCAGTACTATTGTTAGAAGATATGATCAACTGCACTGTAAGTAACTGGAACTGAATAAACAGTTATTTTTAGACATAACTAAGAAAACAAGTGATATACTAATGCAGCATGAATGTGTAATTTAAAAGTTAAAGGTTGTAATTACAAATGTGCACAGTACCTTGAAAAGGTATTTACCCCCTTAAAGATTTCGATTTTTTTTAATTACACTTAAATATTATAGATCTTTAATTAAACTGTCAGAGAGATAAGAAGAATCAATACAAAGGGCAGTGTTTACTTGGGTCTATATAAAAATGAGGTGCTGTTGCATGACTTTAAACAGGCCATTCATGCTTGTGAACTCGCCAAAATGTTGCCAGGTCCTGTCATTACTTAACAGAAGTTATTGATGTGATGGGTGGCACAAGGAGTTATTAAGCTTAGAGGGGCAATGACCTTTTCATGTCATTTGGTTTGAGTAACATTTGAATGAAATAATTACATGAAAATTTCTTAATGTTTTTACTGAGGGCATCTTTGTCTGATATTAAAACACTGATGATCTGAAACACTTAAGCATGACTAAAACAAAAACAAAAGAAATCTGTAAGGGAGCAAATATTTTTTCACAGCATTGCACATTCAGTTGCTTTGAAAACACATTGACATGAGCCCATACTTAAGTGTTTACCTGCAGAACATCCACATACTCTATATTTACACACAGAAGGACACCACAACGCCTATTCTTTGAGGCTGCAAAAGAGGTCACGTTAATTGACTTTGCTCTCAGGGCTAACTGCTTTTCATCATCTTCTCCGGGACCTCTGAGACTGCTGTTATGTCAGAGCAATGAAATTCTTTGAATATGATCAGTTTTATATTATTCTATACATAAAGGCACAACATTTGGATGAAGATACACCAACATACACATTTACTGTGAATGCTGTCAGACTAATTCCTCTCAGAAAGCAACAGTACAATAAAAGGTTTAGATCATAATATTTATTGTAAGAAGATTCCTGTGGCATTCATTTTTAATTGCTCTTGGAGAATTTTAACACAGATTTCTTTATTGTCAATTAAGTACAAAACAATAAAGACAAGCTCACCTCAACTTGATTTCTGTTGCAAGCAAGCAGGGTTTTTTTTTTTTTTTTTTTTGTCGTTCTTTCCCTTTCCCAGGAATCAATTCTCAATGGTAGACTTCAGTAAGCTCATTAGGCTTTCACTGGGCACCGACTCTATTACAGCTGCATAATTACCAGAGTTCTGCCTTCATCCTTCCCTCTGAAAGAAACACCTCCATTTTGGGGCTGACAGTGATTATTGTTGTGATACATCATTTGGGAACTGAGAGCTAAAAACATTCTTTGCACAAGCATGTGTTTGTTTACTTTAGTCACATGCATTATGCTACAATAACTACCCATTTGACTCATGCATTTTTTTGTCTTCATCTGGGGAAAGCATATCATGGTTTGTGTTCATTGTACTATAAAAAATGTCACACATTCATAAGGTTTTCCTGCATGCATGAAGTAGCTCAGATTTTTATTTGATTAGAAATGTCATTTTGTACTTGTGATAACATTGTGTTCCAATGATTGTGTGCCTTTGTTGCTATTTCCACTGTTTGTGTGTTTGTTGTGTGCAAAGTGTATGAATAAATGCACAGATGGGATTTGAATGGCTTGAGGAGGGAAGGCTACTGGGAGTAGCAGTTATGCTTTGCCTGTCTTTGTTCTTACAAGCAGTGCAAGTGAAGTGTTTTAAACATGAATATAATTTAAAACTTAAATAAAAACAAACCAGTTTGTATTTAAAATTTCATTGCTCTCAGTAGAATAACTGGGACAGGGATCAATAGGATTCTGCTCATTCTGGACTAAAACTGGACCCTACACCTGGCATAAAGGTGGAACAAGCCTCTTAGAGAGCTGATATTTCATTATCCCCTTCATAGCACTGAGTGTGCCCCCACCCTTCTTCATCTCCAGCCTCCTCCACCTTCATAGAACTGACTTGATTTGGATCACGTTATCTAAAGTCAGACCCTCTCCTCTGAGAGCACATCCTACCTATCTCAACTGGAAAATGGAGTCTGAACTGGAGTCTACCCCATGCATGAGGCAACTAAATGAGCACATTGTCCTGCAGATACCTGTACACATAAAATCCTATTATGTAAGTATATATATCTATATCTGTATACAGATATAGATATATAAACAAACTAACCTTAGCCGTAGCAGTGAGTAAATTTGACTATTTTTCCATCTAAAATCACGACTCAGAGAAAGACGAGCTATCAAAAGGAAGGGAACTGTCACAAGAATGCATATTGTTTTGATGAAGATGTAAACATATTTGGTTCTGTTCTTTTTTTGTGCACTTCTAAAGGGAACTGTTTTGTACTCGCCAGCTGCTGGACTCCCTGACAGCATTGAATTGACTATGATAACAGTTGTAACAACAGAATATGTGATCTAATAGAAGCTTGGTAGCTCACAAGTGAATGCATTTCTTGAGGGGATGATTAAATGAGAACATTGCAGAGGAGGTGATAGATGAAAAAAGAGATGGAGATGTGCAGAGAAGTGGGAAGGCAACAGATAGTGAGGGAAGGGAAACGGCAGAAAGAAGTGGAAATTAGAAGGTGGGAGTAAGATAGCTGAAAAAATAAGAAAAAAATGGCAAGGTCACTTAAAAGTAGAAAAATCTGATTGCTCGGTTGAGAAGCTAAAGTAACATTAGCAGTTTCATTACACAGAGCAAAAAATCTTTTCGATCTTTTCACCCTGAAAGAAGTGAGTATCTTCACTAAGAGAACTGTAGACAACAAATGTCCAAAAAACTGACCGTTTTCATCATCCAAATTTCTGCCACTGTTCAGTCCGAGCAGAGTCACTACAAACCCTGTGAGAGTTTACTTGTTGTGAACTTAAATCAGAGTATATCTTTCTTTTAGACAGCACTTTACACAGGAAGTATTGTAAATAATTACAGCAAATGTTGGATGTATATAAAGTGATTTTAAAATATCTTGCATGTTAATAAAGAGGGCAGAGTTTCTACAGGAGAATGTATAATAGGTGTGCTGTCATTCCAACTGTTAAAACTGGATATTTACACAAACAACTTATTTTTAGTTAGAAGTTTATGTACATTTGATTAGTATTTGGTAGATTCTACCTTTAAACATTATGACCTGGGTTAAAGGTTTTGGGTATCCTTCCTTGAGCTGTAGTTTGCTGGAAGTTTGGCTCATTCCTCTCTACAGAACTGGTGTAACTGGGTCAGGGGCGGAGCTAGACAGCTGGCCAGGGTAGCATTGGCCTCCTCTGGAACCTGATTGGACATCCAGTGTTTAAAAATGCACAATTAAAGTAAAAAGAGACAGAAAGAGCAAGTGATGTAGAGTCTTGAGCACATCTGTTTTTACAAGCATAAGCATGTATAAATGAAAACACAAGGAAATAATTATTTCTAAATGCCTGATGGACTTAACAGCTAAAAAGTTACACTTCTGAGGCTAATATTTGTAGCTAGAGAAGTATTAGAAATACATTTCCTTTTTAGACTCTTTTTCTACCACCAGTTTTTGAACACTTTCAGATTGTATCTCCAGCGCCCCCAACTGTTTAACATGAGAGCTACAGTAGTTTCTCTGTAACACATCTGCAGCCAAAAATATGGAGAATTTAAATGAGAGCACATGAATGCCACGTATGCCTTGAGTGAATGCATAAGGACCTTTGAGAGTAACAAATTACTGTCTTTTTGATACTCTCTAAATACAAGTAGGAAAAAGGAAGTTGAGGAAAATCAAAGCCACATAAAATAAAAATGCAAAGTTAATGCTTTTAACTGCAACTCATAATGTCACACAAAGGGCTCCTTGGGAATTTGATACCAGACATTAAGTGTAATTTCTTTTGCCATTTTTGATCAAAATGCAAAACATGACCCCTGTAACTGAGAAAAGGCTAGATCCACTTGGCAATGCCAAGTAGAGAGGGAGAGAAAGTTGTCAAGAAAGCATGTTCTTTAGATACCAGGTAGGAGTAACTGAATATTTTTCTTTATTAGTATATGGAAGACCCTGATAAAAATTTGTCTCATCCTCTGGCCTTCCCTTGTATAAAAGCTTATTTTCGACAGAGTCTGATTTGTAGTCCAGGAGTACTCACACACACCTTTTTAACTCTGCCCACAAACTTTTTTTATGGGACTAAGACCAAGGCCTTGTAATGGCCACTCCAAAATATTGACTTTGTTGTCCTTGAGCCACTTTGTAACTAATTCTTGGAAAAAAGTGATCTGACTCAGTTGCATAGCCCTGGGATCGTGAGTCTGACATTCCTATTTCTACTAACTGCACACTTTTTTCTGCTAGAATATGTACAGTATATTATTATTATTATTGTAAATCTTGTTTTTTAAAAATTGTCTTTTACACTTTAAGAACTTTTTGTGTGAAACTTTATATCTGTTGCTGCTGTTACACCTGAATTTCCCCTTTGTGGGACAATAAAGGCTGTTTCTATTCTATTCTATTCTATTCTACTTGGTAATATGCTTAGGGTCATTGTCTATTGACCAATTTGTACCAAGCTTTAACTTCCTGTCCTGAGATTATTGTGTATGGGGGTTTGGTCACCTTCAAACCGCGGATGAAAACACCAAGAAAAGACTCTGTTGGTACAGACTTAGTTGAACAAAGGAAGATTTGATTTTAACCAGGGCCATTTAAAATATTACAGATCTGTGCATCAGGGCCATGCAGAGACCTTTCGAAGGCAGGTGCTCAAAGTTAAAAAGGGGAACATAGAATAAGATTTTAAAACTCCTTACAACAACATAACAACAACAGCCCATATTAATCAAGAATATAATATGGAATCGGATCATACTATATCATTGTGATCATGTGGGGACAATACAAAGCACATCTATTCTATGTTTTCCCTCATGGGTACAATGTTGCTGTTGAGGGGTTGCTGCTCCAGCTGCTGATAGTGATGGAGGGCTGAGTTGATTTGAGACTAGTTGTTAAAAAGACCATAAGACAGATGGTCACTGATTGTTGAGTATATTATGAAATGATCTAAATTGGTGCTGTGTCTTACTAAATAAACCCTAATAATATCTGACTGGTTAACTTCCACAGCAGCTCAGCTGCAGACTGCTTTAAACATCAAAATAGCTCAGAGGGGCTCACTCTGCTTTTTTTCTATAGTAATGTTAGAACATCTAGAGATTTGGATGTGTAATGTTGAGAGATAAATGATATTCATTAGGTCTTGTCCTTCTCAACAAGATCTTGAGAAACTCATCCGTGCGTTTATCTTTAGTCACATTGATTACTGCAACAGTGTCTTCACAGGTCTGCCTAAAAAAATCAATCAGACAGCTGCAGCTGATCCAAAACGCTGCTGTTTGCATTCTCACTAAAACCAGGAAAATAGAGCGCATCACCCCAGTTCTAAAGTCCTTTCCCTCCCTGTAGCTCAGAGAATAGACTTTAAAATACTTCTGTTAGTTCATAAATCACTGAATGGCTTAGCACCAAAATATATTAAAATGTGCAATAGGCTACAAATAAATGGCCTTGCCTTGGTGTGTCTTCAGTCACAATGTAAATATACTCATAAAATTTCAAATAAGTTCAATAAAAAAAAAAATTCCTATATTTATTTATATTCCTATGTTTATTTATCAGAGTAAATATACATGAATTTGTATGACAAATGAATCTCAACTTTTATTAACATTTCACATGTTTATGTATCAATATTTGGACATCTTGATTTATTTCATTGTCGCACGTTTAGCTTTTAGTCGCTGCTGTTTATGTGACATTTTTAGATGTGAGCTCTAAATGCTGTGGGCCGAACCTTTCTTCAGCAGTTAAGTTTCTACAGCAGTGACTTCTATTCCCAATCGATCGCCTTCAGCCCAGATCCTGACAGCAGCGGTGAGGACGTGCCTGGTAGTAAAATTAGGGTGAAAGTGGAGCAGAGAGAGCGAACCGTGAGTAGGTGGTTCCTGGGCTTTGACAGTCGCGGTACCGTTTCTTTATGTCAACGTGATGGAGTCTGTCTGATCCTGAGCGGAGGTACCGACTCAGGCTCCGTATTTTTCTTCTCCTGAAGCGCACCAGGCATTTAGTCCAGCACAGTGGCAGCCTGACAAACTCAGAAGTTTTCTCTGCGGCCGAACCTTTTGGGGTTATTTACTTTACAATTAGTAAAGTAAATAAATAACTTTTGTAACTTTAATATCAGCTCTATGTTTATCTTCACGAACAAGTCTATGATGAAAAAAATGCTCATCATTTGATAGTTTCCGGATCCCCCTCCCATGGGTCCGGAACAACTGAGGACATGGAGGCAGAGGCACGTCACGGATGAGAATCGGTCAGTCATTATTTGGCTGAGGGCAGCCAGATCCATTTATTTAGCTAAATTATTATTGTTAGTTATATATTATTGTTGAGGGGCACAGGTAGGCCTTCAAAAACACACATAAATATAAATAAATAACTAAAAAAGTTATTTAAAAAACAACCGCTCAAAAAAAGGGCACTTGGAGCATCAAGGAGCCTACTGTGCATCGATCTGGATGGATCTCAGGATTGAATATAGAAAAATTCCCCCTGAACTATGAACACAGCCCTTTTTACAAGCATTTCGGACAATACATATGCCTCCTAAATTCTGTTTTTGTTATTACTCAGCAAGTGGCTCTAATTATCTTTAGACACCGTCAGGCATTAAAATAGTACGTGCTTTGTCACATTTGGTAACCCTCAGAATATAGCTACTCTGCTTTAGGGATGTGTTGTCGCAAAGAATAAGATGTTCTCCTACTTCTGCTTTTCGTTTGGACCAACACTTCCTGTCCAACTTCTGCCTGACCTTGTGATAAGCCATAAGGGAGAATGAAAGCATGTCAATCTAGACTTCAAATGCTACAAAATGAGGGTCTGAGGGCATTCGGCACCGGAAGTATCTCATTTGGATTTTCACAATAACAGTGCCGTGCCCGGGTCGTTGCCGGAAGTGTTATGGTAACAGTGGTGATAAATTTAGCTGTAAGATATATGTAAGATTGTAATATCATACTGCCAACCTTATTTGTTTTTTGTTTAAAACAAACTGGTAACAGTGGTAGGCTTAGTTTATGCATAGATGTTTATTTATTTTAGTTACATTTGATATTATTTCTTATTGTGCACCACACCCATACCTTTTATGGATAAGTGTGAGCATCTTAAAGTACAGAAGAACTACAACATCAGCCTCCCAGTCCTTTTTCCACTCATACTCTGAGCTGCTTTAAGAGGTGCTCTGGACGACACTCCCAGTATGAATTTGGAGACGGTTTTTAGTCAGAACAGTGTTTTCCTCCCCTTCAAGCTTAGTTACATACTAGTGTTCACCAGCATTTAATCAGTGAAGGAAAAGATTTAGCAAGATATTAGTATATTTAATGTGTTTTGGTACCTTTTATCACACTTACCAACAGATGAGTCAAAGTCAGCAGCAGCCCTGACTTTCCATACCACCATAACTTCTCCTCCCTATCCCAGTTAAAATAGTGAGCAACACTGTGTTCAATGACATGCTAGCGAGCATCAGTGTAGGAAATCTATGGGGATTTCTCTGTCTCTCTTGCTCTTTTTACCATTACACAACAAAACTGAAATATTTATTACTGCCAGAAATTCAAACAATAATTATAAAATAATAATAAAAAACTGCCTCTTGTCTGAACGCTGGATGTCTGGAAACAGCAAGTATTCTACCTTATCTTGCATGTAAATTACAGACGGTATTAAAATAATCCAGTCTGATACTTTCGTTTAGATTGAATTTTTAATTAAATTGAATTATTGAAAAGTGTTTTTTGCTGCTATGGACCGCATCATCAGTGATCTGGACACCAGATTCCACACCACTGCAGAAATACTTGAGGAATTCTCTGCTGTTTTAAAAGTTGGGTAGATTAGTGAGGATAGAGTCACTTCTGTGTGCCAACCACTTATTAAGAAGTATACGACAGATCTCACGTTCAAGTTTGAAAATGAGATAAGACACTTGAATACATATATGTTACCACTTTCCCTCCTAACTTGTCCCCTCTTGATCTCCTAAATGTAGTTAACCAAATAGAACCACAAAGCATTTTTGTAGAAGTCTCCATTGCTTTACGTTTGGTACATTGCCTGTGACTGTTGCTGGTGGAGAGAGAGCTTTCAGTAAGCTAAAATTAATTAAAAATCTATTTGAGTTCCAGTATGTCTCAAGACAGGCTTTGTAGTCTTGCCATGTTGTCCATTGAAAGTCAGTTGGTTAAAAAGTTAGACTTCAAGGACTTGATCAATGACTTTGCTAGCAAGAAGGCTTGGTGCTGGGCTCTTGGTGAGTCAGGCTGAGCAAGGGCCGGATAGCTGTCAAATGGCATATTTGAGGGAAAAATTTGGGTTTCCAGAAGTTAATTGTTCTTATCTTGTTGCTGCTGTTTTCATTACTTCGAGATGATTTGATATTTTAACTTAATTTGACTGTAACATTATATATTTAGAAGTTATAATTTCATAAATGTTATGTAGTTATAAATGTATATTTAGGTGTCTTTGTTTATATTTCAAGAATGTTTGGAAAATTTTTCAATTGAATTTTTGCAATGAAAAATAGAGACTAAAATATGGCCTTTAGGGCATTTTTATATCTGGTTTTAATCTTGCTTTAAACAGTGAATTGCATACTGTATGCAGACTGTTGCATGTATAATCCAGTAGTAGTAAATGTGCTAGTATCAGTATCGGACCAAAGGAAGCAAGACAGTTGCAAATCTTTAAAGTTAGTTTTGTAAATTTTTTGATGGGTCAGTCAGATTCTAGAGATGTGGTGACAAAAGCTGCATGGGGTGGGGAGGGGCAATTAGATTTTTTGTCATGGGGTCCAAAATTTGTGGCAGGTGCCCCTGATTGCAACAGTCCATCCTGCAGCAAAATACTTTCATGATATGATACTATCACCCATTAGAGATGATGTCTAAAGCATCCCCCTCTTTTCTCTAAATTTCAATTTAGTCAATTCAGCAAAACACTTGAAGTTTTGTTTCATTAAACCACAGGACATCTCTCCACAAATTTAGATTTTTATCCCTACAGGTACACTTGCAAACAATCTTGGTTATTGTGATGGTTTTGGAGTAATTGCTTCTTCCTTACTGAGCAGCCACAAGGGTTCCTTCATTTATCTCTAATGTTGTTAATTAAAGCTTGGAAAGTATCACCATCTGGGATTTCCCTAATCATGTAAAGCTTAAAATACTTAGTGTATCAAAATTTCTGAATTTGAAGAAAGTAATAAAAAAAATCTCAAATAAATATCTCACTCATTGTTCTGGCATGTAGCAAATAGAAATTATTTTGCTAACCCAAGCTGTCATTTAATCTGATTTCATTTTAGACAGCGAGGAAAAAAAGGGTTATGTATTTTTATGGAGTGTATGTAAATATCTGATTTTAACTGCAAATGTTTCCAGTTTTACTTAATTTGTGAAAGAAAGCAACAGCAGAGCTGCACGTGACTTCATCAGTCATGACTGGTGGGTTCCGTCAGTGTGACGGCCTCGTCAAAGGCCCATATTAAACACATTAAACACTAGGCCGAGCTCCTCATTAATCAGCCCACAGGGATGACAGCCAGCTCTGCTATCCGCCCTATACATCCACGCATGCCCATAGCTGTCGGGGCCCCAGTTAATATACCCCTTCCTCTGAGATAACACGGTGATAGATTGACTGCAGGCATTTCGATTGGGGTTTGCAATTGTAATACCATCTTGTCTGGCTTTATCAGAAAAGTCCACTGAGCAGCCGCAACAGATCATCTTTTATAAAGTGTTGCGTTTCAGTTGATTTTTGACTGGAAAGGTGTGACATTATTATCATGTCAACTGTTTTAATGTCACATGTTTAGGTTAAGACAAGCTTAAAGGTACAATCTGAAGACAAATGACTTCCAAATCATTTTTAAGAAACAACCACAACAACAACAACAACAAAAGAAAATAACAGCCCACTATATTTTAACAGCGTTATTAAGAATCCAGGAGAAAATGTACAATTCTGATATGTGCTATAGATTAATTCATGTAATTTTCTTCTGTTCAGACATATAGATTAAGAACTTGAAATTGTTTTGCACTAAAGAAAAAAATCTGAAATGTTGTCTTTTATCTACATCGAAAGCATAATCTGAAAATGGGTAGTTTTGAGCCCTGCCATTACTAGGCATCTCCAAAATAATTGTCTGCGATCTTACTTTAATTGATTTATAATTATCCTGTCAGCCTAAAGTGAGCTTTTTAATCATCCCTGGTCAGTAATTTGAATCTTCCATTTACAATAAACTGAAATGATCAGCTACAAAAGCTGGCATCTCATCCGTTATTGTTTTCAGTTTTTCCTAACTGCCTTCCTCCTGTATTTGCAGTTTGTTGTGATTAATGTACCCCCAGGATAGAAGAAAGTGTAATGATGATGATATGAAGTAAAGTTAGGATAGAAAGTATTGTCCGGGCTCAAAAGACAGTTGAGTGTGTTCTGCACCACTAGGTGTCTCTCTTCAAATGGGTTAGAGCATGGGCTTGGTATTGACAGAGATGAAGAAAGTCTGAGAAAGGTCAGACCTATAGAAGAGGGTGGAGAGGAAGAGGAGAATAAATAAGCAAGGAACTCTACCAGATCCTCTGCTACTGCTAATGCTCTTCTTTGAAGACTAAAGTGCCTGTTTCCTTCACCGACTGCATAGCCATAGACTGTGTGCCTCGATGTCAAATTCCAATAGCTGTTTTTCCAGAACAACCATTTAAGTGCATTCCACTTAGCTGTTTGACTCAATTAATTTGTTATGTAAAACAACAAAATGTAAAAGTGTTTAATGACAAATTCCTACAATGATAAAATGTTTATAAAATGCCAAAAGATGTGAGTACTTTTCATGGCTTCATTCACTCTGCCTGGATTTGTTATTTATTATCGCGTCTCGCTCCCTCAGGGTCTTTTGTCCTTACAAAATGCACCCTTTTCTATTGCCTTTCTGGTTTGGGTGAGATATGGTACCCTGCTTTTCTATTTGTCCTTTCCTTGGTGCGTAAGGAACTCACATATTTGCTCTGTGTTGTTTATTGTCCACTTTTCTATTTCCTTGTATCAAGAGCAGTCCTGAGTTGCATAGGTTATATCGTTTTGTATTACAGGGTCAGAAGTTCAGCAGTAAGCTCGCCCACGGACAGCTTATCTCAGGAATGCCATAAGACAAGATTCTTGCAAATCCCACTGAAACAACGTAACACATACATTCTTGGTGAAATATTTGCAGAATGACTGTAGACTGAAAACTACATTGGAAAAATATCCAGAGGCTTTGCACTGCCTCTCTGCCTGTTTGTTTTTATTGTGTCTATTCAAAAATGCACCACCTTTTTCCACACTTTCTCTATTTGCAGGCCCTTAAACTGTGATTTTCAACAGCTTTGGAGATTGTGTCCAAACAGGAGCACACATCATGTTGCCAATGCCTGCTGTGCTGTGAAACAGAAATTGAGCCAGGGTAATCACCACTATTACCAGTTCTACCAAAACCAAGGCAAGACAAACAAGGGAGAGAAGAAACTGGGTTGTAATGGGGCATATGATTTCTACCTTAAACTTGCAGGTACTGGCAAAAGGAGAAAGTATCAGGAGGTTCAATGAACAAGAAAGGTGGTAAGATGATATAAGATGCGGTGGAGATAGACATAAAATATCATGGTTTTCTGTGGCTCTGCATGAGTCTGTTTTTCTTTTTCATGTTTGCAAAGAGAGCAGAGCTATGCAATTACTTTCTCTCCCCAGCTTGTAATCAGCAGGCATGTCAGCAAACACTGTTAATGGGGGTGGACACTTTCTACCTTCACACCCGAGACCCCAGCAGTGGTTAATTGGAATAAATGCAACTCCATGCTTCATTTACCCTCACCCTCTGTTTCTTTTTGTGCCCCTTTCCCTACCCCCTCCCGTAGTCTCCCTCCTCCTTTACGTCTGCTTTAACCTCATCTTTCTCCGCTCTGCTCTATCTTCCATTGCTCTCTCTGCTTGTTCTTCATGCTTGTTAATAGCTTCCCACCTCATTGTTACTCCAGATGTTTTCCATAATGAAAACATTAAAAACAGGGTGGACAAGATCCTGTCTCATCCGCTATACTTGATTGAAATTTGCTTTTTCCAGTTTGTGTCTTAATGTTAGGAAGAATTGTGGTGAGAAATTAGATACTGTGAGTAACTGCTTATATAAATCACATGCACATTATTTTCTGTGATCAGTATATTCCCTTGCAATGATAAGCAGCTGCACCTAAGATTATAGCATATAGCTCAGAGTGAAGGTTTAAAGTCTTGATTTGATAATATTCATTAGGAGTTATAATTTTGTTGCTACCGCTGCTGTGCATATATCTGATGGTGTAATGTATTCATGGGTCCTGCAGCACCATCATTGCTTCTGTGATGTAATCTCTTTTCCCTTGGCTTAGGCCCCACCTGTGGGAGAGGGGGAGAGAGAGCTGTAAGTGCTTGTGTGATGTAAAATGCCTAATTTAGGGGGTGATTGATGGTTTAATATTGCAGCCTGCAACCTTGCTGCCCCCACCTACCCAATGAAGCTGCAGGCAGGTGTGAAACTGTAGCACTGTGTGAGTATTATGTCACTTTCTATTCTCACATTCAAACCCAGCCGGTGGAATTAAACCAATTCAGAGTTTGTTTGTTTTGCTGTGTGTGTGTGTGTATCTGATTGCATGTGTGTGTGTCTTTGTGTGGCTATAATGTGGGCATGCTGCAGCATTTCACCTCTCACGGAAACGTTAAAATCCACTTAGATATATTGACTTGTGTGGTCTAGAGTCAGTGGTCAGTAATCACAGCCATTTCTGTTTCCTCATTTTAACCAATACTTTGCAATTTCTTCCATCTTCTGTTTTCTCCTATAAAATGTAGAATAAATTCTTTGTGTCACCATTATCTTAATGACATAAATATCCTGCAATCATCTACATCTGTTCTCCCACTCCTTCCCCTTCACAGTGGGTTATGCATCAATTATCACTCACTTAAACAAAATTAAACACATATTGATTAAAATAAACTGCTTATACAGGGTGTCGGGCATCCTTAAAAAGCCTTAAAATGTTTTCAATTCATAAAAAAAAATATTATTTGGCCTTAATCAATTAATCACAGGTTTTAAATTGTGTCATGCAGGACTATTTAATCTCGTATATTCTATCTATTTCTTTCTTTATTTTTTTGCACACTGGACTTTTCTGTCAGGCAAAAGTTTGAGTCACCCACAAACATCTTCAATGCATCCTGTGACTCGAGGCGGTTGCAGTGCCAAGAGTCCTCTCTCTCTATGGCGCTGGTTCCAGCTACTGGTAACAAGCTGCTAATATTAAAGGTGTGCGATATTGCATATTTCGGTATCAATCTGATACCAAGTAAACACAGGGCCAGTATCACCGATATCAATATCGATACAGATACCAATATTGATATTTTTGTCATTTGATATATCATCAACCTTCTGACCTTCAGGTGTTTTTGTGGTTTTTGCTATGAATTATTTACTTGAAACCTGGGACAGAATTTGGACAAAGTTTAAAGGTGCCTGCAAAATATTTTAATAATATAATAATATATTAACATGAGAGACAGAAACAACAGAAAAACAAAAACAAGTTTGTGTCCATTTTTTTCTACATCAAAGTGCAAAAAGTTATCATTTCCCTCACAATTGCACCCTGTTTCTAATCAACCACCTGCTTATTGTTCAGTAATCACACTCCCCAGTATTTAAGTCACTCAGTTTCTGTCATTATCTGCTGGACTTTACTTTCTCTCCTGCCCTAGTTCCTGTGTGTTTTCAGTGCCTTCCGTAAGTCTTACAGTTTCATAATAAATTAGTGTTGTCAGTCGATTAAAAATTGTAATCAGATTAATAACACTCTAGTGCTGTGATGAATCACGATTGATCACTATGCGTAACTTTGTAAGCTTGAAATGTAAAAAAATGCAAAAAAAAACTAGCAATTGTGAGGGAAAGCAAGTAACTGAAGTTCAACTGAGTAAAAGGGAGAGATGGCTGACACAAAGGGAACCAAGGAAGAAAAGCCAGATAAACCAGAGCAGATTACAACGCAGCAACATGGCACAACCTAACATAAAATTTAATCAAGATTCAAACCAAAAATTTAAAAACAGGACCAACAGGAAACACAAGCACATGGGCCAGCTTCAAAATAAAGCAGGGACTAAGATCTACAGAGAATAACCATAGTTAAAGATAGCAACTCAGAGCAAAAAATTAAATACAAGTACAAAAATATGAGGAATTTTAAAACTAAGAAATTAATTGCATAAGGAAAGCAAAGAGGGACACATACCACAAATAAGGTAAAACACAAAACCAAAGTACCCAAGATTATGACAAGAGATGCCTCTCTCATTCTCTGTCTGAAACAAACCTTTTCATATTCATATTATATATATATATATATATATATATATATATATATATATATATATATATATATATATATATATATATATATATGAATATTTTCATATTCATATTTTGATTGAGTGAAAAAGGATCTGAATCTGTCAGGGGGATGAATAATTTTGGGCTTAACTGTAAAAACTATTTTTTTGTTACTTTTGCAATATTTAACTAACGTTAGAAGTGACTGCAGTAAACTATGATCTAATTCCTCTGTGTGAGGGCTGTACATGGATAGTGTCATGCCTTATTTATTTGCATCTAACAAGATATTGTAACAGAACCGAGGTGCAGTTTATGGTTAAGGCATAAGCCTTCAGACCATAGGGGAAACAGAACTAAACATCAATACTGTCCAAGGATCAAATAATCTAACTAAATCTAAAAGACCCCGCTTGCTGACAAAAATATGATTGGTCCTGCTAAGCTGGCATTGTGCTTTCAAAGTCCTCAGCCCTTCGCCACGCCTGTTGCCCAGACAGGAAGCAGCCAACTTCCCAAACCAGGTAACCCAAAAAAGAGAAAAAGAAACATTATTAATGTAACAGAATACATTTTGAAAACCCAACAGTGTTATTATGTGCACACTTCACAACATCACTGTTAGGTTCAAATAAAGAAATCAGTGAATTACATTACTAAAATGCATGTTTACCAGTATAACAATATAAACTAATGAGGTGAGTGTGTGGCCTGAGTTTACCAATGTGTGACTGAGGCCATCACAATGAGATAAAAAAAAAAAAAAAAAAAAAAAAAAAAAAAAAAAAAAAATCAAATTTTATAGGATGGTAAGAAATGCATTTAAGCTAAGGGTTTTGTAAACAGAGAAAGACTACACCAAATATCTATACTATCAAAATGATATTATGGAGAGAAAAAAATGTTAATATCTACAAAGAACTTCAGTGAAATGATCAACAGTCAATAACTGCCTTTCCATTGTTTATTAAAACTGCACATGGAGTGTTGCCCACTCATAGAGTCCATAAAGCAGTGTGTAAATGAAACTCAAAGCATTTGCTTTCAGTTGTAGCATTACATAACAATAGCAAGAGTAATGGTTTTATTACATTATTGTTTAAAATGGGCTTTATAAGTCAGTTACACAAAAACTGGTGCTTGCACACTAAACTTTATAAACAGTCACAACTCAAATATTGACATGAACACATCTGATTGCATTTATGATGCAAGCAATGATAAACAAAATGATGCATAAGAAGTTTTAATTCACAAAAGTTAACATAAAATGTAACAGGGTAAGTATTATGTGGATTCTATAAAGAATCAAGAACAAAAGAGCCTCACCTGATCCTGCCTGGGAGAAAATGGTGCGAGGAATGGTGATGAAACAGGCTTTCTGCAGTAAAAGAAAAAATATTTTCATCCCACAAAAAGACAAACTTGGAGATGTTGTCTTTAGTTATCAAAGAACTTAAAGAGAGATGAAGTTTCATCTTAATCAGATGGAGAAGAATATACGTAGGAGTGAATCATTAAGTTCTTTTTTTCATGACCCCTCCTACTAAAAACAAACTTGACGTGTTCGTTGCCACAAAGTTATACACATTTGAAGACAGACTGGTAGGTTGCTTATTTATTCAAGTCTTTCTAACAAGCAAAGTTTGGTAAATATTCCATCTTTCTGTACAAGTATAAAGACACACAAATGGGAGTAAAGGGATTGCATCAAGGTGAAATCATTATGGTACTACAATTCATGTAAGTTTGCTGTAATTGGATGACTCTTGAAGGCTTTTTCTTTCTGTCGGTATTGTTAGTTTTTTTTAATTTTGCCTTCAATCTTTGAACAGTGACAGGTATCTGTTTCTTGGATCTCTCTCCCTCTCATCAGTTGTTGCATGTTAAAAGAATGTATATTAGAAGGACAGGTAGCAAGATGTTCTCAGTCACTTTTAAAAGTTGTGAAAAGTGCATTCAGATGCTTCTGGATGTTGTAATCACCATGTAAAGATAGTTTTAGGCACTTTGCAGTGGGGAAATGAATCACAGTATGATGCCTCAGAGTTATTTAGTCATGCGGACATTTTGATATCATTATGTTGATATTTTGTCTTCTATTAACCATAAGGGGCGACTGCTCACAGTGATAGAGAAAACGTAACACTAGTAAGTGTGGACAAGTACTGAGAAACACACTGAGAATACTTTTCCTGAAGTTGAAATGCAGACACACACACAACATGTGTATGCGTATTGACACAGTCTCAAATGGTTGTTGTGCTAATATGTTTTTAATGTCTTTTGGATGCAGTCAACATCTCTAATTTGTTTTTGTCTGAGCTGTGTGCTTATGTGGATGGGGACATCAAAGCAGTAAAAATAGCATTTCTCATTAAGCATACTTTCCTTCTCATTTATTTTCCACATTCTCACACGGTGCCAGCTTGTCCACATGAAGGTTTTTTTTAGTCACAGTTTGTGAAGTTTTGAGGTGGAGTTAAAGAAAACATAATGGGCCGATACTCAGTGTCCGATCCCTATGTTCCTCAGCATGCTTTCATCAAAAAGTCATCATCATTTGAATTATCAGTCGCAAAAAAAATCTGGTATAAAATTTGGTTACATAATATGAAGAAAACATTTATTTTTTGTTTTTCAAAGTGATGGATGGCATGGATTGAAAAATATGTGAAAAACAAATAGCAGTTTTGGCAAGTAATTTCATAAATGAGATCTGAGTTTGCTTCAGCAATGACTGAAATATTTGATTCAAAAGTATCCTGTCAATACTTACCAGAACTTTTATAAATTATCTTTAAATGTATATATATTGATCAGTATGGGTATGTTAAAGTTTCTGTTCATATTGTATATAACAAGGACAATGTTCTTTATATAAATTTGTACCTGCTTTTTATGTGTCTTTTGGTTTTTGTCTTGAAATTATTTTGTGACACATCTAGCAAACTGTATATACAGTTTCTTCTGTGCCAAGAAAAGCTTTTTGCCCTCTTACGGATTTCTTCTGTTTTTTCCTTTTTTATTACTTTTAGTTGTTTCAGATTATCACAGACATTTTATACCAAATATATTAAAATGATTTCATTTATAAACTGAGCTAACGACAAAAATATATTAGCACCCTAAACCTGGTGGCCGGTTGTGTCATGCTTGGGTGCAACAACTTCCATTAGTTTTTTTCGATTACCTGGTGGTGAGATTTTTATTATACTTAGAAGGAAGACGCTCTCCTTTAGAATTATCCGCTGGAGAGCAAAATTCATATTTCTGTCAATTAGAGTTAGTTGTTCAGATCCTGAAAAGATGAACCAGCCCCAGATCACCACTTTACTTTTTTGAAATAGTGTATTAATTTTTTTTGCCAGACTTTATGGTACACATACCTTCCAAAAAGTTCCACTTTTGTGTTGCTCATCCCAAAGGTCTGGGAGAGTGTAATGAGGTTTAATTTCTTGCAAATGAGAAAGGGGCCTTTGTGGGGTTTTTCTTTAGTTAACAGTAGTTTTCACCCTGTGACTATCCTATGCATGGGCACTGCAATAATTATGTTTGTCCCTCGCACATTTGAAAAATCTTGGACCTCCCCACATTTACAGTAAAATATTACGTCCCCCAGTGCTGCTTCTTTTGTTTCACGAAATAATCTATTGCACTTGATTGATGCTAAAACTCCACTCCGGGTTTTTCATTTTTTCCAGTAGGCATGCTGTCTTGTCTGAGGATTAGATATACACAGTATTTCATTTGATCAGGCCAGTGAAATTGGAAATTGGGAAAAAAAAAATGTGGTTAATTACGATTTATTCATTAGTTAACAAGAGGGACAATTATGTTTTCAAACAGAATCAGGTTGGTTTGGATAACTTTCTTCCCTTTGTAAATAAAATCAATATTTGAAATCGGTTCTTTGCATCTAGTTAGGTTATTCTTGCCTAATATTAAAATTAGTTTGATGATCTGAAAAATTTAAGAGTAACAAAAAAAGCAAACACAGGAGAAATCTGCAAGGGTGCAAACAGCACTACCAACAGCATCGCACACATTTATAATTACGGCCTTTCTCTTTTAGAAAACACATTCATTTTTCATTAGCACGTGTGACTTATTTTCTTACTAATGTTTAAAAATAACAGTTTATTAATTTTTTGTGGGAGGCTGGGGAATATGGGTGTTGGTGGTTCTGTCACTTGAAAGCCTTTTGGCAAAGGAAGGAAAGTAAAACAATATGAGTATTAAGTTATTTGCCCAATTACTGCAATTTCAAGAAGAACAAAGACAGATTGTTATGCTCCATGTAGTTTGAAGTAAAGCACAAAAGTGTAGGCAAGCCTCAGGAGGAAGGTAAACAAAGTAAAATAATTTTATTTGAAAACAAAATCCAAGGGTGCTCCAAGGCAGGATGTCCAGAAACATAAAGTCCAAATAGACAGAAAGAGTGTGACAAGAATGAAATATGACTTTGTGGAAACACATACAACAAAAACTGGGACAAGGAACTTACAAAGTATAGCTAAAATCCGGGGACTGCATTTACTGAGGAAGGTAATAAGCAGTATTTGTGAGGTGTGATAAGCTGAAAGTAAAGCAAATAAACATAAAACAAGGGTAATTTTTAGGTAAATTATTGTTTTGACCCCATCATAACTTCTTTGGACATTTTCTATTAAAACAACCCTACGCACCTTCTATTGGATTAAATTATTTTAAGTCATATTTTCTTATGTAAATACATACAGTAACTGAACACTGAAGAAAAGAATATTTGTATTTATTTGTTCTGTATGCAGATAAATCTCATGGAATCTCATTTTCAAACGATATATTTAAAAAAAATTCTATTTAACTTCTTTACTTTGGGTTAGATGGGTCAAAAAGATTTGAAAAAATTTGAATAAGGTTTTATTAATCAATAATAAACACATGGTATCACATCAGAAGAAGCAGAATAGGATGACCTTTGGAACTTAAGAATAAGTTTTTGTTTTCTTCAGCTGAACATGCATAAGTTAAACTAACTATCTGGTTTACATTTCTAAAAGATATCATTTTAAGAGATTATGTGTATTTAATAAAAATACATTTATACACACCCAAATAATACTTCCAAATCCAAGGACTCTAGAAGGCAGATAAATGCTGTTATTTAATCAGTTTTTTTACCTACCAAGAAAAATTAAGGTGAAGCCATAGCTCTTTATAAAGAGTAATCCAGCTGACCTGTGGATGTTCCATACCTCTTCATATGTGCACTGGGCTGAAAGAACAGACTGAAGATGGATTATGACATTCCCCTCAAACAGTTATGAGATCTAAAAAAGAGTTTATGTAATGTACTAAGATTTTATTCTGTTTCACCTCAGCTGTTTATTGGTTGGAGTTGCTTATTGTATACTACTACTACTACTACTACTACTACTACTACTACTACTACTACTACTACTAATAATAATAATAATAATAATAATAATAATAATAATAATATTACATTTATTTAACCAGATTTGTCCCATTGAGATTAAAAGATCTCTTTTACAAGAGAAACCTGGACAAGAATGATAGCATACTGTTGAAAAGAAAAAACAAAAATTAAATAAAAAAACACTCAGTTACAAAACATAATCAGAAAAAACATAGACATACAATAAAATATATGCAAAGACATTCAAGTAAAACAACTACACTTATGCAACTTGAATATAATGGTATCTATAATGGCCTTAAATACATTCAGATAAATCAATGTTTTAAGTTTAAGCTGTGATTGCAAACTGTTCTATGAGGTTGGAGCAGAAAAGCTAAAAGCTTTTTTCCCCCTTTCTGTTCTGACACAAGGAACACTACAATTTAAAAAGTCTTGAGACTGGAGGCTATAGGCCCTATTGTTTAAAGCTAAAAAATATTAAATATAAGGTGCTGTCAACTTAAGAATAGCCTTGCAAATCAAGACATACCATTGGCCAAGCAGCAGCAGTTTCATGTTTTGTCACCGTGCCTCATAACTGCTTAAAAATAAAAAGAATGGTGCAGAGTGAAAGGAGAAAATTAGTGCAATAGCTCAAGAGGAGATTTTGGATAAAACAGAAAAAGTTACATCACCAGTTTGGCAGAATTTCAGATAAAGCAAAAAAAAAAAAAAAAAAAAAAAAAAACCTAGTCAAAAATGATCAATATCAATTGATATGAAACACTTATACCATGATACGTTTTTCAGCCATGTCATCCAGCCTTATGTATTTAACATTTAATTGTTTCCAAGTCCACACCATTCACAGGTACCGAGGATGCTTTAACTTGGGGTAAAAGGTTAATAGAATAGAGAATAGAAAAAAATAACCTTTATTGTCCCTCAGAGGGGAATTTCAGGTGTACCAGAAGCAAAGTGACAGGCAAGTTGAAGCATGCAGAGTTTCACAAAAATAAAAATATCAAAACAGAACCAAGAATAACATGCTGGTAAGTAAGGGCAACTTTACAACACAAGAAAATAATATGCAATTATTAAAATAGCATATCCCAATTAACAGAAATGTGGAACTGAATAGGATAATTTTTAAAAAGAAATTGTACAAAATGTGCATGTGTATGTGTACATAAAAAAAAAAAAACAAACAAAAAAAAAACATCAGACTATTTACAAGAAGTGGGAGCAGTGAGGATTTGTCTAACAGCTGCTGGGAGGAAGGACCTATGATAACATTCCCAGTGCACCAAGGATGCAACCATCTGTCACAGATGGAGCTCTCCAGTTCAGCAACAGCTTTATGCATGATGTGGGACAGAGAGGATTGTGGAAATAGTTTTATATGGAAAGGTATAAAGATACAAGTTTGACATAAGTTCCCTCCATTCTTAAAGTGGTAAAAAGTACAACAGGGTGTCAAAGGAAAACTTAACCATGGTTTTGCCAGAAAAATGTGAAGGACATGATTTTCCTCTCTGCAATAAAAGTAAATTTAAATTTATCGAAACTCATGACCTTAGATTACTTGCCATGATGAAGATTAAATTACTTAATAAAGAAAGCTGGTTTTGAAGCAAAAATAAATAAGATTAATAAATATAGGAATTAAAATGTGCAAATAGTTTAACATAAGGATTAAACTTAATTTAATTAAGCTTGCCATTTAAATTTATTACCTGTTTTGTCCAGCCACTTTTTTGCCCACAGATTTTCAATTGGATACAAAGAATTATCTGTACAGTTTAAAATGTCCTTTGTTCTTTGAAAGCACTGACAGTTGTGCTCTTGTTCTAAATATCTAAATTGGGTTAGATTTGGTCTCTATGTCAGTGGCCACATATTTTAGTGAATGAAGCCAATGGCCATGTATTTATATGAATATTGGGTTATTCAGTGAACCTCTGCAGACCGTTGATCTGAGGTTTCTTTTCAAGTAAAAATGTTCCCATTTTTAATCACAATGGCAACCTAGTGAAATTTGCCATATTTTATTCAGAAGATTCTGCTCCTACTTTTAAGGGGAATAAGTGAAAACGGCTTATTTTGATGTTAAAGCAGAACAGAATAATATTAATAATCTCCAGTCATAACAGAATACATTATTATTCATCAGTTGATGTTGCTGGGGAAACTGTTTCAGAATCTGTAGGTCTGCCAATGGTGTACTGATTAATATGCCATTGTATGTCCTGTATGTACATATTTGTGAAGCTTGGCAAACTATGTATATAATCAATTGAAATTCCACACCACTCAGCAGCAGCTCGCGTTTAACGGACTGATTTGAAAAACAGATGAGCAGATTCACAGAGATTCATAGTGGGTGAGAAAGAAATGAAAAAGTAATGATGGAGAGAGAAGAAAGTGACAGATGATGATTGGGGGTGTGGCGGCACACTAAAAGTGGCAAGGAACACACAGCCAAAGAGAGCATGAACACATTATGTGGCTCAAAAAATGGGAGAACACAAAGACAAATAAAAAGAAAACTTGAAATGTGTCAGAGTGAAGTTGTGCCATGCATGTGCAGCATGCATGGGTTTATTGTGGGAGCTTATATTTAACCATCTTTGTGAGGTGCAATGAAGTGGATCTATTAATGAAAGTGTGAGAATCTGTGCGGTCATGGATTCAACACATATATATACACACACACGGAGGCACACACTGTGCTCCCTCTTCAGGCTCATATCATTACCCATCATTACACCCCCCATTTGGCATCAGCAGGCCTGATCGATCATGGCCGATAACTGTCTCACTCCAGGCCGTCCTATCTATCTCTATCTCACCCTCTTTCATATCTTGCTCTCCGTGTCTCTTTTTTCACACCATATCTCCTCACTGCCTGTCTCAACCCCCTCACACAACTCTCCTCTGCCTACAAACTGTATCAGGTTCAAAATTACTTAAATCGCCGCCTACCCTGTCCTGGTTGTTTTCAGCTTTGCTTTCTCTGAAGTATTTCCTCTCCATCTCCTGTCCACCAGCTGTCATCAGCATCAGCCAATCTTAGACTGACTTCTTATTAAGCTTTGTAGCATGTTTTCCTTACACATACATATATCTCTACCTTTTACCACTCTGACAGGCTCACCAGTCACCTTGTACTTTCATTTGTCACTGACCTGCTTTCAGCTTCATCATAATGCACCTTTCCTTCTTCCTTTCATCTTTCTCTCACTCTCTGTTACCCATCTTGCTTTCACTCAGCCAGCCCAGTCACACCAGCTGTGTCTTTGCATGCAACTCACAGTCCCTTCCTCCTCCTTCTCCCTCTAAGTTTGTTCCACCATTTTCTTCCTCTCTGTAAAGAGAAAGTGGTGCTTACATCAAGACTGTGAAGGCTTATGGCAGGGCTTAGCAGCGGGTTAAAAAAAAACTGAAAATGATTTGATGTGAGTCTGTATATCCTGCCTTTGCATAAAATTGGAGAAAGAAGCAACATGCACATGTGGCAATAAACACTTAACAAATAGATTTTTAAAAGGACTCAGGCTGATTTCCTTTGATAAAATGCCCTGAAAACGAGGAGAGCAATCAGCTGCAGTTTGTTTCCTTCTCCTTCACCATCCCTCTCTTTGCTTACATCTCTTGATCTAATGATGCTCTTGCTTGTGTATGCTCCACATTGATCCTAATTCAATTTGGATGGAATGGGTCTTTCAGACAATTGTCTGCAGCGATGGCCCCAGATGGATTTTTAAGCTACTTCTGCAGGCATAAGAGATTAATGAGAGGAAGGCCACACTGGACAGAAGAGAGCAACAATCAATTTCACAATAATTCCATATTTACACATTCTCATGTAAGGAGTAATAAAGTCGGGAGCAAAAAAAAAAAAAAAAAAAAGAGGGAAATGAAGCCCTTTGAGAGGAGAGTAGCTGTCTCCAGGGACAAAAACATCAAATCCAAGGAGAAAATATATGCAACATTTTCACCCTAAGGTACTTATATGCTGCCATATCCGTTTGTTCTCTTTTTTGTGTACAAATAGTCTTTAAATATATGCATTGAGTTTAATGAAGGTTTCTCAATTCATAATAAATAATACTGAAATGAAATCATCTCCTAATTCAAGTGCATTTATTTTTAACAAAATTACTGGTATACCACTTATTCCCCCTTGTAGGCATAAAAAATATCTCTACAATAGGTATGCAATAACTAAAGTAATTAAGGCTCTTTTTTTTGTTAATTAATTACTTTGTAAATTGATTGGACTGTTTAGGAACCTTCAGTTAATAAGCCATGACTTTTTGCTTTCCTAGGGTTAGAACTGAATAGTGGAAGAGTTCAAGCATGACCTGAAACAGAGACCCATTTCTCTTAGCCACTCTTCAAAATGGGGAAAACAAGAGATCATATCATTTATGTGATGCATATGTATGCAGATCTTCACAAGACATTGTTAATGGAGAATAATTACTAACCTCAACTTCCCCAAATTTACAGCCAGAGCAATTTCTATAAAGTATAAAATAAAGTAAACTGACAATCATGGCTGACAATGTTATCTTACTGCCACGCACAGTGAGGAAAAAGGTACGGCAGGCAAAAACTAAGCTCACTGCTTGAGAAGTAGAGCAAAAAGTGACCTCTTGAGGTCAGCCATTATAAACTATTCACATGCTGACCAGACTTTGAAAGTCTTGCAGAAAAAAAACCTTTTCTGCTCACCCTTATAAGCATAAAGCATAAATGTGTGGAGTTTGCTTAAGGTTGGTCGGACTTTTACTGGAACTGTTTTTTTTTGGTCTTCCAAGATAAAAAATATTTTTTTTGTGGAAAAGTACCTCATGCCAATCTTATGGTGGAGGATCAATGATACTGTGGGGCTGTTTCTTTTCCAAAGGTGCTGGTAAACCTGTTAGAGTGCACAATATCACGAACTGTTAGAAATATCAGGACATTTTAAATAAAAATTGTCTCTGACAATTTTTATTTAAAATTTAAAATTTTTATTTAAAATGAATTGTCTCTGACAATTTTTGGGTAAGATTTGGGTAAGATGTATTTCGTCACTTTCTAACAAGTGCTAATGCTTTCTAATACAAGTGTTTGTTGCACTTAGCAGAATTGTTTGTGTTGCAGACATCTTTTGCTCTTGAGGCATCTAATTTTTCTTTACTGTGGCGCTTCTTTATTATCAGCACCTAAGTGTGTTAAACACACTTGTTTTCTATTGGCTTGCTCTTGGGAAACTTTGGGTGTTTGGTCATCCAATAATTATACCCTTTTTGCAGCTTCAAAGAAGAGGCTGACAAAATTGTGTCGCTTAAAAGGGCAGATATAGTCTGAACTGAACTAAATTAATTCAATTCAGTTGGAATTAACTAAGATGAACAGAATTTAATTTGATCAAACTGAGTTGAACTGAAAACTGGGTTTTCAATTGGATAATAATCAAAAAACACGTGATCAAAACAACAAAGACATGGTTTACCAGACACTAAAACAAATTTGTTCCATTGCCATCTCAGGCCCCAGACATAAACATCCTTAAAAGCCTCGGGGGTCAGATGAAGAGAAGAGTGCATGAGAGCGAACTCAGGACTCTGGACAATCTAGAGAGATTGTGGAATATTTCAGGATACTTCTTGTTTCGACCTAGTGAAATGTCAGAGGAGAAGACTAAGAGATGTTCTATTAGGAAGAAAAGAGCCAAGATAACGACAGCAGGGATGCCAATATTAACGGTGATGCACATAGTTTCATTCAAATACTTGTATCTTATTAGGATTTCTTTTTCACCTCACTGAATAAATGTACTCAGAATAAAGGCTGTTTCTTGTAAATGGGATTTTTTAAACTATTTTTTTAAGTTTCATACAATTTCTTACTTTAAGAACCAGTCATTAGCTGCTTTCCATTAACCTTGAAGTTGCACAAATTGAAACATGCCATTTTCGCAAAAAAAAATTCTCCTTTTTCAAAAAAAAGTTTTGGCGCAAAGATGAGGTGGGGTTTTTTGGCTGTAATGAAATTGGTTTATTTTGCAAAACTGCAAAGGAAATACTTTTTTTCACATCACACGAGTTACATAATCAACAATTGGAGGATTCCATGTTTTTAAATGACAAGCTTATTCACGTGTGATTTTAATTTCATTTCTTATTTAATGGAAACACCGCAATTGTGAAATTGTGTTTTTTCAACATTAGTAGACAATTGCCAAAGATTTGAGCACCTTTGTAATGGAAACACAGCTATTGTGAAGGAATATACTAAGTTAAAAGGGAAAATATTTCTGACAAACCTTTTTCATATTAAGTTCTTTTTTCATTCACAAAAGTGTTCTTTATACGTATTGCAATGGTCATATTAGACACATCCATCCTCAAACTCTGTAATGTACTGTGATTTATCTGGTTCATCTTGATTCTTAAAATAAAGCTCTGCACTGAACAAAAATATAAACACAACACTTTTTTTGCCCCCATTTTTCATGAGCTGAACTCAAAGATCTAAAACATTTTCTATATACACAAAATAACAATTTCCCTCAAATATTGTTCACAAATATGTCTAAATCTGACAGTGAGCACTCCTCTTTTGCAGAGATAATCCATCCCACCTCACAGGTGTGGCATATCAAGATGCTGATTCGACAGCATGATTATTGCACAGGTGGCCACAATAAAAAACCACTCTGAAATGTGTTTTTTTTGTTTGTTTTTTTTTTTATTTTTTATCACACATCACCATGCCACAGATGTTGCAGGTTTTGAGAGAGAGTGCAATTGGCATGCTGACTGCAGGGATGTCGACCAGAGCTGTTTCCCGTGAATTTAATGTTCATTTTTCTACCATAAGCCAAAGGCGTTTTAGAGAATTTGGCTGTACATCCAACAAGCCTTACAATCGCAGACCACGTGTAACCACACCAGTCCAGGCCCTCCACATCCAACATGTTCACCTCTAAGATCATCTGAGACCAGCCACCCGGACAGCTGCTGAAATAATTGGTTTGCACAACCAAAGAATTTCTGCACAAACTGTCAGAAACTGTCTCAGGGAAGCTCATCTGCATGCTCATCATCGTCATAGGGGTCTCGACCTGACTGCAGTTGGTCGTCGTAACCAAATTAAGTGAGCAAATGCTCACATTTGATGGCATCTGGCACACTGGAGACGTGAGCTCTTCACAGATGAATCCTGGTTTTCACTGTTCAGGGCAGACGGCAGACAGCATGTCGTGTGGGTGAACGGTTTGCTGATGTCAGCGTTGTGGAGTGCATTTCATTAATGGCATTCTGAATGCACAAAGATACCATGACGAGAACCTGAGGTCCACTGTTGTGCCCTTCATCCACGACCATCACCTCATGTTCCAGCATGATAATGTTGCAAGGATCTGTACATAACTCCTGGGAGCTGAAAACATCACAGTTCTTGCATGGCCAGTATACTCACCGGACATGTCACCCATTGAGCATGTTTGGGATGCTCTGGATCAGCGTGTATGACAGCGTGTTCCAGTTTCTGCCAATATTTATCAACTTCGCACTGTCATTGAAGAGGAGTGGACCAACATTCCACAGGCCACAATCAACAACCTGATCAACTCTATGCGAAGGAGATGTGTTGCACTGCGTGAGGCAAATGATGGTCACACCAGATACTGACTGGTTTTCAGACCCCACCCCCCAGGGTCTGCAGGCTAAACACATACAGCTGCTCATAACACTGCATCCAATAAACCATTTTGGGATCTAGTGTTAAAAGTAGCGGCTCAGATACGTGAAAGATAAATAAGATTTTTTTAAAGCAAAACAGCACACTTCAGAGCGATCTTTTATTGTGGCCTGTCTAAGGCACAGCTGTACAATAATCATGCTGTCGAATCAGCATCTTGATATGCCACCCCTGCGAGGTGGGATGGATTATCTCTGCAAAGCAGGTGTGCTCACTATCACAGATTTGGACAGATTTGTGAACAGTATTGGAGAGAAATGGTTATTTTGTGGCTATAGAAAATGTTTTAGATCTTTGAGTTCAGCTCAAAATGGGAGCAAAAACAAAAGTGTTGCACTTATATTTTTGTTCAGTGTATTTAATAATTTGTTTTTAATACAGATCCAGATTCAGAAAGCCTACTCTTTGTAAAGGATGCCTTGTTTGGCAGCAGCTTGATAGTAGGAGCTGTTGGTATTCTCAAAGTTGTACTTCTTCTGTATCTGTGCTGTTGTGTGTAGTGTGAAAATTACACAGACACACTCTAAGTAGGTAGGCAGGTGAAAACCCGATTAAGCAAAGCCAAAGTACTGTAGAGGCAGGATTTCTGTGAAAATACAGTAAGTCCAGAGTGAAAATGAATCAGACAAGAGTTAAATTTTGATGAGATAATTAGCAAGATAACAGAAAGGAGAGATGAGTACTCAACAAAGGACAGCCAGGAATAAGTACCGAGGAAAATAATGGGACACATAAAGGAACATTAGTAAAAATAAATAAATAAAAGGACTTATTAACTAAT
This sequence comes from Anableps anableps, assembly GCA_014839685.1. Lineage (NCBI taxonomy): Eukaryota > Metazoa > Chordata > Actinopteri > Cyprinodontiformes > Anablepidae > Anableps > Anableps anableps. Next base: position 20,301,777 of record CM026083.1, on the reverse strand, counting down.
AAACGAACTATAGAACAAACTATGAAACCCAAGCAATAAAACAGATCAAATAAAACACAGAACCCAGAAAGTACAGAATCCTGAAAATCACATCAAAGAAAGTCTTAAATGAAAACTACACACAGAAAGCACAGACTATGACACCTATAACAACATGCCATCAATGTACACAAGATGTGTTCATACATAGTCTAGTTACAGCCTTCTGCTTTGACACACTTGCCACAGGGAACTAAATACATTTGTGTCTATTGAACCTGCGGGTTATCGAGCAGGCACCATTGTCCCAAGGCACGCCACTCTACTAGATTGGTCTCACGTCAAAACACCGGTGACTTTCCAGATGTGAGCAGTGTGGAGATGTCATTTTAAGCCGCCTAAAGCAGCGGGTGTATACAGTGTGGCATCTCCAGTCTGATCATATCCCTGCCTGTGTGTAGTGGCTGTTGTTTTCTTGCTTTCCAACTCTTTGAGCATCTGGCTAAGATGGTCTCTAGAGGCTGAGCTATAAGCCCCTGACTTGGTCCCAGTGGGCTGTCTCACTGACAGGAGATCAGACTACATCAGTATGTGCAAAAAGTACAGAGGGATCTAAGGGATGGATCCTATTTCAGCTGATCCAGCACACTGAGAGGTGGCTGTAAGCGACACAAAAACTGATTTTCTGCACTTTTTCTGTCTGTGGACATATGTGTCCCTAAATCTATATGATGTGAGCAAGTTTTGGGAAAAGACAACAATGAAATACTGCTGAGATACAGTGTGTCCGTGTGTGTGTGTGTGTGTGTGTGTGTGTGTGTGTGTGTGTGTGTGTGTGTGTGTGTGCGTGTGTGTGTGTGTGCGTGGGTGTGTGTGTGTGTATGGGTGTGTGTGTATGTGTGTGTTTGAGAGAGAGAGAGAGTAAGAGGAAGTTGGAAAATATGTTTGCCCTGTTCACACCGATCTGTTTGTGTGGGAGTGCATTAACATCTATGTGGGCTCGAAGGGAGGCTGAATATGCAAAACAGTTGGAACAAAGGCTAATAACTCTGGAGCGGTTGTGCAAAAATATGTTACATTTCCTTGAATTTCATGTTTTCTAAACTATCATTGTTTGGAAGAGATATATAGCTTCATGTTATTTGAACAATTATTGAGATTTTCTCAATAATAAAGAAGGTTTGACCACAACAGGCTGACATGTATAGTTGAAATGTTAATACTGGAACAAGTAAAACTGTTTTCAGGTCGAAAAGTGAGAATATTACCAGTTTCTATCATTGTGTAAAACCACTGTAAAACAATTTCCATTTGGGAGTGTGTACAAAACGGATGCCTTTTTCTATGTGTAAGCTAAAAATGTAAGACTTGTGTTACATCTTGCAGCACACTTTCTACCTGCATGACAATCTCTGCATCTGTGTTTGCAAGCTTGCTGGTGAACATACAGTAGGGTGTAATAATGTGCTTTTGAGTGTATGTGTGCCTCATTTGATTTCAGCAGTGGAAGGTTGCTGGCAGTAAGGGGATTTGAAAAGTGTGATTTTGAACTTCTTCATGTTAGAAGTCAGTTTGATCAATGTCTGCTGCAGCTCTCACTTGCTTCAGGGCACAGTGAACTACTGATAAATGAATCCTCTTTGTGTGCACCTGGACTTATGTGTAGGTGTACACAAAGTCAAGAAAAAAAAAACAAAGGAAAAAAAAACAAATCGGGGAGTAAGCGTGTTTATGTGTATACACCACATCATCTGCATACTGTATCTCTTTAGTAATAAAAGAGGTGTGGGTGTACCCATAAGCTTCTGCTTCTGTCTGTGTGTTGTATTTACTGATTCAATCAGGTATTCAAAGCCTCTTAGTATCATCTTACCCGTAGAATTGTGGCGGCTAACAAAGACACCAATGAGTCTCTGGACTTTATCAGTCGGTCCAGCCAGTCCGCCTGGCAGTCAAGCCTCAGTGCCCAGTCTGGCACTGGAGCCCAGCGGCCTGCAGAGGAGCCCATGTGCAGAAAACCTTTTAGAGCTTTTGCAATCCAATTAAGGCAATTTCTTTTTTCTCCACCACTGTTGATGCTGAGATAAGTGTTCTAGTGGACTACTCAGATCAACTCTAAAAGCACTGCTTCATCAAACCAAGAACTCAAATTTCTGAGTGTATCATTTTGGGTTTCTTTTCATCTGTGAAGAGGTGAGATGGGGTGGTGATGCTTGCATACATGCACACAAAAAGACATGTCGCGGTAGCTGTCAAGATGTGAAATAATCGTGCAGGATAAAAGCCTCTGCTGACAGAGAGAGCAGTATTTGATGAAAAGCTATGAAAAGATTTTTTATACTTCTGATTTGCAGAAATAGATGTGAATTATGAGCCTCCATATGCTAACTCTATGAGAGTTTATGATTGTGTGGTTTCACTAAGACAGGTACAACTTAAAAAGCCTCCGTATTTATCTCCAAGTGTTCTGGCAGAGCGAACGTGGGATGATGGATGATGTCTTCATCGGTGGCCAATTCTCTGAAGTTGCGGTTTGAGCGCTGCACTGAAAAACTAGATTACATTTAATGGACATTCACTCCCATCCAGAATTAACTGCAGGCTAAACACATACAGCTGCTCATAACACTGCATCCAATAAACCATTTTGGGATCTAGTGTTAAAAGTAGCGGCTCAGATACGTGAAAGATAAATAAGATTACTGACAATTTTCTCAATATATTTTAAAGTAATTTTATGGAGTGATAAAGAAAACATCCTTAGCTGTCATCCAGGTGAAATAAATGTATTTTATCTGCAAGTGCCAACAAAAAAACTGTAAGGAAATGCTGAACATGGTTTATATTTTTCAAGGAATAAACATCATTTCTTGCACAGAACAACAGATTCATTTGATTCTGAGTCTCTAGAGGACTGAAAAAAAAATTATATTAAAAAATGAATTATAGTTATTTTTATTAAATAAGTAGAAAAATGCTTTATCTTAATAGTATATAAAAATGATCAACTAAAATAAATCTTTATCCATAGTGATAAATAATAGGTTTGGTGGGTAACCTATAGTCAACATTCTAATGTCTTTATTTGCACTATTAAAACAACCATTAATAGTATATAATTTTGATCATTGTTGTTCCTCTTTCATGTCCGCATAGCAATATGAATACCAGCCACTTGTAACATCTTTTCAATACAAATGTATCAGTGTGTGTACTGATTAAATAACGATGTTGCAAGCTTGTTAAGGAACCAAATAGGTATGCATAGGCAGTTGCAGATCCCAATCTCCATCACAGGGTGACCTTTAGCACAGCCTGTTCCTGTATAATTTTCCTCAGGGTGCAAGGATGTGGGCAAAGCTCAGCTATATACAGTTGGAGTACTCAGCAGGATCAATAGCTCTTTCTGAAGCTGTTCCCAGACACATCTGCAGTACCTAGGGTGGCCTTTGTGACAAAGAGATAAAGAGAAAACACTCCCCAGGCTGTTAGTGTCTGCCAGTCTCTTCTTGTCCCCCCTTTTCCTTCTCCTCAACCAGCTGAGAGGGAGATGGATAATTCAAACTCGCTCGATAGAGGGAAACGTTCCTTATATTTCCATGATCCACAACAATATTGTTGTGACTTAACCTTTCGTAAAGGCGATGGAAAATTGCCCCTAAATTCATCTACCCTGGGCCTTGCTGAAGCAGCTGAAAGAGCTGGAGAGAGAGCTCCATGTATATTCACTGACTCAGTGCCCCATCCATCAAAACACACAACATGTTGGCTCCATCTGTCTGTCAGTGTCCACTCGCATTCCCTCATAACTTCCTCTTTCCTAGCCGTTCCATAGACTCTTACAATTGATATGTGCATGTTTAAGAAAAGTGCTCTCTTCTTTGTCTTGACTGACAATTTTCTCTTGTTTTTTTTATTGCTGACTGCTATTTTCCACCTTTTATAATTTGCCACCTTTTACTTTACACTCTTGTCCAGCACCTGTATAAAATTCCCCAATCCTCCTAGAAAGTAAAGCTGTGTGTCTTTTGGGAGGGGTACCCAAGGAGGTTAGAGAGGGTAATTTTAGGCTCTAAGTGCATCTTACTGTTTGAATTCTGTGTTTGAAGGTGTGCTGACAGTCAGCAATCCTTTACCGATCACACTAAAGTCTCACAGATTGGAAGAATGTGTTAAATCCTGGTGGGAAAGGGGTAAGTGTAAATGAGTTAAGGGGATAGTACAGAGGAAGGAGGGATTGCAGTTTCATCCACACAGCAAGAATTGACAGAGATGTAGCTTTCACTGTGGGCCATGTTAGCTTTTGTGCTGAAGCCTATTTGCACCTTACACAAAGGAAAAGTGTTTTTTTTTTTTTTGTTTTTTTTGTTTTTTTAGTTTAATCAGGACCTACTGTATGGAGGTTGGATTTTCTCTCTGTGAAAAATTTGTACAATCTGTATTGAGTTGATTCAGAAAAAAATTAACCCTGAATAGCAAATTTCAGTAAAGTGCTTTTCTCTGACATAGAAATAGACGTACAAGCATAAATGTACCCAGAATGAAAGAGAGTTGGAGTTGAAGTTGGAGTTTGAGTGGAGTAGACAAGCGTCTGGTATAGAAGCAGTTTTAATATGTTAGCCTGTCTCCCTGCTGGCCTCCCCTCCCCCTTTCAGGGACGGCACTAATGCCATTAAGTGTGGGACAGATCTGTTCCATGTCTGCAGGCCTGCCAGTCTACTGGTCTGCCTCGAGACCACTCTCCATCTAATCCTATCCTCTCCCTCCCTCCCATTCTCCTCCCCTCCACACCAGAGACAGGAAGAGGCGGCTGGGAGAAAAATCTAATAAATAAATGAGAGGATGCAAGAGGAAAAAAATATATAAATTAAGTTCTCCGTTCTCGTAAATCATGTTGCCAACTTCCAGTAGACAGGAGGGCGGAGCTTAGGGGAGAGATCGGGAGACCATAGGTGAAGGAGGGAGGGAGAGGAAGCAAGTAAGAGAGACGAGAGATTGTGAGAGGGAGAGAAAGAGGTTCGGGAATCGTTTCTATTCCACCCTCGACTAAGGCTTGGCTCTGGAGACTTGGCGGCGAGGTGTTTTTAATTGATTTTTGATTAGATAGACATGGGGGGGAGATGGGGAGGGAGGTTGTCCATTAGCATGAGGGGAATGAACCTCTGAGAGGAAGTGAGAGAGAGAGGAAGGTACAATGCAGGAGAGAGAGACATCTGAAGTAAAGAATTATGAACGACACTTTGCCAAATGACAAGTAAATAAATCCACATACATATTTTATATGCAACAGTGAGATATAACTATCTTTTTCTAAATTCAGATTGATCTGAGTCTTAATTGACCGAATCATATGCCTTAATTATACACATTTGCACAGAGATTTATGATTTCTAATGACAATGGAACTTTTTCAGTACTTGGAAAAAGTTCAGTCTCCTGGGCCCTTCCTGTGCAGAAAAGTGCTCAAAACAATGCACCCAGAGACTCATGTTGATACTGCACAGAGAGATATAAACTCTCTTCTAGCCATACAAATATCATCCACCTGTCTTCTTGCATCTAAATAGATTGGAAAAATGCTTGTATAAGTTCAAATTGAAGTCGACAGCTCTGGGACTTTCTTGTGTCTGAAAGCTTCATATGGAATTAAATTAAATATGCTGATCAAGACTGGAATTGGCAGGAAAGTCCAGTTAACCATGTTATTCATACTCAAACTGTAGGTGTTGGATTTTCAATCGCATATAACAGAAAAATTGTGTTGGTAATGCTCAAACTAATTTTGAGATGAGGTTAAATACACACTAGATAAGTATGGACATTTAGCATTTATCTTATCAATACAAGAGGCTCCCAGAGTTCAAATTCATTGTGCAGGAAGAACAAAGCAATTACACAGATGGGCCATGATTTAAACGAAAAAGAAAACATGCTTTAGTAATGGGTAGGGTCTTCCCGTTCAGCTAGAAATGTTTCCATTGATTTAACAAGTCTCCAGAGGTCTGCTGGATGGATGCAACACTTTACTGTTTTTATAAAGTAGAAATTATCACAAAAAATGTTGATGTAGCAATAATAAAGTGCTGTGAATTAGCCTACTTAGAGAATTCTCCTCTTTTTTTGCATTTTTGCCACACTCAAATGTTTAAGTTCATCAAACAAACTGTAATATCACACAAGGACAACCTGAGTAAATAGAATATGCTTGTTTTTCAACAACAAAAAAAAAAAAAAAAAAACAAAAAAAAAAAAAAAAAAAAAAAAAAAAAAAAAAAAAGCTGGGAAGGCTGCCTTGTCAAAGTCCAAAATAAAATCTGACTAAGAAGCTGTGGTATGATCTTAAACAGACTGTTCATGTCCTAAAACTCTCCACTGTGGCTGAACTAAATAAATTCTGCAAAAAAAGAGAATGCCAAGACTATCCACATCGATGTAAAAGACTCCCTGGCAGTTATCACAATGCCTGATGGCTGTTGTCGTTACCAAAAGTGACACAACCAGATATCAGGTTGGAGGCAATAACTTTTTCACATAGGGTCAGGTTGATTTGAATAGTTTTATCATTTAAACAATGAAATCAATTGAAAACGATGAGATCAATCGGTGATCTAAAGCAAATAAATGGGGCGCAAAAGCAAAAGCAAAAGCAGAGAAAATCTGCTTTTGTGAAAATACTTTTTCACATGTATGATTATCAACCTTTTTATTTCATAATGAACATCTATTGCTCTATGGACTGTTGTCCTGGAGGAAACAACTCCTATTACGTGAGCAGGCTTTTATTATCATGTTAGCATTTCATTCATCACTCCGTCGACAGGGATAAACTGACCCATATCATACACAGTGAAGGTCTTTGCGCTCTACAATAGTTTTTCCATGAAATTATTATGTGTAATTCTCTTCTGAAAAGCATCATTTTGCTTGTTTACAATTTATATGACTTCTAATTATAAAGTGCTCATGAAACCAAATAAAATATTCCTGCATTGCCTTCCCCCAATCACATTAGAGAAATGTGTCATTTGGAAGAGAAATTCTTATATTTTTGTTCAGAAACTATTCCAGTTTCAATAAAGCACTTCAAACATGCTTACTGTGATCACACTTTAAGTGTCCCTCCATGCCAATAACAATCAACACAAAAACTCCTGCCTCATGTTGTGGTAACTGAGCAGGTGTTAAAGCAAAGCCTTTCTTTTTAGCTCAAACTTGTGCAAGTCCCTGTAAACCTAATTGGTCATGTTTTTTATTCTTATACATATTTAATTTGTTTCTTACTGAATGAAACCACAATAATTCCACCATTGCATAAGTTGAATATAAATCCACTCAAGGCCTCCACAATTTGGCTATTTTTCATTTGAAACTACATCTTTAGCCTTTAAACATTTGCTTTTACTAATCAAGTAACATTCTAATTAATCACTTAGTTGCTGTTTTGTAGTTTATGTGATGATTTTGTTTTCCCTTGAGCAATCAGTAATTTTACTTTACTTTATATACACCCACCTACAGACATACATGCAAAAATGCTATAATAATATGATGGAAAAAAACTAATTACAAATCTCAGTTACGTTGTTGACATTAATAAAAAAAATCAGGTATCTTTGTGCGGAAGAAGACACTGACTTATGACCCCTCACATATTGATTACTGTATGCCTAAAGCCCTGCAGAGAGCATAATAACAACCAGCAAGCATTTCAAAGTTGATATTTGTTGTTGTTGTTTTATGTTTCCTTTTGTCCTCGGGTTTAGTTTTAATAGTCAGGCGAACAGAGAAGAGAAACAACACACAACTTTCCATCCATAAATTAGATTTGCACCTCCAGCAAAGTTTCAGTAACTTGTCTCAGTTCTCATAAGTTTTTTAGTCTCCAGACACCCCCACCCCCTTCCCTACACCCTCCACTTTTTAACTTGCATCCTCTTGGTCAGTGAAACCGGTCCCAGCTGCACTTAAACAGAAACCCAGAGCTGCGGACGTAGACACATTCACACACTCCCACTCCCACACCAATTCCCTCCGAGGTGCATAGGGCTGGAGTAATATCCGAAGTGCAGGTGGGACCTCGCTTTTGTGGCAAAGCTAAACAAAGCAGGACGAGAGCATGAGCCGAGTAATGGAGTGATGATCACTGCAGATATAGAACAATCAAAGTGGGGAGGCCAGTGGTAGGGGGGCACTCATGGACCTAGAAAACTTGTTCACTAATTGTATCGTATGACTAATTGGTAAATTAGTGAAACCTATTTCAAGGCGCCAGGCTTAGCTTTGTGGGACACCCACAGCTCATTATAGACTCATATTCTGGGCAGAGGAGGAGAAAAATAAAGGAAATTATACAATTGCTCAGGTGAGAATGGCAATTAAGAAAGTGCTTAAGAAGAGCAGGAAATGAAGCCTCATACACGCATAATTTAGTATTCTCTCTTGTGTCAGCCTTTAAATCACCACTGATCCAGGGCATGCTGTAGAGGGAGTAATCGCTGTATGTGTTCTTGTCTATTTTTATTTGCATCAGTATGTATTTTTAATATGCAAATATATGCATATGCAATTTGAGACAAAAACTATTCATACCCTTGGCATATTTAGATTTAAAATTGATTTCATACAACAAAGGACTTTGTTCTTATAAGAAATTTGACAGACACTTCTCAAAAGATTGTGAAACTATTTAAAAGGATTATCACCTATGAAAAATATAATCTCTGTCTTTATTTACGTTTCTTCAAAAAGGCATGTAAAAAATAAGCTATACTCCTATCAATTATCAATGTGAAAATATTTATTGACAATGCATGAAAAGCTTTTTGAGTGCCTCCACTGGTATTTTGATGATTTATCTTTGGCAATGCGCAACTTTGTACAGAACTAGAAACCCTGGTTAATGTAATTCACTAGAGAAATGATCATGTTTTGAAAACCAAGCCAGTTGGCTATGGAGGAAAGCTAAGTTAGGCAAAACATTTCAAAAGCAAAAATAATTATCCTAAATGGAGAGAGCACATATATCAGCTAAAGCTTATGCAAACATCACTATAAATAGTTTTTTGCTTTTTATATTCTCTTCTGAGAATTAGTTTGCCAGATTATATCAAAAAGGTATCTTCAGTAAAGCTAAATATCAAAGGAGAGTTGCTTCAGTGTTCAATGAATTGTCAGTTGTCTCTTCTGCTCATGTTATCACCTTCTTTCCAACCCATTCTACAGCATCTACTGTTGCTTCATTTGTTTGGCTGGCTTTGACTGCTTCATCTCTTTAACATGTTTTTAGGGACATTCACAATATTTCCACAAGGACACCATTGATACCACCAAAACCCCTTTTCCCCACCCTCCCCAACCAATTTGGAAGCACTAAAGCTAATATTGTCTTTAATCAGATGCAATTAGGTCTTCAAGTTAAGATCTTCTCCCAATTAAAACTCATTAGGCCCATAATGTCGTTAGGGGAGTCTTGTGTAACCACCACTTGCATAGGCAGCCCCCCTCATCACAAACAGGAATACAAGTCAATGGCTCTGTGCAATATGAATGATGTCTCACAGGACAGGATTTAGTGACAGTCTGTTTAGATGTCAGTTGCAAAACAAGATAGAACCAAAAAGAACCATTTTGATTCCTGGAAGCACAAAATAACACATTAGGGTATTGTCTTGATGGTGGCATTTTACATTTTTTATGCTGTGACATGAAAAAAATGTATTGCAAGGTAAAAGTCTATTTACGTCAAGGTACAATGGACCCCTGCCTATGTGTGGTTTTGTATTCCCGAATTCACCTATTCACAGATTTGTCTATGCAACATAACTCCAAATTATTCACAGAGAAGCCGACTATTTGCAGATTTTGTCATAGTACATATTCTAAATATTCTAAAGAAAATACAGCTTGGAAAGCTGAAATACATAGGCGCAATGCTACTTGACACGCTGTTGGCTTGTGTTTGCAAAGTAGCCAGGAGTGCTATTTTTTTCTTGATGCTGGTTGGCTGTGCCCCCAAGATCGGAAATAAAGAAGACTGTTAGCTTTTGTGGTAGTGCTAAGATGGTTTCCACTCTGCGTATTCAATAAAAATGCATTTAAAGTTTAAATATACTTCAAATCAGATACTGACATATCTTTAAATTCAGAAGTTTGCATGCACTATGTCTTGGAAAGGTTCCAGTGATGATGTCACGGTTTTGAAAGTGTCTTATCAAAAATATTTAAGCTGAATGGAGGCACAACTAGGGAGGTATTTTAAGGAATTTTAAACAAACTGCTTCCTTGTGTGACATCATGGAAAAATCAATCATGATAGAAGATAAGAGTGGACCTCCACAAGTCTGGTTCATCCTTAGATACAATTTCTAGAAGCTTGTAGGAGCCACATTCTTCAATTCAAACAATTATAAGCAAGTATAGACAATATGGAAATGTCAAGCCATCAGACTTTGTCCCACAGAAGAACGTGGTGATGTGTTAAATTTGCAAATCAATTCCAGAAAAAAGCAAAAGAATCTGTGAAGATACTGGTGGAAACTGGTAATGCAGTCTCATTATCTATTGTGAGGCAACTCCTGTCACAATATAGACTGAAAGCCCACTAAGCAAAGGAGTAATGCCTTTCTCCAAGACAAACACAATAAAACAGGTGACATTTTGCAAATGCACTCAATGATGAAGACCTTTAAATTTTGGAAGCATTGAGGTCTAAAAAAGAAATTGAAAGGTTGCTGACAGAAATTGACAGGTTGTTGCCATGATGAGAACTGTTATATTTGGAGAAAGAAAACGGAACCTTGCAAGCCTCAGAACAAAATCCCAACTATGATGTACAGGGATGCAATATCATGTTGTACAGGTGTTTTGCTGCAGGAGGGACTGGTGCATTTCACAAAATAGATGGCATCATGATGAAAGCACATTATGTGAAAATATCAAAGCAACATCTCAAAACATTAACCAAGAAGTTAAAGATTGGGCACAAATGCATTTTTTTTTAACAGACATTGAGCCTAACCACCAAAGCAGTTGCAAAGTGGCTTAATGACATAAAAGTCAATGCTTTGGAATTGCAGATCATAAAATCCTTATCGCAGTCCTATAGAAAGGCCACAGAGCAGAAAAGATGCGTGTGGGCAAGTCAGCCTGCAAACTTGACTTTGTTATACAGGCTCTGTCAGGAAGAATGAGCGAAAATTCCAGCAAACAATTGTGCGAAGCTTTAGAAGAATACCTCTGACCCAAGTCCCACAAATGAAAAGGCATTTCTGTCAAATACTAAGAAAATGTATGCAAACTTTTTAATTAGAAGCAAATAAAACAAATTGTAGTAAAATCTCTCTTGCTGTTTGGCCATTTAGCAAATAAAAACTATTTTGGTAAGAACAACTGACCTACAACAGGAAAAGTTTATTTTAATTTTATGTCAAACAGAAACTCATAGTTTTGTGTTTTTATTCAGTGTATGTAAATATCTGGTCTCAACTCTACCTGTCTACAATCTACAATTAACTATAATTTAACTGTAATAAATAGCGGCAGTAAGGTGAAATTTCCATTCTGAACTGTAGATAATAAAGAACACGTGAAGTCTTAAACAAGATGACAAAAGACACAAACAAACATTAAAAGGAAATATGTACAGGTTAAATTTCTTTATTTCCCTATCTACCATGGATTGTGCTACTGAAAAATGTTGAATAAACCTATGCAACAAAATTGCAATAAGAATAGGTTTATTGAATTTTAGGATCTCCTTGTCATTGTCAATGGTAGTTCATCATTGATTCTTGTGCCTATTGCTAACAGGTTTTTCTAAAGCCCTGAAACTTAGCTGAAGTACCTTTAGAATAATGAGGCAAAACCACACATATAAAAGCCTTTTAGCAAAATAATGCCTTTTTAACAGTGTCTTCTAAAGTTATCAGAGATCATTGCGTTTTTAGGGGGTTTTTCTTAACAGTCATAATGTATACCATTGTGTCATTCATATTAACTTGGCAATAACTCCATTTTAAACCTGTAGTCTCTTTGTGATTTGAAGTATTGCTGTACAGTGAAAAAGGATGCATCAGTACGAATTCTTCACCTATGTGGAAAGGGCACATAAAATGTCTTCATGACAGGAATCACCAGTAATTACTATCGAGGTTAAAGCTTTCTCTTACCTCTAATTGGCCTGTTCTGTCAATCAACAAGTGATTTCTGTTTAAAATTAAACCAAGGGGAATGACAGAAGCAACAATGGCGGGATAATTGAAAATAATTGAGCAAATTGCAGATTTGAAAAGTTGGATTCATCAGCACTGCGGGGGTGGAATATGAGCATGTGGAGAGAGGAGAGGTGAACAGAGGAAAAGGCAGATCTTAATGATAATGAACAAAACACTCGTCTCTATTTTGCCTACACCCCTGAGAAGCTGCTTATCTGAATAATCAGCCTGTATGTGGCTCAGTGTCACATGTGTGAGAGAAGATGAGCAGCTTTGATCTCTGTATCCCGAGCTTCACCAGTTATTCAATAGCCAGAGGGCATACATCCTGGCCATGGACTGGAAAAGCCCCTTAAGCACAAAAGATGTGTACCTCTCTGATGCAGCTTCTGGGGTATACAAATATACTGAAGTTAAACATCTAAGCATGGCACCAATCATGTGTGATCCTGATAATGAAAGTTTTCATGTAGGCCATTCTAATGCTATGGATGTGCAGTACGCTGACTGGAAGAAAACTAAAATGGTAGATAGAAAATAAACACTAATTATGTACATGGGAAAAATGACTCAGCCTTGCCTTGCAGCAAGAAGGTCGTGTTTTAAAATCCCTGCCAGGGCTCTTCTGTGTGACATTTAATGCTCTTTGTGGATTTTCTCAGAGTACACCAGCTTCCTCTTACATGCATGTTAGATTTATTGGTCATTCTAAAAAGCTATGGGTGTGTAGGGTTGTCTGCTCAGGGTTGTCTGTACAGAAAATAGATGGATAGCAAGAAGTCTGAGTCAACATCAAAATGGTTTGTGTCGGAGAGTATTTAAAAGGCTTTTCTACTGATACCCACCACATCTTGTATGTAACAAAAATAATGAGAAAGTTGCAAAGCTTTAAGTACTTAGTATGTGAAACTATCACTGTAGTTTCCAGTTTTTATTGTAGTTTGATGATCTGACATTTTTAGATCCTGCCTATTCAATTAAAACATGTATATTTGCAGGTCTTAGCAACTTGAATCAGCATGCTGTGATAAAAGTGAGGTGGGAAATGTAGCTGCTGGTTACTTTGTTCTTTCACCACCTATTGCATTTGCAGATTTGGTCTTTTTGCCCTACAGCATGGCAAGTTGTGCATACATTCATGAGTGGTATTCACTTTGAGAACTTTGAACTGAACGATGCCGTTTTTACATGTCAAATTTGAAATGAGTGCAGATCATCCTGATGTAATTTAACAGTGCTGTATTTGTGAGTGAGCAAAAGATTTATACAGCATTTTTCAGCATCAAACTTTTGATACTTTATTTAGAAAAGAGCCAGAACTCTTTCCATCCAGGGTGAGAGCTTGGTGACAGCCGTGTATGTGTGCAGGCGAGGTTTAGCTGTAATGCACACATAGGTAGTCTATGTGGGGATCTAATGCTGATAGTGTTACTCTCCCCTTCCTTTAAACTTAATAATATAAACTGAAGTTTTGTTTTTTCTGGGCAGAGGTCACCATGTGAATTTGCAGCTACAGAGAGATGATCAAAGGAATGAATCTGCAGTTTAATGGATTCTGTCACTTCCATCTATACTCTCCCATTATACAGGTAAATAGACAAAATAAGAGACAAGATGTTATCTTCAATTTAAGTGAGTTAATATCTTGTCACCTTAAGTGCTTAAACAGAATTTGTATTTTATGAAAAGAAACACCAATCTTTGAGTATTTAATATTTGTCATCTGACAATGAAAGCAATTAATTTACATGAATAAAAGCACCTGTTTTGGGAATGTAAATAACCTGGCAAAAGTCAGGTTACAAATTCTAGATAATGACACAAATAACCCAAGTCCTAACTGGTGACAGCTATAACATCTATATATTGATAAATTTATATCACACAAAATGTGATGAATGATGAGAAATGTGTGAATTTGCCATTGTTGTTGCAATAAACTTAACTGAAGTATAAACATGAATTTATTGAGTTTTATCAAAGGTTAAGTGAATTTAGAATGGCTGATTGCTAAAGGTGAATGGGCACAAGAGTGGATTTTTTACATATGCTGCCTATTGTCTGATTTGCACCTTTTAATAGTATTCAAATCTAATCTGAAGTGTACAAAAGTTTAAATGACAGATTCCATTATGTCATCATTTAATAAAGAAAAATGAAAATGAAACGGAAATAGGGATAAGAATATTTTGGCACTTCATGATTTAATTTGATTATGATTACAAATATTGAATTGACATTAGCCCCCATCCATTAAAAGGAAAATGAACAAACCTTTCTGTACACTTATACACATAAACCTGTTGGTATTTTGGGTTACTTATGTTAACTTGTCAAATATTCTGTATTTTTTACATCCTGTTTTAAACTACAATGGATCTTTTAGAAGCACCATGATAAAGCATAACATTATGACCACTGACAGGTGAGGTGATAACACTGACCAATACAAGCAGGGAACAGTGGTGAACCAGAAAAATGGTCATGGGTAGCCAAGGCTTACTGATTCACCTGGGAATCAAAGGCTGATCTCTTGGGTCCAATCCACCAGACAAGCTTCAGTCGCTAAAAATGCTGAAAAAGTTTTGGTTTTTTAAAGATTTTTTGGCACTAGTGGCCTTTATTGACTGTTACTAGACAGGAAACAGGCAGAGAGAGAAGGAGGCAAGACATACGACAAAGATCTCAATGTTGGGAATTGAACCTAGGACGGTTGTGTCAAGGATAATAGCTTCTGTAAATGGAGTACCCGCTCCACCGCCACACCACGTAACGCTCCAAAAATTCAGAAAAAGTCAGTGCTTGTTCTCAGACAAAGATGTTAGAATACAGTGTCATAGTTTGTTGCATATTCTTGGGCTGCATAGCCAAAGACCACTTAGGGAAGCTGTGGGGGTTATATTATGCCTGAGTAGTGTATGTGTTTATGTTGTTCAAGATCTGTGCTTTGATTAAAACTACCTTTGCCAGTCATTCATTTAGGTTCAATAATCTACAATACATTGGTTAAAAGACACATAAAATTCAGTGCAATTCAGTTTAGTTCAATTCAATTCAGTTCAATTCAATTCAGTTTATTTATGCAGTGTCAATTCACAACAAATGTTGTCCCGAGGCACTTTACAAAAACAAACAAACAAACAAACAAACAAACAAAAAAAACACTCAATCACACATACATTCCAATTTATCCTGGTTATCAAACAGTACAGTAAGCTCAATTAATTATTCAAAGAAGTTCAAAAAGTTTCTAAGGAAACCCAGCAGATTGCATCAAGTCACTGACTTGGAGCATTCACTCCTCCTGGCCAAGCATGTAGTGACCACATGACATTGTGTCATTGACTTTACAGCAGTCCTTCATACCGAGCATGCATGTTGCAACAGTGGAGAGGAAAAACTCCCCTTTAACAGAAAGAAACTTCTAGCAGAACCTGGTTTAGTACAAGCAGCCATCTGCTATGATCGACTGGGGATTTGAGAAGACAGAGCAGAATGCAGAAGAAAAACAGATGAACTGATGTAAGATTATTTTCGATGTTCATGAAAATAAAAAGTTAATAGCAGGAGAAGGAGAACAATTAGTTGATGGTAGCATTATCTCAGCTGAAGCCCTCCTTCAGGAAGGCAACATAACCAAACAGAACACCAGACCAGGTGTAGCTTCTATGGAGAGAAAATAACTGAGAGAAAACAAAAAGTTAACAGTTGAAATAACAGCAAATAATGCAAATTGGAGAGTAGTAGAAAAAGAAAATGAGAAAAAGTGGTCAGTTTGTCCTCCTGTAGCCTAAGCCTATGGCAGCATAGCTACAGAAATAGCTCAGGATAACCCGAGCCAGTTCAAGTATAAACTTTATCAAAAAGGAAAGTTTTAAGCCTAGTCTTAAAAGTAGTCAGGGTGTCTGCCTCACAGACTAAAACTGGGAGCTGGTTCCACAGAAGAGGAGCCTGAAAACTGAAGGATCTGCCTCCCATTCTACTTTTCAAAATTCTGGGAACCACCAGTAAACCTGCAGTCTGAGAGTAAAGTGCTCTGTTAGGAACATGTGGAACAATCAGATCTCTGATGTTTGATGAAGCTTGATTATTAAGGGCTTTATATATGAGAAGGAGAATCTTAAATTAAATTCTGGATTTAACAGGGAGCCAATGAAGGGAAGCTAAAATAGGAGAAATATGATCTTTCTTTTTAATTTTTATCAGAACTCTTGCTGCAGGATTTTGGATCAGCTGAAATCTTTAAACTATATTCTGTGGATTTTTTTGAAAGTAAAGAATTACAGTAGTCCAGCCTTGAAGTAACAAATGCATGGATTAGTTTAAATGACATATCTGGGTCAAAAATAACACTTAGGTTCTTTACTTTATTAACTGAGGCCAATTTAATGTCATCCAGATCAAGTGATTGACTAAGCAGTGTCTCTTTCAGAGGTTCTGGTCCAAAAACAACCACTTCTGTCTTGTCAGAATTTAAAAAAAGAAAATTTAGTGTCATCCAGGTTTTAATATCCTCAAGACATGCCTATAATCTACCTAATGGATTGGATTCATCAGGATTTGTGGATAGGTATAGCTGAGTATCATCAGCATAACAGTGGAAATTTATTCCATGCTGTCTGATGATTTTTCCCATTGGGAGCATAAATATAGTAAATAAAAAAATGGCCCAAGCACAGAGCCTTGTGGTACTCCACAAGTAACCTGAGAGTAAGAAGATTTATCGTTCACAAGAACAAACTAGAATCTGTCTGACAAATAAGATTTAAACTAACCTAGTGCTATTCCTTTGATATCCACATGTTCAAGCCTTCCAAAGAGAATATTGTGGTCCACTGTATCAAAAGCAGCACTGAGATCAAGCAAAACCAGAACAGACACAAGTCCATTATCTGAGGCCAAGAGAATGTCATTTGTAACTTTCACAAATGCTGTTTCAGTTCTATGATGAGCTCTGAAACCTGACTGAAACTCTTCAGACAGGTCATTACTTTTTAGATGCTCACACACTTGATTAGCAATTATTTTCTCAAGGATTTTAGATAAGAAAGGAAGATTAGATATAGGTCTGTAATTTATTAAGTCATCTTGATGGAGAGAAGGTTTCTTAAGTAAAGGTTTAATTACAGTAACCTTAAAAGCCTGTGGAATATGTCCATTTACTAGGGACGGATTAATCATATCTAAAATGGAGGCAGTAATTCAAGGGAACACCTCTTTAAATAATATGGTTGGGATGAGGTCCAACACGGAAGTCGAAAGTTTGGAAGAAGCTAAGATTTTTGATAACTCAGAAAGCTCAACTGACTCAGAACAGTCCAAACACGTATCAGGTGTAGAGTTACATTCAGTGCTGCCTCACTTACTGAGGATAAAGTAATTACGTTCGGGAGGATGCCAACAATTTTATTTCTAATAGAATAAATTTTATTTAAGAAGAATTCCATAAAGTCATTACTGCTGAGAGCTGGGGGAATTGATGGCTCAACAGAGCTATGACTCTGTGTAAGTTTGGCAATTGTAGATTTTTTTGATTATGGTGGACAGATTTTTTTATGGTTATCAGTATAATTGTGTTAGAAACAACAAAAAACATGCATGATTCATAGACTATGTTATATAATCACACATCCTGCACTGAGCTCAGTATTTACTTATCTTGCAGCCACTTTAAAGTAATCGCTGTTGCTACACAAATATTTTCTTCCCAGATGTCCTTCAGACACTGAGAGCATCTTTTTTATCAAGTTTCTAAAGAGTCTTAAAAATGTAACACTAGAGCAGACTTCAGACTTCCAAAAATACTCCTTTGTACTGTTGTTGCCATCTGCCATGTTTTTATTAGCTCAAAAGAAAGCATCATGGGATCCTAAGTATGTCCCACTGCATCTATGAGCTTGTAATTTTGGTCATTATTGAACAATGTTTAGTTTGTGGTTGGTAAATTAATAAGACATTATAATTTCATTTTTGGCCTTTGCACAAACCATCAGGATTTTCCAATAAAACAGCTTACCTAACACTAAACCTAGTATTATTAGTATTATTAAAAAATCAACCTCAGTCTACTGAATTTCCTATTGTGGGTGGATTTGTGTACTTGATGGAGTAGCAACACTGACAAGCTATTGGGATTTAAAACATCCCCTCAGTTCCACATGTTTGTCATCTCTGTTTCTTTCTCCTACTCTTCCAGTCCTCAAGAGCTGCTTACCTTCCACATCTTAAAAAAAATCTCTGCTGTAATTTACATTTCCATATGCTGCCAGTGGCGCCAAGCAGAGTGGATAATTGGGTTGAAAGTGGTGACTGTGAGAGCAGAATAGAAAGGGATACAGAAAAGGCCAGCTAAAAAAAATAAATAAAACAAGCCATTACAGGATGGATCCTTTTTTTCCCCTTCACTCGTCATTTTGCCATGCTGCTCTTAACCACTTGTGCAGCTGAAAAGATTTACCTTGGCCTCCCATTCTCTCTCACTCTTTGCCTTCCTCCCTGAGAGGCCCTCTCCCGCCCTGCCTGTGCCTCATCCATATTCATGCTGTGTCTGCCTTTCTCTCTCTTTTTCGATCTCTCAAACATGCTCTCTCTTCCTATGTCTCACTGTGTCACCCACAGCACGGCGTTAATACACCAATTAGTACTAAGAGCAGATAATGGACTATGTCATACTGCACTACAAAAAGAGAGGAGCAGAGGAGGGAGTGAGTAAAAAAGAGAAAAGAGTGTAAGATTGAGAATGAGACTGAGAAAAGGAGAGAGAGGAAGAGAAGCTGTATTTTTTAAAATTATTTTTATGAAATGCAGTTTCTGAAAATGTTTAAATGCTACATTTACTGTGAATAGCCTGATGGAAAAAAAAAAGAGACGAAGAGAGAACTCTTGGATTCATCGGTTGCTACAAAAGCGGAGTTGTTACACAAATGCTTTGAAGGCCCCAGATGTTGATATCAGTTCAGTTTTATTGGACTCCAAACCCTTTGGTTTCTGTCTGTAACAGGGCTAGAAATTTGACACAGTTTTCCATATTTTCTGTCCACTGTATTTCATATCCACATCTGCGGGCTTTCCATTGTAAATGCAGGTCATCCACATAAAAGGGGCATTTACATAGTCCAATCCTTTGTGTAAAGCAAATATATTTTCAGGATTTTTACTGCAAATTTGTATGATTTAACCATAAACCATCATTTCATCCATAAACAGCTATAGTTTTTGATCCAAAACTCTTGAAATCATCATCAATATCAACATTTCTAACAGAATTGTGCAAAGCAGAGCTCTATGAAAAAAGCATTGCTTTTGTGTTTTGTTCCTAAAAATGTTATTTGTCAATCAGTGTAAAACAAAAAGCTTCATCAGTGTGAAAATTGGAGCTAGTTACAAATACAGAAAGGAGTTACATAAATAATGGTGCCGCATAAACATGAGACCTACCTAGAAAAAAAATGGCATTAATCAAACATGAGCTAGAACAAATTATAATAAGCCAGCTGTATGAATACATTTTCCTTTTCAGAGGAAAAGAAATATTCAGGCAAACAAGCACACTCCTGGTTTTAAGTCTGATTTATCATGCAAGACATCAATTTCTAAAAAAAAAACAAGTGCAACATAGAAGACAAGGGAACAAAAGAGCATTTTAACCGCATCTCAGATTTTAAAAATCATGGACAAAACTGATAGAATTTATTCACTGTGAAAACATCTCTACTCATCACGACAAGACAAACGTTTAATTCGAGCTTACAAGCCCTCTATGTATTTTGACAAGTATGTTTATAAATACATACCTGGGTCACTTTCTTTGATGAAAAAAGGATTATTATGCAGTCTGCAGAGAAGGAACTCTGAAGTCAAAAAAATTGAAAAATTGAAAAAAAGCTTCCTTGATTCTGACATCAGCTCTGAATCAAGTAAAAGATTTGGTTTTTAAAATGTGTCTGTTAGTGAATACCATAAAAAACTCAGGAGGTTATATTTCATTATAACCCCTCATTCTCTTTTTGAGAATGAGGGCTCAATATTATAAGTAAATTGCAGTATCTTGGTGTCATTTTGGACAACACTTTCCTTTCAAATGAAATTTTAAAAAGTTGCCTAAACCGTACAATTTTATTTTCCTATTTTTAAATGGAACCTATTGAATTGCCACCTTAACATGTTGGGGGGGGCTGTGTACCCATTTGATCCTGAGGGCTATATTGTCCAAAGCTTTAGCTCCTGGTATGGTCTTCCACAGCAAATTGGCCTCAGCAGAGGGTTCAGAGTGAGAGGGATTCAATAATTCCAATGATCCAGGGCATCCTCCTGGAGTCAGGCCCGGGGAGGATCTTGTGAGGAGCTGCCAGTGGTTGATTTTTGGCTCCTGGGGCTCGACCGACCTCAGCCCAAGGAAGCTACATGAAGCTCCCTCTATGTGGGCCCGCCACCTGCAGAGAGGAACATTGAGCTCAGGTGCCATGTAAGTTGGGTGGCAGGCAAGGGTGCTCCCACCCTTGCATGCTGATTCCTGGGGGCATAATCTGGCTTTGGAGATATGGAATGTCACATCATTGGTGGGTAAGGAATGAAAGCTGTTGAGTGAGTTTGAACAAAACCAGCTAGAAATAGTTGGACTCATCTCTGCACACAGCATGGTCCTCTTGCACCCAACTCCTGGAGAGGGGCCAGACTTTCTTCTATTCTGATGTTGCCCAGGGAGCTGAGGCATCAGGTGTGAGTGGGAATACTCATAAACCCTAATCTGAGTGCTTTGATTTTGGAGCTGTTAACTGATCACCACCTGGTAGTGAGTTGGATTCGGTGGAAGGGAAGGCTGTCAGACAGACCTGGTAAACCCAAATAAGTGGTGAGGCCAAGCTAGGACATCTAGTGGAGGAGCTTATCTGATTGCCATTCCTTTCACAGCTCTGGGAGAATCATGTTCCAAGGGAGGTTGGAGTTATATAATCTGAATGGACTATGTTCAGGACCTCCAAGGCAGATGCAGGATGCAGGAGCTGTGGCCTGAAGGTTATTATGCCTATCACTTTGGCAACCAGAAGACTTGCCGGTGGACACCAGTGGTGATGGAAGCTGTCAGGCTGAAGACCAAGGCCTTTTGGGCAAGAGTGTTCTTGGGGACTCCTGAAGCAGCTGACAGGTACCAGTTGGCCAGAAGGATTGTGGCTTCTGTGGTTGGGGAAACAAAAACTTGGGCATGGGAGAAATTTGTAGAGGCTATGGAGAGAGTCTTGTGGTTGGCCTCAAAGAAATTGTGGAAACCATTCAACAACTCAGAAAGGGGAAACAGGGACCATCCCAAGCTGTTTATGCTTTGGAAGGAGAACTATGGATTGGGCTGTGGACATCATCCAACAAGGAGCACTTTAAAGATCTCCTCAATCTGGTCACTATGTCCTCCTCACAGGAGGCAGAGCCTGAAGATTTGGAAGAATGCAATTGTATCAATTGAGAGACTCATCCAAGTGTTTATCTTTCGTCGAACAGATTACTGCAACAGTGTCTTAACAGGTCTGCCATAAAAGTCAATCAGACAGGAGCAGCTGATCCAGAATGCTGCTGCTTACAACCCCACTAAAACTAAGAACTAGAGCACATCACCCCAGTTCTAAAGTCCTTACACTGACTCCCTGTAGCTCAGAGAATAGACTTTAAAAGTAAATAACTGAATATTTATAAAATCGTTGAATGACTTAGCACCAAAATACATTAAAGATCTGTTGTCGTTGCTTCAAACTTCCAGAGCACTTAGGTCTTCTGGTTTAAGTCTACTTTGAATCCCCAGAGTCAGAACCAAACATGGAGAAGCAGTATTCAGTTTTTATGCTCCTCTAATCTGGAACAAACTTCCAGAAGACTGAAAAAATGTTGAAACACTGAGCTCTTTTAAATCAAGGCTAAAAACCCATCTGTTTGAAGTTGCCCCTGATTAATAAGTGGATCACAGATTAATTCTACTCTGGAGTAGCTACAAATAAACTTGACTTGACTTGACTGTGGCCGAGAGTTTAAAAGCTCCCTGGCAGCAAGGCGGCAGGTGTGATTTGACCTGAGTTTCTGAAGATTCTGATACTTGATACTTGAAGAGGCATAGATGACATGCCTCTTCAAGTATCAAATGGAGAACAGGGACAACACTATTGGAGTGGCAGACTGGGGTGGTGGTCCCAATCTTTAAAAAGGTTGGAGAGTGTGTTCTAATTATTTGGGGATCACACATCTTAGCTTTCCTGGGAAAGTTTACTCTTCGGTGTGTTGGAGAGGAGGCTCCAACTGACCTGGCCAGTTGGAGCAGTGGACCAGATCTGTTCAATCCTTGTATGCCGAAAGCAAGAGCTGTGTCTGCATTTTCGGCACAAAGTCGGTCCCATTCCCAGTGTGCATTCCATCAGGGCTGCTGCTTGTCACCAACCCTGTTTGTGGTGTTCATGGAAAGGATCTCACGGGTATAGTTATAGAGAGGAGTGTGTCTGACTTCAGAACCTCAGGATCTCATCTTTGTTTTTCATAGATGATATGGTGTTGTAGGTGTCTTAAGGCCATAACTTCCAGTGTGCACTGGAGCAGTTCACTGTTGAGTGTGAAGTGGCCAGGATGAGAGTCAGCTTCTTTAAGTCTGAGGCCATTTTTCTCACATTGAACACTGATGAAGACCTTGGTCAATAACAAACCAATATAGTCACTGTTCAGGAAAGGTATCAAAACTAGTAACAAAAAGCCATTTCTTCATTGTTATAGCCCCATCACCCTATTGAATAGAATAGAATAGAATAGAATAGAATAGAATAGAATAGAATAGAATAGAAATAGCCTTTATTGTAAGATACTGTGCAGTTATTAGAGTAGAAATATCGTACTCATGATCCAAAGTATGTGCAACTGAGCAGGGTGACTTTTTTCAAATGTACATAATGTGCATGTACACTGAACTTTAAAGCACAGAACAGACTACAATACAGTATATAAGTGCAGAAAAACAGATTGGCTGACTGGTGAAACCTGTTAAAAAACTGGTTCAGGTCATACACCCATCCTAGCTCTCCTACAGCCTGGGGGCTTTGATTGTGGCCTGAGATTGTCGTCAGGTTTCTCCAAACTCCACTGATGTTGATCCCCCACCTTCTTCCTCTAGATGCTTTTTCAATTTCCAATTTTCCTTCTCATTTCCTTCTGCACACCTTTCAACTCCTCCTTTTTTCCTGATCTAAAGACGCTCTTCTTCTCCTTGAAGAGAGCCTCTATTTCAGGGTTGATCCAGGGTATGTTGTTGGAGAAACACTGTACCTTCCTGATAGGCACAGTGTTGTCCACATAGAAGTTAATGCAATCCATGAGACAATCTGTGATGCTGTTATTATCCTCCCCATGAAGAGCACAGGGGTCTTCCCACACATCTTACTTTTAATTTGAATGGTATAGGAACACATGATGACATGGAAAAATAACCCTTTAACAGCACCTTATAAGGCATTTGACACTATAGCTTACACAATTTAATCATCTCCTTACCTAGGAAACACAGATTATAGGAAATGTTGAAAGATCAAGTTGCAGCTCTACCATGCCATGTATGCTGAAAATGTGCACTACTGCCACAGAATTAATGCTAACAATATCACCACAGGTTTATACCTGTATTAAGATTTGATAACCAAACACTAGGCTGTGTTCATGCATCATTTGCCTTCACAGACTGCATGCTTGAAATTGAATGTGAAATTGACAACATAACTTACTTTCTAATTTATTCAGCTTATATTTTCTGACCACTTGGGCCACTTATAGGGCAGTAAAATTTAATTCATAGACATTCAGCAAATTCTTAAGTATGAAAAAATTATACAGAAACAAAATGAAATGATGACATCACTCAAAAGTAACGTACCTTGTCCTGATACAGCAGGACATTGTGAATTCCTCACTCTTGATCCCAATGCACATGCACTATTCGAAACAGAGGCACATCAAAGGTGACACAAAATTCAAAGACAAAACATGCATATTTTTTTTTTCAAATGTGCTTTATTTCTGGATATTTAGACCTAAGGAACACATACTTTTTCATATGTCAGCGCACACGGAAAGTTTAGGAAACAGTGTGACCACAGTTTGAACTTTTGACAAAACATGATTTATGAGGTTTTTAGTTTTTAATTAATTGTGAATATGCTTGTTTTATATATAAAATGTTGTATGAATTTTTTTGTCCTCCTTTAAAGGAACTGTTTAAACAGAGGAGTAAAAGTTTATTGCCATAGGGCTAACAATAGAGGTGAATGTGTAGTACCACTTGGGCACATATCTGGACAAATTGTGCTGTCATTGGAAGGCTGTAAATACTGGAACAGCTTACTATTAGCTTTAAGGGAGCCTTCTTCATATTTTCTCTTTAAGGCTAAACATTACTGACATATGAAGAAACATAAAAATGTATTAACACATTTAAACTTTGTGAGTTTCTGTAATATTTATTTTATTATGCATTTTTTTATAACATACTGTTGGCTTGAATCTCTGTCTTTTGAAATGATGTATCTTTTATCTCATATCTCAATTACTGTTATGTTGCTTAATTATGAGAAAGAAAGAAAGAAAGAAAGAAAGAAAGAAAGAAAGAAAGAAAGAAAGAAAGAAAGAAAGAAACAAACAAACAAAAAGGAAGAAAAAGAAAGATGTTATGGTTTTATTTTCATTTAACTTTCAACATAGATGTGTTGTGTTTTAAACAAAAGTAAAACAGGAAATGAAAGTATTAATTCAGTCACATTTATGGTTTTGTAAATTGCATGGTGTTTGTAAGGATCCCATGCCCATGTTTTGTAGTCCAATCAGCACATTTGTACTCACTGTGGTTGTTGCTAAGAAACTAGGACATGATGAACAACTGCTTGGACTTTACATAACTTTATCTTTTAAATGTGTCCATATTCATTTGTAGTTCATAAGTTATTTGTTATTTAGACTATCCATTGAATTTGTCAACAATCATCTGACCATCTGATTCTTAAAAAAAAATACTGATAGTGCGTGAGACCTCCACAGAGTACAAACTACATTATGTTACCTTTTATTGACATTATGAGTAAGGCAGCCATGAAGGTCAATTGGTTGAATTTGAGAGCAGTATACCAGAATAGGCGCTGCATGACAGAGGGCTAAGTGGCACAGGCACGTGGAGCCTATTCAGTAGAACATAACATTACCCATCATAATAGAAACTGACAAAATCATTTTAAGAGTGGAGCGAAAAATCGCAACATGCACTGTGCACTGGTGCAATTATTACATGTGATATGGAAGTTAAATAATTTAATCTGGCAGCGTATCATACCCTTTGTTCACCTGGAGACAAAACCCTGCCTGGATTCATCTACAGTTATCATTACTCTCATCTAAAATAAACATTTCAAACAAATCTTTTTCAGTGGATTTACTGGATTTAAAGTAGCAGAATTTGCCTTCTTATATACTCTGAGAGATGCCCAAGCTACCTTTTAATAACCCTGTGGAAAAAAATAGCTAATTTGCTCATGTATCAGTAAAACACAAATTGCAAATATGGTTATCCTGTGTTCTTGTTGTGATTTACCTGTCAGTAATGAAGTAGATCAGAGTCACAGTCAGCAGGTTATATATAGTTTTCAGTAGTATATACCTAAAATTAGCCAACCTTATTTTCCTATTCTTATTTATGATCACATGCTACTTTTTGTTGCAGATGAGCAAACTCACCAACAAAACCACTGTTTGGCTGAAAAAGCATGACTTAAAGCATGACTTCAGCATGTAACTTTAATAAAAAATGTTTTTCTACATATTTGTTGAAACTGTCACTATGTCGTGACAGCAGGGTATGAGACATAATCTGTGAAAAAATCGAGCTCCTCTGCCTTCTCCCAGTGCTCCCAATGCGATCTAGAAACAACCAATCAGAGCCAGGAGGCGGGTCTTAGTGCTGTCAATCACCGTGCCTGTGGCGCTGCACCCCTTTTCCCTCCCTCCTTGCTCTCTGGCAGGCTGCAGCTCGCAGAGGCTAGGCTAGTTGGCATGGACACCGATGACGACGGATAAACGGTTGTCCTGGAACAGTAGGTGGTTTCTCCGCCATTACCACATTTAGCAGCGAGTAAATGAGGTTGAGTGAGAGCTAAGACTCACCTCTTGGCTCTAATTGGCTGGTTTTGGTCGGGAGCGTTGCGTTGCATTGCTTCAGACGGTAAAAGACGCTCAGAGGAGATCAAGCTTTTCACAGATTATTTGTCTCATAACATACTGTCACAATGTGACAGTTTTGACAAATATATATATAAAAAAACATATTTTTGCAGCTTTTTGTGGCTCACAAAATAACAAGTGCGCTCAATTCAAAAATTATTATTTTACTTTAAAAGAATCAAATTTGGAGGGATTAGAATATTGGTGGATATATTCATGGTGAGTATACACTGTATATATTTTTTAGTTGTTCTGAATGTGTATTCTGTGTACAGTGTGACCATAATTTCAAAACCCTATTTGTAATGGTTTGCATTGCTTCTGTATGCTTTTGGACCTTCCTATGTGAGATGATGCATATTTAGAAAGGAACATGTTTCCCAGGCATAGCAATTTGACAGTTTAACAGTGCAGAATATAAAGCTGAAACCAGATCCTTATATGCACAGCATAAAAAGACACAACCTTTAGTTGTCGCTGTCTGATAATAAATTGGATTAAACTTTTCTTTTTGAGGTCCATTAAGATTACTAAACCATTTCTATTTTCCAAATGCCAGAAATAGTATTGGTATTCCTAAAAGACCTAAAACAAAAAGCACATAGTCTGATTTAACTGTTAGTGAGTGAGAAAAAATGGGATATGTCTTTTTATAAAGTGCATGTAAAATACCTGGATTCAAATGGAAACGTTATGATGAACACAAGTTTTACATCTGTGTTGGAATCTCCAGTTCAGTGTTTTTCAACCTTTTTTGAGCCAAGGTACATTGTTTTCATTGAAAAAAAATCACGAGGCACACCACCAACCAAAAATGTAAACAAATGATACTCTATAGCCACCTATATTAAATATATAGTCATTCTTATCATAGTGTCTTGAATAGGAATCAAATAAACACAAAAATTTATTTTTATTATATTTTATATTTCTTATTTCAAATTGCACTTAACATGTCCACTTCAAAAATACACCTGAACAGTGCCACAACAATGTGGTCTTAAATTTAAAGAGGTTGTAAAAAACTTAAAAGTATTTTACAAACTAATTCTGTCCACAAGCATTCTGTTAGATTTTCAAAAAATCTTTTTAGACCAATAAGGTGAAATTGGATAATTTCCACGGCACACCTGACGATCACTCACGGCACACTAGTGTGCCGGGGCACAGTTGTTGAAAAACACTGCTCTAGTTTATCTTTCATAGACCTGCTTTATTTATCTGACTTGCACAGCATTTTAAGGAAGATTAAGACTAACACAGCTTCTGTAAGTGAGAAAACTAACAACAGTGTGTGAATGTTGCCTGTGGTTCAGCAGGCACAAGAGCATGTATAGTGAAGCCCATGATTCTCACCCATGGCAAATTTAGTTTTAAAATTATTTTTATTCAACCAATAAGTTTGTTTCTGATATGAAAGGACCAGGAGAAACAATTGTAGAAGAAAAAAAATATATATATATCTGATTTTATAAAAAATGGCTTATTGAAATGTTTTTATACCGTTCCAAATAATCAGTGAAAAAATTTAATGGTATTACAGCAATCAAATGATTCATGTTTCCTGGCCAGGTTTTTGAATGTTGAATGTTTCCACTGATATTTGGCAGTTTATCTTCTACAATGAGCAACAGATCTGCTTGCCATAACTTTAATCTTTAGGTTCCACCACAGATTTTTTTCAATAAGTTTCAAGTGAGGACTTTGGCTTGTTGCTCCAAAATGTTAACTTCCAGTGAGAAGAAATATGTTGGTCAAATTAAAACAGTACTTCAAACTTAAATCTGCAAGGGGTATAAATAATTTTGGACTTAAAGCTGCAGCATGTAACTTTTATTAAAAAAAATGTTTTTTTTAATATATTTGTTAAAACTGTCACTATGTCGTGACAGTGTAGTATGAGACAGATAATCTGTGAAAAAACTTTGTTCCTCTGCTTCACCCCTGTGGTCCGACAGCCATCTGCAGAAACAACCAGTCAGAGCCAGGAGGAAAGTCTTAGCACTGTCAATCATGCTTGTGTACGCTAGTGATGGGACTTATGGCTTTTTGAAGGGAATCAAATCTTCACAATCTGTTCATTTCAAAGAGCTGTTTGTCATGATCCCTTCTTTTGGACTTTTGCTTCAGTCATTTCTTTGTATTGATTTCTTATTTTCCCTCTGTTCAGTTATTTTTAGATTATGTTTAATGGTTGTTTTCCTGTGTTTCTTATTTTGATTAGATCAGCCTTGTTTCTGTTTTATTTTAGTTCAGTCTTTTCTTAGTTATTCTAGTTTATTATTATTCCTTGTCTCTAGTTATCCTCTATTACTGTTAGATTCTTTTCCCTTGCTCCCCTGTTTACTCTCCCTCGCCCCCTGTTGCCATTCTCTCTCTCTCACTCTCTCCTCAGTATCCCTTTAGCTCTTTCCTTTCACCTGCCAACTCTTAGCCAATCAGCCCCAGTCCATTGTTCCAGCATTCACACTCCACTTTGGGTCCGCAACACCAACCACAATCATGACGATGTTAAAAAGAGTAATTCAAATGATCCATTTTTGAAAAAATAAAATTTTCTAAGAACAAGCCATTTTATCACTAATATTTAATATTAATTATTTTTGTGGGTGAAGTTCATAAAAAAGCTGAATCATCAGTATTACGCAAAAAAAACTACAGTATTTTCTTGTAGAAGAATAATATGTATATATTTTCATAAAATACTAAATTCCAAAATATAAATGTAAAACACTCATGTAGTTTTTACAAGTGTTGTGTGCATTACCTGTACTTGTAATACAGAGACAAAATAAAAGAAAATGTAACAAACAGTAGAGGAAAAAAGTGGACTTGAGTTGCTTTGGCAGAAACAAAAATCCTCTTCTTCACCATTAAATATAACAGTTAAGGCAACGCATTAACAATAAACAACACTCAACTATGAACATTAACCAAGGAGCAACAAGCAAGAAGAAACCAATAAAAATGGAGCGCATCGAGACCATCTTCGTCCTCTCTCCTGCTGCATGAATCCTACATCAGTGTCTCAGCCAGGTTGAATACAGTGCTGCCATGACACATGACAAAAATAAAAAGTGAGCAATGATAATGCACTCTGTGTACTCATCGCCTGCCCTTTCTTGTATTTTATTTCTTCTAAATACATATAATTTTTAATTAAACAGAATAATGATAGCTACTCTGCAGAGTATTGTAAGCAAGCAAAGTGGTGTAAAACAAAGAACGGCTCTCACTAACTGAGACTAGAGTCCTATCGTTCATGGTAAAGAGCCGTTCCAAAGAATTGGATCGTTCGTGAATGTCACATCACTAGTGTACGCACTCCTCACACCCGTCCCCTTGTGCTCTACTACACTATAGCCTTTTCCCGATAGCACAACCTGCCATGAATGCTCTGGCTAGTTAGCAAGGCAACCGATGACGGTGGATAAATCATTTTTATGGAACGGTAAGTTGTTTCTCCATGATTAGTACATTGAGCAGCACGTACAGGAGCGGGATTGACAGCACTAAAACACTCTTCCTGGCTCTGATTGGTTGTTTATGACCAGGAGAGATGCATTTCTGTAGATTGCAATAGTGGCACTGGGAGGAGGTGGAGGAGCTTGACTTTTTTTTCACAGATTATCTGTCCTATACCACACTGTCATGACATATGACATAGTGACAGTTTTAACAAATATGCAAAACACACACACACACACACACACACACACACACACACACACACACACACACATATATATATATATATATATATATATATATATATATATATATATATATATATATATATATATATATATATATAATAAAAGTTACCTATTGCAGCTTTAACTGTATAACCTCCAGTGCAAGAATTCCAACATTGTTGCAGTGTTTCATTCCATGACTCGCGCTCCTGCCATGTATGCATGGAGTGGCAGTGAAGAGTTTTGACTACCCAAATTGTTGTATTTTTTGCTTTAACCCACGAGCAGGATGTCGACTGCCTGAACCACAAACCGATGACGCTCCTTCAGCTCACTGTGGTGCTCTATCTTGATTTTTCAGCCTCCTCACTCAGATGGAAAACCAGAAAAAATATATATATATAAAAATCCACCTGTGACAGCAACCAACAATCCTAAAAACATTCTTAGGTGTCACTGCTTTAGTCTGAAATATTATCTTGTAAGCTTAGCACTGCTTTTGTGCTGGAAACACAGTTAACATGTATTGAAATTCTACGTACATACCGGTTAAGGTGAACTGTTGCTGAATGGTTTCAGTTAACCAGCTCACAAACTATTTTAAAATCACTGGTTTTCTCGGCAGTCGATCACAAAGATTTATAAAGCCTGTAGACCAATAATTGTTGGATTTTAGAAATTAATCTTTGTTGTTATCTGTCATGCATTCAGTAACTGAGGATTCTATTGTCTTCACATTGGACTGAATGAATTTCAGCTCTTGCACAAATCATCAGTCATATCCTGATTTATGCTTCTACAAGAGTTAGAAGTTGATCTCTTCACTTTTTCAGAAAGCTAAATATTTTCTAAGGATATTCTTTGAAAAGTTGTGAGAGAATAACAACATGCTGCATTCAAACATGACACTTCATTTAAAAATATTAGTTTAAGTGTAAACGTGGGAAGAAATGACCTACAACAAGTAACACAGATGAATCCACATACAGTCCATTCTGGATTATTACAGAACAGCATTTAAAGTAATTTAGCAGGGCAATCAACAGTGGCTATTTTAATGAGTTCCTGATCCATATATTTTTAAAAAGCAAGCAAACAAAAAAATTCGACTGCTATAAAAAGATCCCGTGCAATTTCAAGACAGCAGTTTAGCTGTACGTGAACAACGGGGGCTCAGCTGCTTCACATCAGACGTGGTAGTATAAACTTACTTGAAATAATCTTTAGGCTACCAGTAGTACCGTGACGAAGGCGCTAGAGTGTAACAGGCCTCATAAACCTGCTGAGGTTGAACATACCATGTGGATGGTCCTGATGAGAGTGTGCGCTGCCTGTCGACAAAAGAGAGGAAAGAGACGAGTGATGAGCTCTGTGCGTCAGGACGCACAAGGCAACCGCATATGGCCTGTCTACTACCCCGATTTAAACGGTTGATCTCAAACCATTGGGCTGCAGGAGGGTGAAGAGTGGACAGTGAGGGAAAAGCAAGAAGAGGGGCGCATCAGACATTCAAGAGTCTGATCTGTACTTGCACGCAGACGTTTTTGCGAAGGTGGCACATTTGCTCACACGCACACCTTGTAACCAGTGGCGGACGGACAGAACGATACTTCTGTTCAGTTACATATTTATGCTCCTCAGTAGTTTAACGTTTCGGGCATTGCCAGTGTCGTAGTCATTTGCAGGTCGTCATTGCTTCTACCAGGACGATGGTGTCGTCTTTATTTATTTTGATGCCCAGACGGGCGCATTTTCGTGGCAGTTGCTTCTGTCCTTAAGGATTTTCCTCCACTGTTCTCGTCTTTTTGGTCGGGTGATTTTTTTCCCCCCTTCACTTTGTCTTTTTATTCCCCGGTTTGTCTTTAAGATAGCAGCCTATTAATATTTAATTCTTATGCATCCGCATGAAGACGGCACCAGAAAGGAGAAAACGAGCGATAACCGAAGGGGGAAAGGGAGAAGGAGGCAGCTGTGGAGACAAACCAGAATGAATGAGACACTCTGAGCAGCCAAGGAGACGGAGATTGGAGAAACTGAGGTAAGATCGAAGGACAGTTTTAAAAAAAATGTCCTAATATATGTTATACTAGCGCGACAATTTCATTAACTGTGGACAAACCGATCAGTGTCTGAGGGGTCTTCAACCTGATTTCTTTCTTTCTTACGGTTTGACAGTTACCGACTTTATGTTTATTGATGTATTCGTTCCATGTTTAAAATGCGTGCTGGTAGGCTTTGGAAATATGCTGAATCTTGAAGTGGGAATCTTGCTGTGGTCCAAGTCAATGTACCTTGGAGCCGCACTAAAAAAAGATTCTGATGAATTTACTTCATTTGAGATTCAAAAGGGCAGTTTGTCCTGTAAAAGCTGCATAGTGACCGAAACACAGACGCGGGTGTATAATAGCGCTCAGTAAAAGTGATAAACTGCTCATTTGTTATCGATAGGCTACCACCTAAAAATAAGACATCACTGAATGTTGCTCAGTTTGGAAAGCATGTTGTTGTTTTTTCCCCCTCTCCATTTATTTTACTGAGAGCACAAAATTAAGCATCTCATTGAGCATTAGGGGAATAAATGCATCAGAGCTAAGAGGGAACTGCTCTGTTCATCCCACACCAATAATCCAGAATGTCTTCAAATCATTATTTATTGGCTCCCTTTAGATTTTAGTATTTGAAGACAACAGCCTTCCAAATTAAAATCCAGATTAAAGAATGTGCATAATGACAGCGCCATATCACTCTACAGTATAAAAACCATGCCTGAGCACCATTATAATATCTAATTTTCATCAAATCTGACCCCATAATGTTTTGGGTTCATGTCATGAAAATCGAGGCGGTATTATAATATTACAATGCTGAACTAATTCCCAATTTAATAATAAGGAGTGTAATAAGACATCGACAACATATACTGTAGTGATGATAAAATTAAACATTTGTCTTTTTGTGCCATCATGATAAAATTGAACTTGAGGACTCACACTAGACAGACCCCAAAAGCAGTTATTTTCAGCCTATAAGCCTTTTCCTCATTTCACCAGGGTGCATTGTGTTTGTCCTGCCAATTTCTGGGAAAAATTGGCAAGTCCACTATTCTGAAGGGGCTGAATGAAATTCAAATTCTTCAGGTGGTAAAACAGCAATATTGCAACTGTCTGATTGCGTTATCTGGACATTCAAGAAGGCAGGCTTGGAATTGGTTTACTGCCAAACACACTCCCCAGGAAGACAGAAGGATTTATTTCCCCCTTGTCTGTATGTCACATACCCATCAGAAAAATTATTCTCAGCTTTCTGTTGCTGAATAATATTCATACATTAACATGTCATTAATGGTCATCACAGATTTTGTAGGTCACTAAAAATAAGTATATGTATTTAGATGTGGGTTTTCAGGGGCTCTGTTGTTTTGCTGTCTGGATTTGATAACCATATTAAAAGGAAGTGGTCTTATCACACACACACACACACACACACACACAAAATTAAAAAAACTACTCCGATTTTTTTGTGTTTCGGTCTAAAAATTTCAGCCCAATGTATATGCATACTTATATACTTTATACATATCTGTATGTGCATACATGCACAGTATACGTGCATGCACAAATAATAATTTAATGAATCTTTTTATGAATATGAATAATAGTATCTTTGCATTTTTCTTTGCATTTTTGTTTCTTACAATTGTATGCAATATTTATGTGCCCCCTACAGTTCCTTCTTTCTCAAGGCAGACTAAATTAATATGTTAATAGAAAATATGCAGAAAGACAAAGTACTGATGCAAGTTTCAGAAAATAACTTATGATGTTTTACACTCTTTCGGAAACTACATATATTGCAACCATATTTATTTAAAATGACAGGATTCTTTTCTGTTAGAATACTGACTACAGCTTTTAGTATAATTTAAGTGCTGCAAATGTATTTTTAATATACCATGGCCATAGAGACATGTACTGAGTGGCTCAAGGCATCATAGAAAATATTGAATCCTGTTAAAAAATATATCTTTGATATGTGAAGAACTGGTTTGCTTTTGTAACAGCATAATATTTACTGCAGAGTTTGGGTTTGTATTTTATGGTTGTTGGGATTTAGCCATTCAAATTTTATTTCGCATTGTCATTTTAAATTCCTTTAATGAAGCGGTTGCAATGTAGTTCATACTCTTTCTTTGTCAGATTTAAAGAAAAGATGTAAACCAAATATTTAATAATAACACTTTCAAAAATTTTCTGTTTGGTGACACAAATCAAATAATAAATGCAGCTTTAAGACGAGAATCTAATATTCTTGATCTAAACAGAACTATTTTGCTGCATTTGTGCAGTGGTTTAAATGTAGTAACACATGAACAATTGTAATATTTTCTGTGTGCTTAAACGTTTATTTCAAATATTTTCCAACCTTGAAAGTTTGTATGTTGAAGCAACCTCAAATGCTCTTTCGATTGTCACTATGGACTTCATTAAGAATTTTCTTCCTGCCAATACTGAACAGACGGTTTATAAAGCCAACTCCATTGTTTTATTTAAAAAGTTCTAATATCAGAGATGCCTCTCAGTGATGAAAGGTTTCCAGCCAGAATCAAAATCCGATCAAAACTACCAGTGCTGCATTCCAATCTGCCAATCCTGATCTGTTTAAGATACCGTGCCAATGGTCTATAGAAATTTGTTGTTACCATTGAGTATTTGTAACTGTAATAAATAGACAAAAAACCTTTGAAAGATTGAATTGTACCTCAATGTGGATTTTTGACCTTTCTTCAAAATCTAATTTCTGTTCAGCACACAAAATCCCTCAAATGTCTTTTATAGTATCATTGCGGTTTGTGATTACCGAGCCCGTTTCAGCCTATTTCATCTCATTTAGGTGGAGTTATGCAGTGAAAAATGTGGTGGTGGTTGGATGCATGGCTATATTTGTAGTGTCCCATGAGGTAGTGTGTTCCTGCGTATCTTTTGTGCACGGGCAAAGAGAGGTCTTTTGTGCTCTTTTTTTCTAATGTCAAAATGCTCCGTCTCTGTCGGGCATTTTTCCTTTGACCAACCTAGCAGCTTTTTATTGTCCCTCATAGCTGTTCTCTGGTCCCCCTGTTCAGAGGAAGCTCTGCTTACCTGGCAGTGGCAGTTCTGGAGTTGTCACTTGCCTGATAAGACTTGTCCTTACAAAAAAATCCATTACAATTATAATGACAGTTATTGTGATTCCCTGTTTTACCACTGTCAACCAAACACACTGGAAATGGTTTTTAACGGTCGCTGCTGGACTCATTATTGTAATCAAAAATACTCAATTATGTTTGTAAGGGCTATTTGTCATGTTGTTTTCACCTTAAATTTTAGATTACATGTTGGTTGCATAAACATGTAGTAATAAGAGAGTACATAGAAGAAAACAGAAATGGGTAAAGACTAGGAAGTGCATTAGTAGAACGGAAGCAAACATTATGGCTAACGGACAAAGAGTCCCTTTTCTGTGGCAATGAGGTGGAAAAGCAAGGGGTAAAGTGTGTCTATTTTGAAGCCCATTGCTTTTGTATTGAAGATTTCTCTGAATCTGGCCATGCAGCAGCATGTCACTGCAGCCCTACCAGCTCTGTGGTCTCTGTTACTCTTGGAGAAAGTCTGAAGGTGTGGGTTTTGAGAAGCCCATCTTACAGGAACCCTACCACACTCTAATCCAATTCAGTGCTGCTAACCTTGAGCGTGTGTAGGCGCCGGGATGGCGAAAAATGAACAGGGGCAACGAGAGCACATGCACGGGAAGAAATCAATGAGGACTCTTTTTCATAAATGGAGTGGGTGTTAAATTAGCTGGATTGGCCCATGTAGCAACACACTGGATTGAGTGCCGGGTGTATTTTGGTTGTATCTATTGACTGAGAGACAGCTTGGTGTACAGCAGAGAAAAGACGTACTGATGCTCAATCAATGTGTCCAATCAGCCTCAACACTGTTTCATTCACTTTTGCACAGATTTTTTTTTAGGTTGGAAGGAGATACTGAACCAGAAGGTGTGTTGCTGCAGTTTTAACACCCAATTTATTGGAGCGTGTTTTTCTTTCAGATATAGATTTTTTTCAATTCTATCCCTTTATATTTTAGATACAGTAGAGAAAATGGAGAAAAAAACACCAATCCTTTTTAGCTATCAGGATGCCTCAGATAGTTACCTTTAATAACATTTTTCGTTACTAAACTAAACTAAAGTAAAGGGGTGTCAACCATAGGAATTAGCTGGTTATCGGTTTCATGGTATACCATGATATGAAAAAGTCACGGTTTCAAAACCACTACAATTTTCTGTCATACCATTGCTGTGATATAAGTGAGTTTTTAAAAATGTCTGGTCAGAGATAAAGTGCAGGTCAAATCCCAATCGGTCGTGTTCAGCTGCAGTATGATGACCCCGCACCTCTGCATAGCTACTAGCTCTGCAAGTTCTATGATGGCTAAAGGGAGGAGTCCTGAACCAGTTGTTGTGTTGTGTATTTGATTGATTTTAAGTGAAAGGCAAAAATATTGAGTGCCTCTGTAGCTTTATCTGAGGATTTTTTACCTGAGGATACATGATCATGAACATACATAGAACTTTATTTATATTTATACCTACTAGACGACTTTCAGAATGTACTTTACAACATAGGCTTGGCAAATGGTATTACTCCAAGGTTTCCAGCTAATGCCTGGTTCACACAGCAAGATTTTTATGATGATTTTTGACCCGATCTCCTTCCAACAATCTTAAAGTCTAACTAATGCCCTTGTGAAAGCATAACCCCAACCCTAGACAAATTTTGAAAAATTCCACTAAAGTGGGCCATGAGGGGCATGGTCAAGGTTGCGGATGAGGGGGTTAAGCAGGGCTGTGGTCAGGATGAGGGAAAGCCTCATTGCCATCTTAACAACATTATCTTTAGCAACTTTTCAGACCCCTCTCGTTACTTCTTTCCAAAAAGCAACGAGAGACATGTGAAAGCACTGATCTCTCTGCAGCAACTGAAGCAAGAAGTGAGTCCTCGCAGAGCCCTTCCTGCTTCCTAAGCATTGCCGTCAGCCTCACACAGTTGTCCTGCTGTAAACCGCCAGCAATCAGAGCAGAGGAGACCCATTCCTCTGTGTCCACATTGCAAATGAATTGCACATGTGCAAAGAGAGAAACACTATCGATCAACGCTCACCACACTCATTATTCCAACTCCTGGCTTGCCACGTGGGCGTGTCTGAGTGAGATGGCTTTATACTGGAATGAAGACAGTGTGACGTAGAAATCAACCAAGCTGTTCTGTTGTAACCAATAGGAAAATTTGACTGCAATAGCCACTGATCAACCCAAGGAGGGCAGCACTTAGATAGTTTTAGGCCAGATATTGGAGAAAATGTCACACTGGCACAGAAACATGAAGATGGCACCCCTAAGAACCAATTTAGACAGTTTATGTGGGGAAAAAAAGGTTGATTTGGGATTTAATTACTCTTTAAGGATGCTCCGATTATCATGATAGTTCTAAAGATAATCTTAGGAGATATTCCTGCTGTGTGTGGAGTGTTGAGAGTGATCTAGTCTGATCGGAAGGTCGTTGGGACAGTTCCAATCTCAAATCGGGGATATTCCACATGTTGGATTGTCCTGGTCTGATATCCCAGCATGTGCTGTTCCCCCAAAGACAAACGAGCATGCAGCCTGTTGAATATGATGTGTAGCCAATCAGAAAGGGAGGTGATGGAAACACAAAGGGGATTCCAAATTACAGAAGACAAAACAAGTCCCATGGCGCACTTGAAGGTCAAGTGGATGTCAGAGATGGCTTTTTGTATTGCTTTTTGTCTATTAAAAATAGTCCACAAACTATCGCCATTGCTTCTTCCTCATCGATGAAATCTGTTCATGTTTGGTATGTTGTATTTGCTTTGTGGCTGTACACCTCACACTGTTAGACTGAACCTATGATTTTTTTTTTTTTTTTGTAAAGTGTGGGGTCTCAGGTTTTGAAAATCAACCGACAATTTTAAAATCTATTAGCTTTTACTTTTTCTTTTAGCTTATCTCTCTTTAGCTACTGTTTTTATTTCATGAAAATGTCCTTGCTCCTCAACATTTGGACCGACCTTGGTAACCTGGACGACATCTGAGCCAACATGGCATGAGTTTTATATATATATATATATATATATATATATATATATATATATATATATATATATATATATATATATATGTGTGTGTGTGTGTGTGTGTGTGTGTGTGTGTGTGTGTACAGAATGTACACAGTTACTTTTTTTCCCCAATTTCACCTAGTTTGAATTTGTGAAGAGAAGGTCAGGAGGTGGAAAATGGCCATTTCACACAAAGGAGAGGATGAAGAGAACCACGAGAAAGCTAAATCCTGAACCTCAGCTAATTGGAGTTGCTTTAAACATCCAGCCTGTCCATCTGAAAAAGGAGGAGCACAGAGATGAAAGGAAGCAGGGATCAATTGACCTAATTGCTTGTCCAATCAATCCTTATGTTTTTCTGATAGCTTGATAGAGTAGTTAGACCGGAGTGGCGCATGAGCTCCTCTAATTGGCTTGCTCCAAAACGGACAGAGCAGGAGTCTGAGCAGTAATGGCAAGAGCAGTCGTCACTCCTCTTTACACCTGGTGCTCTCATTCTGCCAGTGTCAATACTGACACCTTTATCCTCATTACCTTCAGCTTAGTGCCATGTGCAAGACTCTCTTCATCAGTTTCTGCAGGACTTCAGTTTTCCTTTATCGTATCTTGATTCACCTGCAACTCGGCCTGATGACTTAGTTACTCAATCTATGTCTATTAACACATCTGGTCAGGCATTAGAATTAGCAAGGACATGTCTATAAACAGCACTGTTGACCTGAGACTCACCTGAGTCATTCCACTGAGGATGGCTCCAGTGGGTTTGTATTTGTCTCAGTAGCTCACTCCTTAGAGTATTTGGTATTGGACCAGTGTGCATATGTTTGTGTTTGTGCATCTTTTGTTCCATGCTGTGAGCTGCAAGAAGAGATGTGGGACCCAAAGAAGACGCTTGTTTTCTTGTTTGCCAAGATGAGAGTTAGAAGAAAGCGGGTTGAGAAAAAAACAGAGGTCGGAAAAGAGGTAGTGAAGGAGGATAGAGATGTGAAAGAGGACATATATATTCATAAACAGTTGCAAAAACACCTAGAGCATTATACATAGACCTGGAAAATGCCAGATTAAACAGATGGGGGAATTGGACTAATATGGAAGGAGTCTATAAACACAGAGAGCAATGAACTTTGAAGGAGGGAAAGAGGGAGCACATCCGGGTTGGATTAATTAAGGATTATAATTATGTTGGGACTTCGCATATCTCACCTGAGACTACCCAACGGTGCACTTCTCCAATCCTGATGCCCTCTGCTCCTCTGCACATATGGACACAGGCCACAGGAAAATACTGCTCACACTGGCTGTATCGTAGAAATCACCTCTCCGACACTATTCACATAAGTAAATGAGTGCTAAAGCATATTAACCTTCTGCTGGTGTTATTTCAATCAGTGTTAGTTATTGTACTTATGCAGCAAATTTATCAAATAAACCTCTGTTCTGCAGGGTACACAGTATAGCCAGCTGTTTATTGTAAAGAAAGAATAATTGCTTTATCAAATTAACTTAACATGAGGATGAAAACTGGTGTAAAAAAGCAGTTGTACAATTTACCATTTATGGTTGTGTTACACAGCTTAGAATGAGTTGAAAGAATTTGTAAAGGTGCTTCCTAACCGTGTTTATGCTTGACGATTGAAGCATGGTGACTCTGCTAAATCCTCAACTCGCAGCTCACTCATTAGCTTGTCATACAATTTTGAATTGTTTTTATCATTCTTATTATTTGGTTAGTAGCAGGTTTCAACCAGTAAATTTATGATGTTTTCTACAGTAGGACATGGTTTATAAAACTCAGAAAATTATTAATAACCAGTAATATGTTTGGAAAGCTGGAGACCTGTTGAGACAAATGCAACATAAGAAAGCATTTCACATTTTTTCTGTACAATCCAAATATACTAGATGTGGTTTACGATGTCCTGCCATTATTGTAAGTGGAAAAGTACATTGTGACAGAAAAATTAAGTCAAAAACCAATAATAGGATTGACAATTACAATGCTTGCTGAGCATATCTGTTTAATTAATATTGAATAGACATAAACCAAAATTCACACTGTTATCTAACCACTAAAGATACTTATAGCAAGTTGTGACCTTGGTCACTTTACAGCACCAACTA
This sequence comes from Anableps anableps, assembly GCA_014839685.1. Classification (NCBI taxonomy): domain Eukaryota; kingdom Metazoa; phylum Chordata; class Actinopteri; order Cyprinodontiformes; family Anablepidae; genus Anableps; species Anableps anableps. The sequence continues at coordinate 20,261,373 of CM026083.1, read as the reverse complement.
ATTCAGATAGACACACAATAACAACATAAACTGCCCACCAAAAGCATGCATACACACATTCTCAGCCAGCCACTGAGACATTTAGTGAGCAGAATGGGAGAGGATTTAATTGAGTCTTTGATCATTATAGAATTACCATGTGGCTTCTTGGCACCCTGGTTATTGTTTCATGGATTAATCATTTTCATTCAACAAATTGTGGAATCCACACAGCAAATCAGTGTGCTGCCTGGTTGACATAGATATGCAGTTGGAGCAAGGGAATTTTAATGTGTTCTTGCCCTCCAATTGGCTGCAGTCATCCATGCGACTTGATTTATTTGACAGATTGGTTTTATTGATTTAGTGAATTAATGTGGTGCCAGTTTAATCAGTGTGCTATAGAACTGTGTGGAGTTTGACATCTCTGTGAACTCAAATGAATTGAGTGTAAAATATTGATCTGCTTATCTACAGTATTTATTCAGCTATTTGTCTTAGAGCTGATTAATTCAGTGTGTACTAAAAATGGTGGGCTTGTGTTTATGAGACTATGCAGGTGTTTTTATTTGTATATCTTATGCTCTCTGTGTGTTTGCCTAACTGGTTGTGCATCTGTTATTGTCCGGTGCTGTCATCCAGTTGTTGGAATGGCAGTAATTAGAATTTATGCCCCTTCTTTTTTGCACATGCAAAAGCATACTGCCACTGTATGCTATAAAATGAAATATTGCATGCAGCCTCAGCATGTAAATATTCAACATTAATGTGCTTGTAAATGTGGAAGCACATACCAGAAAACATGCATTGCAAGGTTATTATCATCATGCATGGAGATTTCGTATGTGTCTTTTTGTAGCAGTTGCATGTGCTGTAATGGGTTACTGTGTGCTGTAGGGATTGGGCAGGGTTTAGCACCAGCATGGTGATTGAGAAGTTTTTGTGAAGTCGACATGAAAAGAAAATATGTTTTCTAATTAGGATCAACTCAAAATTGAGATGCATATTTTATGACAACCGTCTCATCTGAGGTAGCAGCCTCAATACAAGGACTATTACTTTGAATATGAGTAGAAACTTCATGCATTTGTCTTTTTCCATCTGTAAATAAGGACAGCCCAAGTTGTTATTACACAGAATCACATCTGCAAATTGCATGAGACTGTAGTAGTGAAGCACCATTTGAAATAAAAAATACTTTGCAGAACATGGAGAAACTGGATAATATAAACTTCACTTACTTTTTATATAACCCATACACAAAACAGAAATAAATTGTGCACATATCGAGCAAGTAATTTGAAAAGAGATGTTGGTATTAGCAAGCAATAAGCATAACCAATGTGCCGTTTTCATTAAATAGTTTTATTTTTTCCTTGTTTTTCAGTGACTTACAATACCATTTGTATGGTCAACACAGTTCTGTTTCATTAAGCTTTCGTAAACATATAGACTAATGTGTTTTGGGCAACAACAGAGCTTAAACATGAACTACCTGCAAATGGGCATTTCACTATAAAGCACTTTAAGAAGCTGTTGCAAAATGTTTTTTCTTTCTTTTTTTTTATTAATTATAATATGCTGTAAAATAAGATCACAATGATTAGAGACTGTGGTGGTCAAGTTACACCATTTATTTCTAATTACAGTAATTAAATTAAAGTAAGTATCGAACACATCACGATTTTTCATAGTAAACATATTTCTAAAGGCGCTATTGACATGAAATTTAACAACCTAAGTAATCCATACATAGAAAGAGACCAAAACAAGTAAGTTCAGAAATTAAGTTATGTGTAATAATGTAAAATAAGAGAGGGAAAAAGTATTTAACACACTTACTGATATTTAATACTTTGTACAAAAGCCTTTGTTGGTAATGACAGCTTCAAGATGTCTCCTGTATGGAGAAACCAGTCGCATGCATGGCTCATATGTGATTTTGACTCATTTATCCACACAAACATTCTTTAAATCTTTAAGATTCCGTAGGCCTCTTCTGTGAACTCTGATTTTTAGTTATTTCTATAGATTTTCAATCGGATTCAGGTGAGGTGATTGGCTGGGCGACTCTAGCAGCTTTGTTTTCTTTCTCTGAAGCCAGTTGAGTTTCTGTGGCTCAGTGTTTGGGATCATTGTCTTTCTGAAATCTCCACCCTCATTTCATATTATTCATTCTGGTAGATGGCAGCAGATTTTTCTCAAGAATGTCTTGGTACATTTTTCCATTCATCCTCTCTTCAGTTATATAAATTTTGCCAGTACCATATGCAGAAAAACAGCCCCACACCATGATGTTCCCACCTCTAAACTTCACTGTTGGTATGGTGTTTTTGGGGTGATGTGCTGTGCATTTTGTCCTCCAAACATGAAGACTGTTATGGCATCAAAAGAGTTCAGTTTTGCTCTCATCTGACCAGAATATGTTCTCCTAGTATTTTACAGGCTTGTCCAAATGTTGGAAAGCAAACTTTAAATGAGGTTCAGCATGTATTTTCTTCAGAAATGGAGTCTTGTGTGGTGAGTGTGCACACAGGCCATGGCCATTGAGAGCATTGCTTATTGTTTTCTTTGAAATAATTGTACCTGCTAATTCCAGGTCTTTCTGAAGCTCTCCACAAGTGGTCATTGGCTCTTGGACAACTATTCTGATAATTCTTTTCACTCCTCTGTCAGAAATTTTCCAAAGAGCACCTGGTCGTGGCCGGTTTATGGTCGAATGATGGTCTTTCTACTTCCAGATTATGGCTCCAACAGTGCTCACTGGAACGTTTAGAAGTTTAGAAATTTAGAAATTCTTCTATAACCAATGCCATCAGAATGTTTTGCAACAATAAGGTTGCGAAGGTCTTGAGAGAGTTCTTCACTTTTACCCCTCAGGAGATGTTCCATGTGTAACATCTTGGTAATAACACACCTTTTCATAAGCCATCAGTTTGAATTGAACCAGCTGATATTCATTTGGACTGACAAGGGTCAGGATGGCTTTCTGATCACTGACCGATTTCAGCTGGTGTCCTGGCTTTCCATCCCTTATCCCACCTCCCTTTCTGTGTGTGTTCTCTGTGTCATTTCACATTATTACACAAACCCTAATTTCAGAACTTATTTGTTTTGGTTTCTTTCTCTGTATGGATTACTTGGGTTATTACCAACACCTGGTGAAAATTTAATGTCAATAACACCTTTAAAAATATGTTTACTATGAAAAATTGTGACGTGTTCAATACTTATTTTACCCACTGTATATTTGTTGAATACCTAAATGTGGCCTATTTATGAAGGCAACTACATTTTCTACATATCCTGTTGGTTGAAAATCAGTGGGGAGGCAAGACAACAATAACAAAAAGAGTTGGGGTTTTTCTTTGGAAATTTAGGGATTTTAATTGATTTGTGTTGTTCAGTTTATCATGATCAAGTCCCCTGCTCACATGTCAGCATTAGTCAGAGTCACTGACTAATGTCATGAATCAAGAAAATGGGATATATATTTTTTTAAAATCACAATGTAAGTAAATAGTGCCCTACATAGATTGAAAACAACAGGATTATCAGTTATACAGCAGGATGGACTGTAATCACAAGTATTATTTAACAAATATCTTTGCTGTAGTGTAGATTTTAAAAGGTCAAGCAAATTCTACACAGACTATTTTTTCTTTAGTAAACTCAATATGGCAATGTTTGATAATTAATAATTAAGAAGAGATTAAATCACTTTTTGTACTAATTTCAGTATGTTATTTGTAGATTAGGTTGAACATACTGTATATAATAACTATTCAGATCAATATAGAAAGCTGCATTCTAAATGTTCCTGGCACCTTTGATTGTGTATTTTTGTAGAGGTTTTAAATGACTGGCTCTTAAAATTAAATAACTGCATTCAAATCCATTTCCTTTAGAGGTTTTGTTAATACTAGTAATTTTCTAACTATAACCATATTGAGGCATGACTAAAATTATTGCATCTGTTCTGTCAATATCTTCACTGGATTTTTATTTTAGTTATGTGAAGCCAAAAATAGACAGACTGTCAGAAATAAATCTGTTTCTGTGTACACTGGCATGAACTTTCAGCATGATTTTCTTAAAATTATTTGTGTTTTTATTTTTTGTAAAGGAGTGCATAACTATTAATGGAAAATTAAGGGAGACATAGGGAAACACACATTCGCTTTAGGCGACAGCAAACAGGCTTTCAAGTCTCAGCTTGAAATGGCAGAGCCTGTTACGTGGTTCTGTATATTCATTATCACAGCAAAACTGATGCAAGCTCTCTGCATTTCTGTACCATAATCTTCCAATTGCCTTTGGGTCTTGGCTTGCACAAAGCAGGTTATTATGACTATTTAAACATTTTTTCAGACCTACTTCTTATGGGAACCTCTATAGCTCCTGGCGACTCATAGAATGGATAGGTTGGTCAGGGACTCTTTTGACCTTATTGGTGTGTTTGTCCTAACCATGATGTATAAGCTTGGAATTCTCATAAAGGGTTTTCAACAAAAAATAAAAGGAGCTCATTTATGTTCTGTTTAAAAGGCATATATCTTCCCTTTTACAACTTTTCTTCTTCAACAATGTTTGGCAGCTGCTGGTACAGCGAAAAGTTGCAGAGGAGCAATGACCTTACCACAGGAATTTCCAAACTCAGGCATTTACGCATTGCACAGTGTCACCTAGGACAAAAGTAGCAAAATCTCTAACTCGAATCTGAGTTAAAAGTTTGTGTGATAAAAGTGAAAAGAGAGAAGTCAGGAGAAAACTTGTTTGAAAGCAGTAGCTTGGAGATTTAAAACTGTTCTGCGGAAAGCCTAGTCAGCATGTAATTCACCACAACAGCTTCTGACAAAACTATATTTTGAAATACTATAATTTAGACAGTATTTGGGTCAGATGTTACAACTTCTGTTTTGGATCTGACTGGCAGATCTAATGAGTGACATTGTTTATTTATTTATCTCAGACACATGGAAAAAATATCAGCTACATCTACCTACTAGCTAAAAGATCATTTTGTTTTCTGTTAAATTTCTTTCTCAAAAGCAACACCACAGTTTCCTTGGTGATCTGATTTTTGACTAGCCTGGTAAAAACCAGCCCCTTGTTCTACGCATTGCTTTGTACAGGGGGTCTGGACCTTTGCCTATTGAGAAACAATTGCTTGCTGGAGGCGTGAACTCTGTTGAAGCTTTAAACAATTGGATCTGATTTTACTCAATTGCTAACATTTGGCTGTGGCGTATGTAATGCACCAGCTCAATCATATAGCAAGCTATGTTATGAAACTTACCGGAAATTGCATGTTCTGTAAAGAAATATCCCCCAATTAAATGTCTCAAACATTCCTCTTGCTCCAACTTGCTCAATACTTGGAAGTGTGGTGTACACGGATTGAATGGCTTTATTCACTTCATCCGCTGCCATTGCCAAACTGCAACCATAGGCAGACTACAATTCAAAAACAGCACAGAACTCGCCGTCATTGTTCACAACTCCTCCTTCTGTTCACTGATTGGCCAGGATGAAATGCATTCTGAGAACTTGAGCTCAATGGGACAAATCACAGATGGAGCACTGAAGGGAGATGAGAATCGAGCGGAATTGCATAGGAAGGCAATGACCAGGCTAGTTGTTGACTATTCAAGCTGTTGGTTGTGGCCATGACATAAACTGTGTTGTTTTCTCATCCCTTATTGTGTAATTGCTACTGAGAATCTACACCAATGTACCTGCAAGATTATATTTTAAACATCATCTTTCAAAATATCTATTCTTTTGAATGACATTGTAAATGCTTCCACATCACACTCTATTATTTTCCCTTAGTCCTTAAAATAATTTGCTCCAGTCTCACAGACTATTTGTTGACTAGTCTATGTAGTCACTGGTTCTTCTAATATGTGCCTGTTTACACTCCTTGCCCCTGGACCCTGCACTTACAAGCACCTGAGAGGACTTTCCATCCTTTGCAAGTGTACCTACATTTGCCCTACATTCACCTTCTCCCCACTTATGTGCCCACCCTTATTCACCTTTTGATGTAAGCAGATATGGATGGAAATACAAAATGACCCCAGATGAACCCAGATATTGAGCTGTTTTAAAGCCAGAGGCTTTAAACAATATCCCTTCGTTGCTCCGACATAGCCGAAGAAGGAGGGGCCAGAGTTTCTCACAACATCAGGGTTTTATATGGGATTTATGACCCTCGTCCCTCGCAGCAATCTTTTCCTCCACTGGCTGTTTTCCCACTGGGTAGAATTAGCAAGTGAAGAAAACAAACAAATTACAAGGAAACAAATGAAACATCTAATAAGCATATATTGATATGGAAAAAGGGCTTTCAGCAGGATACAGCCTGAGTGAGGAAGAAAGGAGGAAGAGCACTGTGTAATCCTAACACTTACTCTCCCTCTACGTTTCCATTTACCTCTAATTTCTCTTCTGCCCCGTTGTCCCGTCCACCCTCTGTGAATAGTCCGTGTGGTTCTCTGAGGAGATCAGCTCAAAAGATGGGCAGTGTGAGACAGATGGGCAGATGATGGATCTGACGTGATAGACAGCAGGGTGATGGATGGCCGGCTGGCTGATAGGGGATTAATGCAGTGCTGAGGCTGCCGCTGCACAGAGGATGGCTTAGCAATAGATAGATAAAACTGACGAGCAGATAAACAAGAGAGCACTAATCCACGCCCCCTTGATGGACAGAAAATCAAAGTGAGGGAAAAGAGCCACAGAGGGAGAGATGAACCTTTATACTGTCACTGCAGGGTGTAGATCTTTCATGGAGAATGTAAGTGGACAAAATATGGGTGAGGTAAGGTGCTGAGGAAAGCTAGAGTGGCATTGTGTTTTTAGGCTTGGGCCGGTGATACTATGGGTCTGTTTCAACCATTTTTGTTCTGTCTATATGTATACACTGATTTGTAGAGCAAGTTTTGGTTGATGTGGCATGCCTGAAGGGTGACAGTTTAGGATGGCGATGAGCTATTTCAAATGATGCTGAACAGTTTAAATGGAAAACAGAGATTAGGCATAGCAGCAAATTGACCATGGTAGTATGTGATGGGATAAAGGGAAAGTGGAGAGTGGGATGGTTGGATAAAGTTGATAAAAATGGTTGCTGATTCCATCAGCATAACAGCTTAACCTTCTCTGTAACGTACCAAAATAACAGGTTCAGGCCTTTTCATTTGTGCAGTTCAGCCAAATTGTGGGATAAAATTACCTGTTGTGATGAGGGGACAAAAAAAAAAAAAAAAAAAAAAAAAATGATGGAATGAAGTATTGGCCAAGTGGGAGATCCTCTTGAAATGGGGAGCAAGCAGCCCATCCTTGCGTTATTATTGAGCGCTAAGCTTTGTCTCTGTTCACTGTTTCAGAGGACCCCGGGGGTTCTGGCATCGATCTGGTGTGCTTAGAATGCACTCCAGTGTCACCTATTTAAACACTGAGAGCTGGTAGCCAACAGAAATGAGCTTTTATTTATCAAGCCTGTGATTTTGGCTGCGTGGATGACAACCTGATTAGCACTTAAAGGAGCCTTTAAATCTTATGTTGGAATGGAAACAATCTATACAGAAAGGGTGGCAGCAATCTTGGCCGGAAAGAATTGTGGAGAGCGAACAGAGAGGTGAGGGACAGTGTCAACAGAGGGTTAATTAGTGGGTGGTACACATTGGATGAAAAGTGTTTGACAGCGACAAGCAAAAAAGGAAAAGACAAGGAAAGGTAGTGTGTAACAGAGACCAGAGGGCAAGGAGCAAAAGGAACTAAAGGATGTTACTGCAGAGGGGTGGTAATGATCAGATAGTAGACTGAGAGTGTGAGTAGATGGGTCACAGAAAAGATGTCAGATTAATGCATAATAATTTTGTGACCTTAAAACCTGAGCAAATGAACACATTGCTAAGCAAACAAGGGCTTGATTTCTGTGTAGCTGTGTATGTTAATGCAGATTGTACAGGGTTTGTATACCTATGAGTGTGGCAGTAAATGAATGAGTGAGGCATGATGGAAGAAACTAAGTGAGTGAGTAATGGGGGTCAGTGATCGGTATGTTGACAGAAAGTGTCAGCTTTAACCATGCTGACCTGTGAATACAGGCTGCATGCACAAGTGGTTGAATCTGAGTGCCTGCTTGGACGTGAACTGACACTAAAATTGGATGTGAATATCTAGTTGAATGTGAAATGAATGTAAATAAGAAAAGTAGGTGGATGGTGTTTAGCATATTTATCTCTATGTGTCATTTTGTTGTCTTCTCTGCATCATTTTAAATGAGTATTAGATATGTGGTTTTTTGCAGCCTCTTTGGCATATAAATGCTACTACATTTAAACACCTCATTTTGTCATCTGTGCAATTATACCAAAAAGAGTTTTGTTGTAAGATGAAACATCTTCTATTCTTGCTTTCTGCATATAGCCAAGTGTCAAGATTGAAGATACTTACTTCAGATTGTAGTATGTGATAAATGGTATATTTTCTTTTTTAAGGAGGAGAACACAAAATTTTAGCTTTCGTGGCTAAATCACTTTAAACACTGTGTTTAAACAATTATTTTTGTGTATCTGTGCAATTGGCAGTGCAAGTATGTCAGAACCCGGTTGGGTTGTCCTGTGCAGCTTGTTCTACAGCTAACCCTGACTCTACCCCCTGTGTAGCATTAGCAGGAAAACAATACCTTCCATGATATGTCAGAAGAATTTGCATGCCATAAATGCACAAACACTGTTTAGTGTCATCTCTTTTCTAAGAGCCTTTCACTTTTTGCTGCTCGCTTGTCTCTCTCACCTTGCTGTCGCTTTGTCTGCTGCCCTCTTTACCATCCTAGTCTGCAGCATTCATGTTTGACCCTGTTGTAGTCTCCTTCAGGACCTGTCTCTTGGTGATCAAGCTCCATTATTTATGCTGTATCGTGTTTCACCATCAATTCCCGCAATGGAGCAGTTGAGACAGATTTCCTTGACTGTCACAATAGCGTAGAGACTCAGCTGAGGTTGGAAATGGAATTAGCCTTAAATAGAATTTAATTTTCACCATTGTTGCCTGTCTACCACCCAGACGGCATGACTGGCTTGGGTAGAGCTTCTATCATTGTGTGTTTGGTGAATGTGTGTTTTTGTGTGTGCATGAGAGAGCGAGAGAGAGGTATTACTACTGTTCTATGCAATGGTGACCGCAGAATGTGACATGCATGTGAAAGTACAGTACTTATTTCTAAACTTTTTTTTTGTTGATATGCTAGGTCTCCAGTTCTGGTTAGATTTATTAAAGAAAGTCTTACACTGACAACCTGAAGTTCCAGCAAGGCTGCAAGACATCAATACCTCAGTCTATTATACAGCAGGCGATGGAGACTTCTTTTTTTTTTTTTTTTCTTTTGATTGATAGAAAAATAAGTGGGATCTTCACTGTGAAGTAGAGGACATTTTTGAGTCCTGTGAGTTAATAATAAATAACAATGAAAATCCTTCTCGGGTCAATCAATGACCAGACTTCAGCCACAGCAGCTGTAACTTTTTTGACATGAAACTTATAAGCGAATGAATGAGTAAATAGATAAATGAATAAGAGCTGTTGAAGTGCGAATCGATGTTTATGGATCGGCATCCTAAAACCTGCCGTGCTGCTGATGAAATGAATATGGTGGTGGTTTTGTGTGTGTGTGTGTGTGTGTGTGTGTGTGTGTGTGTGTGTGTGTGTGTGTGTGTGTGTGTGTGTGTGTGTGTGTAAGTAAGGCAGAGTTTGAATGTTTCTATGATCCTTTGGATTTGTCATGAGCCATATAGGCACATATGCTTGATGTGTTTGTCCTTGAGAGTTGAGAGGTGTGTGCCTGTAAGTGTTTTAGATTTCTAAGTCACAATGAGGGTTTTGGATGAATAATGTTGTGTGTGTGTGTGTGTGTGTGTGTGTGTTTTCCTGGGCTCATTTTCCTCCCTGCTCAACATAAGCATGATCAATTTTTGAATTAATGTATCAGTCATGTGTGCATACTAATACTAAAACTTCAAAGTCGACACTGATAAAAAATACTTCATACCATTTTCGATGCTATGGATTTTTCTAAGGCATAGGGGTGTTTCTAATAAAAGACAGTAAAGTATAATCATTAATAGTATGACAATATTTTGATTGTCTTAATTAAAGCAAAACCAGTAAGTAGTAGGAAGGTCAGCAACCAATTTATAAAAAAATATTGTACCTAAAAGTGTTTTTTTTTTCTTTTTTCTTTTCTTACAGCAAAACACTAGGCAAAATAACACTTGCTACTAGTATTCATATTCTTGATTCAGTTGTACAATTAACTGAAGAAACAACTTGTTTTACAGTATATACAAGAATTTGGTCCATGCAAATGTATCTAGCCATAGCCCTGTTCAGTTTCTGTTAAATTAGCATAATATTTTTTTGGTGATAAACTACACTTGACAGGGTTGGTTGGTACTGATTCTTGCAAATATTTGGCCAACTTTTGCGATCTTAAATTAATTTTTGGAACACTTTGTATGAATGTAAACATATGAACCAAGTTTTGATAATTTCGTATTGGATGGAGCTATATGCTGCGAGATATTTTGTTTCGATTGTGCATCAGTTCATACCTGCAGCCTTATTTGGGCTATCAGCAAATTGCCCAAGCCTTTTTCACTGCAAACCTCAGAGTGTTGGTTTTCAAGATGTGTTGCCAGGTTTTTAGAGCTACTCGACCATCAAGACACCACCCTGTAGCACAGCTTGCATAAGGACTTAGCCAAATCCTTTGGCTTTTCCTGTTTATCTGGCTCTTAGGCAAAATACCTCCAAAACAATACGTTTGTTTTTGCCTTTTGGACTAAAAAGGCTGTTAAATGTTAGAGAAGCCTTAAATGTTCAGAACCAGCTCACCGGTGTTAACCATCAGATAAACTACTGCGAGGGAGGAGAGGCACTGTTTCATCTATGAGAAAAATAATCTATTGACAGTCAAGAAAGTTGCTAGAATTTGCTTGATAATGTAATTAATTAGCATAATTAGTTATCTGCATGTAACAGTAAAGGACACTCTGGGAAAAATGAATAACATAATTCAAGTTGATTATAAGTGATTAAAAAAAAACAAACTTTTTGAGCAGTAAAATAACACTTTTCAACTTTTTGTGTACAATCTAAATTAATCTGAATGGACCAAAAGAGGACAGAATTGCTGTTATTTATTCATGTGTTGTGATTTATTTTAGACAAAGAACATTTTACATTTACATCCAACTTTGACTGTAAGGGGGTCATTCAGCAGCACATTTATACAAGTGCCATGTAGTAGTGGTGAGGGAGCAGCTCCAGCTGCAGCTGGGAGGAACTGCTGCATGAGGACTCAGCCACATGCAAGTCATTTGGTAATGAGGAAGGTTTAGAATCAAGCTAAAATGTCTTTAACATCAGTCTCCCAACAGCACCAGAAAAAGTTGCTAGATTTGTTACTAGTAGGTGTTTTATAAGATATGAACAAACAAGAATGTGAGAGGATTTTTTTTTAAAAATCCCTTTTGACTGGACCACTAATTTAACAACTTGTTAGTCAACAAGTAATTACATATTGCTGATGCCACTTCTCTAGGTGAACACAAGTATTTGGGGCAAATGAAGTTTTAGATAGCACAAGTAGTGATTACAGGATTGCTAGATGGGCCACAGGTGTGGATGCCAGCTCAAGTTAGGGTGTGGATTTTATGTGCAGGCATTAGAGTTTGTGTGTTGCTTATTCATTCAGGCCATGGTGGGAAGCTGAAGAAGCAGAACTGTGATTTGTGAGTCTTGCATTCCTGTAATCTGTTCAGATCAGATCAGTCAAAGACAATAATGCAACACTCAACCAAATACCAAACCTCTCTTTCTTTATCTCTCACTTCTGTTTCTTTCGCCCAGTCTTTGTGCCCCCCCCCATCCAGTTAGTTTTTTTTTTTTTTTTTTTTTTTTTTTTTTTTTTTTTTACTGCAGTAGGAGCCACTGTTGCTGCAGAGGGAAAGATGGAGTAAAGATGGAGAGAGAGAGACAGAGAGAGAATAGAAAGAGGCAGGAAGATTGATGCTGAGAAATGGAGATAGGACTAAGAAAGCGCCTTAGAGAACAGAGGGAGGAAGGTGGTCGGGATTGAACAGTAAACGATTACTTCTCTGCTTGTGTGTGTTCCTGTTACAGGCTGATACCGAATCAAACAGTGCTCTTTCTTTGCTGACACACACAGTCACAGATAAACACACACACACTGGTCACAAGCATTTGAGTTTGTTTTTGGCCAGTTCTGGGTGGTGCTTGGCAGAAGAAATTAAGCCTAACAACCATGGCATCTGTCTCAGCAGCAGCTGAGTCCCGCCTACCCACCCACACATGACCTGTCCCGCTTTCATTCACTGAGCGGCCTGCTGCCAGCCTCAGGATGGTCCGCTGCCTCTGCCTCTGCCGCTGCCCGCCACCCCCCGCTTCAGGTCGGCTTCCCTGTATTGCCAAACACTCTGTGTGCCTGTGCCCATGTTTCCCTCTTGAGCAACAACCAGGAGCCTAGCGATATGGCTGCTTCAAATATTCATAACAGTCATGCTGCAACACAGAGCTTTCTGCTCTCCTCCATTTTGAGAGGCAATTCTCATGCTGTAGATGCTGCTGGCCTGAACATCAAATCTGTGCCCAGAGTCAACTACTCTGTGCACATGAACAGTATGCACTCTAAGTATTAGGCATTGCTTTTAAATGTCTGTTGCACTCCCAGCTGATTGTGTGTGGGGCTATATATTAATCATGTTTTCTCTTTTTCATCATTCCTTCATTCACTACTAGCTCTCGCTCTCACCTAAATCTGAGCACTGCCACCCGCCTTCTAATATGCATGTGAAAATATCTCAGTGCTATACTTAGACATCAGTTCACTGTCCAGCCAGAGTACAATACATGCATAGACTATTAAGGCCATAAATGTTTCTGGGATTCTCTAAAATCACAAATATTATGGAACATCAGGTGATTTGAGGAGCATCTTCCACTGTAAGAGAGGTTCTACAGTGTCTCTCGACAGGCTGATAAAACATCTATGTAAAGCGGCTGCCTGCTTCTCCTCCCCCTTTTTTATTGCATCACATCCAACTACCTTCTTCTTCCTCTCTCTTGTTATTTTTTTCTGCCTCGTTTATCCTAGCGTATCCCACCTGCTTACTCCCTAAATTTCACTGAGGCATAGCCCCATCCTTTGTCAGCTCTCCTACAGATGTTTCCAGTTGTCATGTTTTGTCCTTCAGCTCTCCGTCCCATCATTCAGGAGCACTGCTAGCCTGGGGCCCTGCTGTTTACCCCCCATATTCACTCGTTGTTTCTGCAGATTATTTCTCTGAGGGGCACCCTGCATGTGCTCTTCACCATACTGTGTTATCTAGCTCATCAAGTGGGTTGGAGTGGATCAAGAAGGGTGAGGGTTACAGTTTGATGCTCCGACTTGTGGCAAACAAGTGGCCCACGGGGACAAGCTCTAACAGCAATAAGTACAAAGGAGGATGGTAGTGGTTATATAGCAATCTGATCTGAACTGGCTTGGTTTCTAAACAACAGCCATTATTCTTTAGAACCTACTGTCAATTTAATGAGGCTGTGAAGCTTTGTAGTGGACCCAACAGCATTTAGGGAACAACATGATACACTCACCAGCTACTTTATTTGGTACACCTTGCTATAACCAGTCTGCCTTCAGAACCACCTTAATTCTTCATGCTATAAACATCCTAAGTTTTCTGACATATTCCTCAAAGATTTTGGTTGATATTGAGATGATAGCCTCTCATAGTTTCTGCAGATTTATCTGCTGCGTATCCACGATTCAGATCTCTCATTCCAACACATCCAAAAGGTACTCTATTAATTGGATTGAGATCTGGTGAGTGCTGAGGCCTTCAGTGTACACAGCAAACTAATTGTCATGCTCATAACACCAATCTTAGATTATTTTAGTTTTTTTACATGCTGGAAGTAGCCATCAAAAGAAGATAGTTCATGCTTAATTAGTACTGAGCAGTACAAAATCCATCTATCCATTGTCTTCCATTTATCCAAGTTTGGGTCATGGGGGAACAGGTCCAGAAGGGACACCGAGACATCCATTTCCCGACTGATGCTCTCCAGCTCATTCTGCGGGAACCCAAGGTGTTGGAGAACCAGAATGGGCGGAGTCCTTGCTGTAAGATATGGTTCAGTCATCTGAATGCTGCAGCTGAAATCAAAACTCACTGGGTAGCTGCTGTAGCCCATCTGCTTTAAGGTTCTATGTGTTGTTCACTCAGAGATGATACTCTGCATACCCTGATTGTAAGAGAAGGTTATCTGAGCTACTCTTGCCTTTCAATTATCTCGAACACTCTCTCCATTTTCCTCTAACTTCTGACATCAAGACATTTTTATCCACACAAATTATGGGCATTGGATAATTTCTCTTTTTCTGCTTATTCTCTTTAAGCTGAATGTTGATTTTTGTGAGAAAAAGATCAGTAGCTTCTGAAATTCTCATGCCAAAATCCATGACACATTCAAAGTTTTTTTTTAAACTGTCCTTTCCTCCCCATTCTGAATTTTATGTTGAACTTCAGGAAGTTGTCTTCACCCCCTCTAGATGCCCAAATGCATTGAGTTGCTGCCATGTGATTGGCTGATTAGCTATTTGTGTTAACAAGCAATTGAACAGATGCTTTGCAGAGGTTTTACTGAGTGCTTTTATGTGATCTTTTTTTTCTGTGAACTGGCTCCTAAAACCAATATTAGTCATTTTCACTTAGCTTGCTTTTAATAGTTCGGCAACTGTTTAATAGTACTGATAGTAAGGTGTTATCCATAACCTGTTTCTCCTGTCTCCTGTTCCCACAGCTGCTAAGTGGTGAGCCATCATCTGAAAAAAAAAAAAGGTGGGAAAGCATGGTCAAGTGAGTTGTGGAGCACAGATCCCTTATTAAAGCTGTCCTCCAAGGGTGCCCTCTGACTGGTTCCCCTGTAAATCTCCCCTTTAATTGAGAGAAGGTGCTGGAAAAAAGACCCTGCCTCGGTTTCAAATGTATTCTGTCTTTAGGGTTGCTTAAGAAAGAGACTGAGAAAAAGACAGAAGGACAGACAGGGATGTCCTTAGAATGTGTTAATGATGACCAAGCAGAAATCACATGTAAACACAGTAAGGGTTTGATAGGTAAGGTGACATATTTACTTTCACCTGTAATGTGTGAGGTATGAGCTGAGAAAAAGATGAAAAGGCAGCTGGGTAATGGAGGGATATGGGCTGAGAGGTTCAGCAAGGGTGATGCAAGGAGAGGAGGAGAAGGACAATGGGTGAGGAAGAGAGAGTAATGGAGGGAGACAAATAGAAACTGCTGGCAGTGAAAGAAGAGGATGGTGTGTGTGAATGTGTGTGAAAGAACGAGCAAGAGGTAAAAGAGACACGGGCTGATTTCACCAAAGTTGTTGCCTCACTGTCCTCCCTTAATGGGGTTTCCATGACAACGGTGTATAAGAGACTAAGGCTCCAGCAGAGTGTGAGATACGTGAATGTGTGTGAGTTTATGTGTGCACTCCCTGGTCTTCAGTTGATTGATTGTCTGGAGGACACCATGCACAATCATGCTATAACACATGTAAAACTTAAGCAGTTTTTGTTCAAGGTAGGTTGGAGTTTATTATCTTTAACAGTGTTCTTGCTCTTATTTGGTTGGTGCTAGAAACAAGGGGAGGAGAGAGGAGAAGAGAAGATTTGGTCCATCTCATTGCCCTTTACTGGTGAAGCCAAATGGGTTTTTCAGAAGCTGTTGTGTAGAGGCCATATATCTCGTCCCACTGGCAAGCATATTGAGCGGGGTTAGGTGATGTCATGCCTGTCAGGTGATGTTGTTAGGAGGACCCAGCTGCCACAGAGCTGAGCAATCCCATAGGAGGACCGATCTGTCATCATTATATTAATGACATGCGTAACACTGTAGTGCCATCTCTTGTGTGTTCCAAAGCTAATGAGCAGTGCCTTAATTGTAAAATTAATTGAAAAACATTTTGATTAAAGACCATTCTCCTCACCCTTCCTCCATCTTCATCAGCTGCACCTTAGTTTTCTGTTGCCACATTTCTATACCTCCCAGGTACGTCCTTTTCAGTTCTATACCTCCCAGGTATGTCCTTTTCAGTTCAGAGTGAAAATTTGTAGTTCACTCACTGTTTTTTCTTTTGCATTTGCATCTCTGACCTTTCATTGTCCATGTGGGCTCTGTTTCTCCTTCAGATTTGCTCTTAGGACCATACTTTCTCCTCCTCTCAACATACTTATTTTCCACTATCTGTCAGTCTTGTCTTTCGTTAGGCAAATTACAACTCTTTTATGCACTCATTCGCCATCCTCTGCCCTCCCAATTTCTCCTCCTCTTTGTCTTTTCCCATCAGACTCCCCTCTGTGGTGCTGTCGCTCTTGTCTTTAATCCTCATGTCTCCATTACTGTCTATTCTACATCGTCAGAATGTCAGTGTTTCTTTGCCTCTATGCAGTGCTGTAGTTGTAAGAAAGAGTGGGTATGGTAATTGTCTCTACTGAGCTGCACCCAGACACCCCCTCAGCCCTTCTGTAGCCTCAGAGATTGGCCACACTCATCTCTAGCTCTCATATTCACTCACTCCTTCTTCTTTTCTCTTTTCCAAAGCCCCAGAGCCTAAAGGAAAGAGGAGGAGAGTGATATGCATGGTGTACATTCCCTAACGTCCCCTCTCAAAACTTCTTTCCTTCTGGTGCTCTCCCTTTCTCCCTTGTGTAGACCAACATCCATTTACTGTATTTTCACAGACCAACCACCAGAACTTTGGAACTTTCAATCATCATCCATATGGCTTTAAACACCTTCTTGTACCTTTTTGCACACATCAAGATCTAATTAGGTCTAATTAAGGTAGCGGCATACATCCTAATACATCTGACTGTGTGCCTGAGAGTATAATGTAAGCATGTGAGCAAAGGTGTGATGGAATACACACACATATATATATGCAAGCAGTTGATCTTCTGAAGATGCTGACAGAAGCTGGTTAGAGGGTGTCAATACCCACCTCTAAGCAGTCCTTTGAAAGGCCACTAAGTTGAAAGGCCACTAAGATGGGGGGGAAAAAAAATCACTCAAAACAATACCATAAAACGCCAAATTATAGTTTGCAAATGGAAAAACCTTTATTTTTGGGGATGTGACTTATGGTCTAATGAAACTGAAATTGAAGTGTTTGGTCATAATGACAGTCGTGACATTTGAAGGAAAAAAGGGGGAAGTTTGCAAGCCTGAAAACACCATCCCAACTTTGATGTACAAGGGTGGCAGCATCATGTTATGTGGGTGTTTTGATGCAAGAGGGACTGGCATACCTCACAAAATAGATGGCTTCATAATGAACGAAAATTATGAACAAATATTGAATCAAAATCTCAACACATCTGCCTTAAAGTTATCGCTTTGATGCAAATAGGTCATTCAAATGTGTCAGCTTGAGCCCTTTATTTCCTTTCCCCTGAAAAGGCTGCAGTTGTAAATAATAAGTTGTTCAAATACAAATATTTTTTGGATTTACTAACTGACCTAAAACAAGAGAAGTTTAGTTTAATTTAATGTCAGATGGGGAGAAAAAAAGGTTATGGTTAAATATCTGGTTTCAGCTGTGTAACAAAATAATGAGAGCATCGGAGCTCATTATTATCATTTGTTGCTATAATGATGTGGAAGAAGAAGAGACTGGTCTTCAGTAAGGAATCAATAATGTGGTGCATTGATCAGAGCAACAATTTGTCACCAGGTACCTGCAGGACTCCAAACGGAGGGTGTTTCTGTCTTACCACAAGTTCTTTTGTTCATTTATTCAAAAGGAAACATGGGCACAAAAAATGCCACCCTGATGAATGCCTGTTTTGTGCATAATTAGGCAAACATAGCTGTTAGTCATAGAACAGACTCATGAAATTATTCTTTCTTTCTGAATAATGTCCTCTAAACATGGGTATTGAGAAGCCTAGGACCATCATCAAAGTCATTGTTATTTTTAACAGCTAAGTAGTGAAATTGAGAAAAATACACATTTAAAGAATAATACAAGATGACTCACTTAAAGACTTGATTTATAAAAGATCATTTGTTTTCTTGACCCTTTTACTGAAGCCAAGATTGTTTTAGTAAAAACAAACTGAAAAAATAAAAAATAAAACTAAGAGTTGTGAAAAAAAGACAGCAAAATGACTGTAAGACCGGGTGGAGGGTTGCCATAGAAACATAGCGTCACAGCTCCTAAGCAGATAACACATTCAGTGCTATTCCCTTCATCGTGACTCCCACATCCAAGGATGAAGCGGGAACAGGTGTGATCAACAGCTTTCTTAAATATCTGAGGAGAGAGTAAGAGAGTGTTTGGCACCAGGAGGGATAGCAACTCTCTAAATGGTAAATCTTGTAATGTTGTATTGACAACATTGAGGGAAATAGTGCGATGCAGTTCTTAAGCTGTTGCACTGAAGTTTGCCACACACCATACAGTAATATTTCTTTGTACATTTTCAGAGAACAATTACCAGGAAACATAATGTTAGTCTATTCCCCTCATGAATACCATCATTCCTTCTGTGCTCCTTTCTTGCACTGTCAAGCAAAAGGAAATGATGATCATGTTGGACAAGATGTTCAGTGTGTTCCTCTGCACATTCATGTCTATACAGTATGTTTTTGTGGATGTGTCCCAAAGGCAGCCTACCAAACAGCTGTCTGTTAGAGCCAGGGAGCAGACATTTGGTGCACTCGACCCGCAATACTGGCAGGAAAGGTGGAAAATGGTGTCCAAGTCTTCCTCTCAAATCCTCGGTCCATCCTTCCACTCTCTCTCATTGTCTCTGGGGCAGCAGGCGGCCTCAGCTAAACACTGATCTGCCTGAGGAGGCACAGGTGCAGGAGAGAGTCTGTCCAACTGCCAAATGTTGTGCATCTATTTCTTTGGGCTTATGGAAAGGTTATGCTTCTCTATCTTTCAATTCTGGAGGGTTTGAAGAAGCTGCAGAAGCAAGTGTTTGATCAGTCTGCCAATGTAACAGAGAAGTTCAAATAGAAAACTGAATACATCACATCAAACAAAGAATAGGGATCCATGAGAAGATCTCCCTGGGCTGGATTAACTATTTACAGTATGGCACTGAGTAAAAGCTAATGAATTGGGATACCAGGAGTAGAATGAAGGCTGCGTTGTATGGTTACACACTACAAAATACCTTCAGTTATCTCAAGGGGAATCATGTTTGGTGCGTATATGTGTGCCAGCAGTATCTTTAGAGATGCATGTGGTAGGTAGGTATCCCCTTAGGAAGGAAATAAATTGATTTCTGCTTTTATGTCTGAACCAGAGAGGATTTAGGCTGCCTCTCAAGGCTCAAGTAGATGCTAACACACAATTTTACTGTATTTAAAAGAGAATTCATGCACTTAAGGGTTACTGATCACTTCATGAAGCCAAACAAGGACAATAACTGTAAATAAATGCATTTTTAAAAGCTTAGATACACTTAGAGATGGACACATAGCCCAGCAAGTATCTTGCACTCTCTCTGAATGCCCTTGCTTTACCATACGCTTTATGTCTCCCAGGACAGTGCTCAGAATTCTCGAAATAGGGCCTAACGCATGAAGCAAAGAGGGAAAGTCATTTAAGTTAAGTTAAACAAGGGCACTTAGATTTTAAAGGGCCATAATCTTCAAAAATGGGTACCCTAAAATCAATTGAAAAGACATTATAAAGGTAAAGAGGAACTTGAGTGGTGGAACATTTATTTATTGGCAGTTAAGTGAATCGTTTAATAAATGGACATATTTAATTGAACATCATTTATACTAACTTTATGGCTTTACACTTCCTCTTGTATACGTGCCTGCTACTGCAAAAGCTGTGTCTTATGTGCTGTGCGTGTTTGCTGGTTAGTGCAGGTGGGCTGGATCAGCATCCAGAGTAGCACTGAGCCAGTGATTCAGTCTGCACAGTTTGGGCCAGAGTCCAATCAGGGCAGCCATCTGGTGACCAATCAGGGCCCCGACTGTGATGACATTACAAAAAGAGATCTGAGTCTCATGGTAGCTTGGACAACTAAATGCCATGAATCACATCAGACTTTTGTGCTGGTGAAACCACGTCTATGCAAGCTACATGGCCACATCTGTGTTAGCATCAGCAGATTATGACGTGCACGGACGTTGAGATCAGAATGCTGAATAACTGAAACCAGGCTGTTGTGATTTGTGTGCATGTAGATGTGGGAAGTGTTGTATTTGCGCCTGCTCTCTGACAAGCAGCTTTTGTTGGCCAGTATACAACCTACTTCTTATTCGTAGTTTCCCAGCCTCATATCCATAATATTTGCTTTCAGTGTCTGTAGTGTAAATGTCCTGTGGGGAAATGTGGCATTTCTGTCTTTTTTCCATCAGGCAGATGGTGGAGATATTATAACCCACACAGTTGGGGCACAAGGACAATGTACTGTTGCAAGTTCAAGCATGATTGACAGCTCTGTTAATTTCATCGTGATGAATATTTTAAGACTCTGTCTGAATGACTTTAAACAGTCTGCACAAGTGCATGTCAGGTCTGTAGTACTCAGTGAGTCACTGCGACCGAGACCCATGGTGGAAGTGTTCCCAGCTTTCACAGCACTTGTGGTTTGCAGGCCAGAAGAATGGCAGATAGCTGGGTGACAGAAAGAAGGAAGTCACATGAGAATGGCTGTCACTACCAAAAGACCCTCTGTGGGGCATCAGAGAGGAAACAGGACAGACTGGCATAAGCATCTCTCATTGACCTTAAAAAGTCCACAGACGTGTCTCTTTCTAGTTTGTCACCCTATAAGCAAGTTGTACGGCTACAAAGAAAAAAGCTCTAAAATACATTTTGATTTTATAATAAATCCATGAGTTGGGTCATGCAGTGTCATGGAAATATGAGATGGCTAGGCTGTTCTTCTTTCTAAAGTCTGTTAAATCCATCCTCTGTTTTCCTGGTATTTATCTGATCAGTGGACCAGCTAGCCCTACACAGTCAGCTTTGCCATCAAACACAGGCAGTATGTCATGTCTAATAGGCATGAAAAGCATACACATCAGTGCAAACATGCAATCTACTGCTGTATTTGCTTACATAAATATACTTGTGGGGTGAGACACCATCTTATGATCAGTATATATATCAGTAAACACCAGAGATTCCAAATGTTGGCTCTATTCTTCATGCCATGGGAGCTCAACCACGGCGTTCCTCTACTGTTCTCTGGGGGGGTCTAGTTGTCCCTGCAGGGGGCTCCTGGGGCTCCGTACTTGGGGGGCTGCTGGGTGTCTGTGGCTCCAGTCTTCTTCGTGTCATCCTCATGTCCTGGGAGGTTGATCTGTGGGTCCCCACACCCACTATCAAACATTCTTAGAGCGAAACCTTGTAGACACCAGCACACACACGCACGCACACACACACACGCACACACACACACACACACACACACACACACACACACACACACACACACACACAGGTGTGCCACTAAATGCATCTTGTATTACCTTATACTGTGCACTTTCCATTGAAGTTATAACTGTTATTATTATATATGCATATGTTATTTGTTGTGGATTCTCGGTTTTGTTTTGTTTTTTCTGTTTTTTCGCAGGTCTTGGGAGAGACTTCAAGGGTGTTGACTTGTGTTCTCTCAATGCTTTTTTTCTATCTTCTACTTCTGTCTCCTTCTTTCTTTTTAAACCTGTTCTCCATCTTTCTCTCTTTCGTTTCCACTTTTTTTAATCTTTGTGTCCATTAAATTTGAAAAATCCCAAAACAATTTCTGATAAAGTTTCATATATATATATATATATATATATATATATATATATATATATATATATATATATATATATATATATATATATATATAAATTCCCTTCTCACCCTCCACGGGTGGTCTTTCTCAACCTCTGAGCTCGGGTCCTCTACCAGAGGCCTGGGAGCTTGAGGGTTCTGCGTAGTATCTTGGCTGTGCCGAGAACTGCGCATTTCTGGACTGAGATGTCTGATGTTGTTCCTGGGATCTGTTTTAGCCACTGCTCCAGCTTGGGGGTGACTGCCCCGAGGGCCCCGATGACCACAGGCACCACTGTGGTCTTCACCTTCCAGGCCTTCTCCAGTTCCTCTCTGAGGCCCTGGTATTTTTCCAGTTTCTCGTGTTCCTTTTTCCTGATGTTGCAATCGCTTGGTATTGCTACATCCACCACAACGGCTTTCCTCTGTTGTTTATCCACCACCACGATGTCCGGTTGGTTCGCCATTACCATTTTGTCTGTCTGGATCTGGAAGTCCCACAGGATCTTAGCTCGGTCATTCTCCACCACCTTTGGGGGTGTGCCCCACTTAGATCTCGGGGCTTCCAGTCCATATCCTGCACAGATGTTTCTGTACACTATGCCCGCCACTTGGTTATGACGTTCCATGTACGCTTTCCCTGCCAGCATCTTGCACCCTGCTGTTATGTGTTGGGGATTTCCTGATATCAGCCACTTCAGTTATTTGTCGGTGGTACATCCCATGTAGGGGCTTATCCTCCCATGATGGTTCCTCCAGCACCTCATCCTCTGGTCCCCATTGTTTGAGACATTCGCTGAGCACATCGTCGGTTGAGGCTTTGACCTTGATGTATTTATGGATCTTGGATGTTTCATCCTGGACAGTGGCTCTCACACTCACTAGTCCTCTGCCTCCATCCTTACGGCTCGCGTATAGTCTCAGGATGCTGGATTTAGGGTGGAACCCTCCATGCATGGTTAGTAGTTTCCGAGTTTTAACATCCATGGTCTTTATCTCTTCCTTTGGCCAGCTTATTATTCCTGCAGGGTATCTGATTACTGGCAAGGCATAGCTGTTTATCGCACGGATCTTGTTCTTGCCGTTGAGCTGGCTTCTCAGGACTTGCCTTACTCGTTGGAGGTATTTGGCCGTGGCTCCTTTCCTTGTGACCTCATCGAGGCTGCCATTTGCTTGTGGTATTCCCAGGTACTTGTAACTGTCCTCAATGTCTGCTATTGTTCCCTCTGGGAGTGAGACCCCTTCTGTGTGGATGACCTTCCCTCTCTGTGTAACCATCCGACCACACTTCTCTAGTCCGAATGACATCCCAATGTCAGTGCTGTAGATCCTGGTGGTGTGGATCAGTGAGTCGATGTCTCGTTTGCTCTTAGCGTACAGCTTGATGTCATCCATGTAGAGGAGGTGACTGATGGTGGCTCCGTTCTTGAGTCGGTATCCGTAGCCAGTCTTGTTGATGACTTGGCTGAGGGGGTTCAGACCTATGCAGAACAGCAGTGGGGACAGAGCGTCTCCTTGGTATATGCCACATTTGATGGACACTTGTGCAATTGGCTTGTAGTTGGCTTCAAGGGTGGTTTTCCACATCCCCATCGAGGCTGCAATGAAGGCTCTTAGAGTCCTGTTGATGTTGTACATCTCTAAGCATTCAATGATCCAAGTGTGTGGCATTGAGTCATAGGCTTTCTTGTAATCAATCCAAGCCGTGCACAGGTTGGTGTGTCGGGTTTTGCAGTCTCGGGCGACTGTTTGGTCTACCAGGAGTTGGTGTTTGGCTCCTCTGGTATTTATGCCGATGCCCTTCTGTGCTGTACTCATGTATTTATCCATGTGCCCACTTATCTTAGCTGCTATGATGCCTGACATGAGCTTCCATGTTGTAGAGAGACAGGTTATTGGCCGATAGTTGGATGGGACCGAACCCTTTGAGGGATCCTTCTGGATCAGGATTGTGCGCCCTTCAGTTAACCATTCAGGGTGAGTCCCACTTTGTAGCAGCTGGTTCATTTGAGCTGCCAGTCGCTCATGGAGGGCAGTGAGTTTCTTTAGCCAGTAGGCATGGATCATGTCAGGACCTGGTGCTGTCCAGTTTTTCATACCTGAGACTCTTTCTTGGACATCTGCCACTGTGATAGTTACTGGGGCTTGCTCAGGGAGGTTGCTGTGGTCATCTCGTAGAGAGATTAGCCACTGTGCATTGCTGTTGTGGGTCGCCTCCCTTTCCCATATGCCTTTCCAGTACTGTTGGGTCTCCAGCCTTGGTGGGTCTGCTCTGTTGTTATTACCCTGCCATTGAGAGTACACTTTAGCTGGTTGGGTGGAGAAGAGCCGGTTAATCCTCCTGGCTTCATTTTCTCTCGTGTACCTCTTTAGGCGACTGGCCAAGGCTTGGAGCCTTTGTTTGGCAGTTTCGAGCGCTTCAGGTATGGGCATCTGGCTGTACCGCTTGGGTACCGGTCTTTTGATTGCACCTCTTTGGAGCTCTGACAATTGGCTCACTTCCCTCCTTGTTACCTTGATTTTAGCCTCTAACCGTCTTTTCCATGGTGGGTATTGAATCTCATGGTTGCTCCTATAGCCGAGCATCTCAAGGATCACTGATGCTGAGTTGTACACCAGCTCATTGGTTTCCGTTATGGTGTTGGTAGGGATCGTTGTCAATGCTGCATTCACATCTTCAATGAGACTTTCTGATGGTACTTCACTCAGCCGTTGTAATTGGCATCGGGATTGCCTGGTGTTCATTCGGGCCACGATCCTACCTCTCAGGTCAGTTGCTGCCTCGTTCAGCTGTGATGGTTCATTCATTATTGGGGCTGCATACCCAATCTGCGGGTGGGGAGTTGAAGCTAACTCCCCTCTGACCTGGCGTCCTGGCTCCCCCTTGCCGTAGCATTTGTGTTGTACCTCGTCTATCTCAAGTTGTGACAGCATTTGCCGTTTGCGGATGTTGGAACACTGAGCTACTAGTTGTTTGGCAGTTAGTGTTGAATGGGGATGTCGACGTAACCATTCCTCCCGCATTCTTTGCATGTAACCCCTCTGACTAGGGTTACTTGAGTAGTAGCATTCCAACAGATCCAAGTTTTCACCTCTCGCCCAATTCCGTCTTGTTCCAGTAACCCATTTTTCGTGAAGGTGCCCTGGTTCCCCAGCACCTGACGCAGACCTTGTTTGGCCGGGCGACGTCTGAGCCGGCATGGCGTGCATTCCATATATATATATATATATATATATATATATATATATATATATATATATATATATATATATATATATATATATATATATATACCAAGTGGAGCATCATGGTGAAAGCCATAATGCTCTGCTTGTGAAAGTAAATCTGTTGGGTCTTACCTTGACACTTAGACAACAATTTTGAGTGCCACACTGCCGGAAAGGAGACGTTAAAAAAAAAAAAAAAAAAAAAAAAAGAGAGAGAGAGATATAGTAAATTAAAAATTCGGGATAAGAGCAAAAATTATCAAACAAGATCAACTTTAAAAACTGAAATTGTTGCCCATTCTTTTTTGGAAAGCAGCAGCTCAAGTTCAGTTAGATTGGACGGACTCTTAAATTGTTATTAGTATTTGATGTCTGGACTTTGCTGTGGACATTATAAAACATGAATATGTTTTGATCTAAACTATACCATTGTTTCTCTGACTGTATGTTTAAAATCATCCTCATTGAAGGTGAAACTGTTCCCCAGTTTCAAGTCTTGTGCAGTCTCCAGCAGGTTTTATTTTCTAGAAATGCCCTGTATTTAGCTTGATTTAGTTTTCCATCAACTCTAAGCAGTTTGCCAGTCCCTGCTGAAGAAAAGCATCCCCACAGTTTGATGCTGCCACCACTGTGTTTCATGGTGTAACAGGTGCTTTCAGGGAGATGAGCTTAATTTTCTGGTACAAATAACATTTTATATATTGGACAAAATGTTCAATTTTGCTGTCATCTAACAAGAACACCTCCTTCCAGGTGTACGGTGTGTACCGTACAAAGCTTGTAGCAAACTGCAAGACAGAGTTTCTTTTGTCATACTTTCAACAATGGCCCCTTGCCTCTCTTCGATAAAGCTCAGATTTGTTGAGTGCACAACTAAAAGTTTTTCTGCCTGATCTGTGGATCACGGTAGCTCCTCTAGAGTTACCATGGGCCTCTTGGTTGCTTCTTGGCTGCTTCTATGATTAATGCTGCCCTTGTCTGGAGATGGCTTGGACAGTACTCACTAAGCTATTGAGTACTTGGAGTATTTTTTGTATAGTCAACCTGTTAAACTTCCCCAGAATGTTATCCCTGACCTGTTTAGTATGTTACTTGGTCTTCATGATGCTTGATGCTTCGTTTGCTAATAATCTCTGAGGCCTTCTCAGAACAATCATATTTATACTCAGGTATACTGTACACAGGTAGACTCTGTTTACTAAGTAGGTGACTTTTAAAGGGAGTTGGTTGCACCAGATTTTGTAGAGTTATCAGAGTTAAGGGAGTTGAATACAAACACATCCAACAAACAGAAAACCATGTTTTCCTTCATTATATTTATATGCAACTTTGAGATGGGCTATCACATAAAATACAAAAAAAAAATACACAGAAGGTTGTGGTTGTAACATGACAAAATGTGAAAAAGTAAAAAGGGACCTGAATATTTTTGCAATGCACTGTAATAAGAAGTGATCTATTTTGTTTGAACTTATTTCAGTATTTTTTAAAATGCAGTCCTGGAAATCCTAAAAATTGATTCATAATGTGATAATATATACATTAAAAATGGACTTAAAACATTGTTTACAATCTCTTTTCTGGAATATATAGAAATACAGACAACAGACATCTTTTCTGAGGCATTCAGAATTTACTGAAGCAGGAGGACACATTTGATATTCTGACAAATGTCTTGGCTCAGGGAAAGGGGGAAAGGTTTAGAAAAAGACATGCTCACTGAAGTGTTTCACATGGAAAAACGAGACGTGACAGAAAGCTGACGGGGGGATGACAACCTTGTTTGTCCTTTACTGGATGATCAACATGTGTTACGTGAATATGGCTCCCCAAGGTGGACGTAAGGGCAGCTGATACAGAAAGTTCCACGCTCGACTGGAATTCCCCTGCTTTTAAATTAGCATCCTAAGTCTGCTTACTCAGCTAGCGACACAAGCTGTGGAACCATGTGCGAACAGTCAGTGGTAATGAAACTGTGCGCCATCGACATCATTAAAGATAATCTTGGCACATTTTATGCTCGGACACAATCCCAGTAAGATGCAATGAACAGCATGGGGAACTAATTTTGTAAAAGCAGAACAAATAAACACCTTTTTAATGTCACCTCACTGGCTCACATCAGTGTCCACATCTTTAAAGCTTTTCACTGGTTTGATAAAGTACTATAGGTTGGTTTGCAAGATACAGATCATGGGTCAAGGCAAAGGCTAGTCTGGAGGCGTCTCCTGCGTGTGTCTAATTGAGCGCTGTGTAGTTAATTGTTTGTGCATAGGAGGGAGAAATCAATCTGTTTTCTCACTGCTGTGACTTCTAGGCCCTGGGGTGAGAGACTGAAACTGGCAGACAAACACACATGCACACACATAAAAAGCTCTGCCAAAAAGCCCCCAACCATGCCTTGCGAGCACAAACTTGCACATGCAGAGCCATGGCCATTCCCAACTGGAACACATACTCAGACATGTACAAGAACACTCCCTCCTCAGAGGAAGAGGATGTGCATGAAAGGTTATTGAGTCAGGGTGGAGTCAGAGCCATCTATCGATCGGCTGCTTGCTGAGAGAATAGTCAGGAACGTGAGATCTGCACAGGTCAGAAGGCCAAAAGACAATAGGGATGAGAGACAGCAAAAGAGAGAAGAGGAGGAGGTGAAACCTGCAGAGCTTACAGCTAGCAAGGCTGCTTACACACCCATCCTCTTTGGAAAAGCAGAGCTGACATTTAGCTTTCATGCAGATTTTAAGAGAATTATTTGGTGTATTATCAAGACAAGATTACGCCAAATTGTAATTTGGGTCAGTGCCACATTTCAGATCACTCAGATAAAAAGGAGACGTAGAAAGGCACCTAATTGTTGTCTTTATCTTTTTATCTGCATCATTACAGTAGATTATTCCACACTCAGAGTATAATATATATGATTAATCTGCAGCAAACCTCTGTATCAATTAACATATAAATGCCGGCTACAAATAATGAATTAATTTGCATACTCAGCTAATCAGCTCATTTGCATGTGTTAAGTTATCTTTAAGGGTTTTTCACTTTATGACTGAGTGCTACTGTCAGTGAGTCCCTATTTGCAATTTAAATATTTCTCTGTCTGCAGAAAAAAACCACCAATGTTTTTTGCTTTTTTTTCTCAAAGGACTGGTTTCCTCCACTGATAAAAACAGGACTAGTTTAGGGGTAAATGTGTTGAAAAAGTAAGTGGCAATTGAATAATTTACATCATCTTTCAGTGGGATAAGAGCCAAAACGCATTTCTCATTTCATTTCACTCATGAATGCTTCTTTACCGTTGGCTAAAACAGCTGATAGAATATTTGTAAGTTCATCTTTGATTGGCTGAGGATTATTTATTTTCACCCAGTCAAAACTTTTAAATTATTAAGGGGAATGAAGCAAAGTTGGACTTCATGATGAGGTGAGAAAATAGGATGAGAATTGCCAGAAGACGGAGAAAGCTCACAGGTAGAAATCAAAGGGAGTGTCGGGGGAGGATATTTGTGGCAGAAAAGAAACGTCAGGGTTGAAGAGATTTATGTAAAGGGGGAGGGGTGATAAGGTGGATAAGTACAAACAGTACCGTTCTTCAGTTGAAAAGAAGCAGTGGGCGCCATGAAATGTCTGTTGATTCATCTCTCTTTGTGTGCTTCGTTCTGCGTCTATGCGAAATCTTTTTACCAGAACAAAAGCAGGCAGAGGGAGGGATGAAGAGTGACCAGACGCTTGAGACTCACAGTGGAGGGGGGGGGAAAGGTCACAAGAAAAAGAAGGCTCCATAGAGACCACCAACCAGAAGAAAATGTGTCAATGAAGTGATGTACCAAGAAGCCCCACTGAGACATGAGAAGCTGCAGGAGAAAGAAGAAAAAATATAAAAAAGTGAAACAGCAATGTAGAGGGTGGCAGGATATTGTGTGTGTTAGAAGATGGGTGTTCCTGAAGGTGTAATTATTATATCAACCTGTAGGCTTGCTCATAAATTTACAATTCCATAAGTTACAAATTAATGCATCTGTGGGTGTGTGTTTACTAAATTGAAGTGTGTTTATGCCAATTCTGTTTCAATCTGCAGCTCCTTCCATGAAGGCTGTTATAATACCTTACAGACAGCCCGTCATTATACAGCTTACTTATTCACACTGAAGCAAACAAGAGGAGAGCAACGGTGCCTCAATGAACCCTTTTAGAAAAGAATATTTCAGTTGGGGATAAATCGGCTTTGTGACCATTTTGTTCCACTTATGACAGGCTTTTTGGTGGAACAACAATGTCCCAGCATTCCCTGTTCATACCTGTCACATGAAACAGTGAGGTAGAACACACAGTGTTGTTCTCCCCCTGTCCCCCATGGCCCAGGGGTAGCCAGACCCTCTGGGTCCTCCGCCTGCTCTGATGGGTGTGGTGTCTGGTGTGAATCTCTGCATAAACTGTCTCCTGCAGCACATAGTTGATAATTAACAGAAGCAGGCAGTGGAAACCAGCACCTGTTATAGCCTAATGGACTGAAGCTCTGTGCTGCTTCTCCCCGTGATCCACTTGTCAGACCACCACCACCAGTAGTTTCCCCAGGACATCAGAGTTTGAAATTATGCACCTTTGTGTGTGTGTGTGTGTGTGTGTGTGTGTGTGTGTGTGTGTGTGTGTGTGTGTGTGTGTGTGTTCTCCAGTGAAAGACAAAAACGCAAATTATAAGGATGTCAAAAACCTGAGAAATTCGTATCATCCCTGGAGTGATGTTAAACATTCCCTGTAGTTTCAGGTTTTCTGGGAGAATCAAAGCAATATTTTATACAAATATGCTGGCTAGTTTCTTACCTTTCCTATTACTTTCAGCTAAGCTACATAAAATCACAAAGGCTGCTGCATAAACTGTTGTTAAACGAGAGATTTTATTCTTGATTTTGCTTTATACTATGAATCTAGCTGTTTGTCTTTTTCTGTCTCATCAATACAATGCTTTCTCTAGTGCATTAAAGCAGAAGTATGTAACTTTGGCCCATTCCCGACCTAAAACAACCAATCAGAGCCAGGAAAAGGTCTTAGTGCTGTCAGTCACCCTTGTGTTCAGCAGCTAAATGTGCTAATGTTGGAAAATCATCTTACCGTTATAGGCAAACTGTTTATTCACCGTCATCGGTGGCAGTGCTAACTAGCCTTAGCTTTAGTGGCAGGCTATGTTGTAGTAGCGTAGCAGAGAGGAAGGGAGAGAGTGTGAGCGGCATGTACATGAGGGTGATTGACAGCACTAAGACCCTCTTTCAGGCTCCAATTGGTTGTTTCTGACTGAGTGGTATAATTCTGCAGTCAGTACTGGGAGCAATGGGAGAAGGCAGAGGAGTTTGATTTTTTTCACAGATTATCTGTTTTATACTATACTGTAATGACAAAATGATAATTTTAACAAAAATGTACAAAAGATTTTACATAAAAGTTAACATACTGCAGCTTTAAGTCGTTCACTTCATAGTAAATATTGACCAGTCAATTTACTGAATTGATTGTGTCATTGTGAAGCATTTACCACCTGAGCTTTATTTACATCTATTTAATTCTGTCCTTTTCTCAATGCCTACATTAATTGCATTTTAATTTGGCTGAATTTTAGGTAAGACTGTTTATATTTACATGTATTCCTGTTTTGTTGCAAAGCAAAATCTGTCTTAAAATGTTGATAGAAAGTTTGTTGATTAAGTAAAATGTTTCTGTTTAAGAGACTTCAGATGACCAAGTTGTCACTCACATAAATCAGAGAGAACACCTTTTCTGTTATTTCAGCGATACGTATGGACAGAAAGGTTAGAAGTGAGGGAATGCATTAGAGTATGGGTTTATTCCACTGCTCACCTGTGCCACCTCTCTGCTCCTGCTGTCTGCCCGCTTCAGGCTCCTGCACAATAACAGCAGAGACTGGTTGCTGCCTGCTAATCTATAGCAGTTAGTGGTTAGGGCATAAGCCTTCAGTCTATGTTGTTATGTTTAAAGCGAGGGAAGAGGCATAGCTGCATTATTGATAACGGGCCCCCACAGAGACATATGCGTGTAACAGCCTGAACCGCTGTTATACTCCAGGGAGAACTGTGCTCAGTTTGAGTTTTTTATGTAAAAAACATCATTGTCAACTTTAGTATTCTCAGTAAATGTAACAGGATTTTTTTAACATGCTCATTTGTCATTTATTTACTTTTAATATGTAAGTATGGTTTATAAATATTCCTAATAATTAAAATACACTTTTTTATTTTAGGAGCAACGCCACTTAATGCCACCTTGTTTCTGTATGACACATATGTGTTTGACAGAAAAGACAAAAACTGAGTGAAATAAAGGCACTGAAAACCAAGTTGTGGAAACAGGGTCATGTCAGATGGGCTTGCTGTGTCAGAATCTCCTGTTCCCCACTCCACACATCTGAAAACTGGATAAACTTGGCAGGCAGATTGGGGTCACTAATATCAAATTAGACACACACCCCCTCCCCCCCACACGATTTCTTTGTGTATATATATATATATATATATATATATATATATATATATATATATATATATATATATATATATATATATATATATCTCCACTGGCATTGTTTTAGAATCTGTCTGAAAACTTAAGGAAAAAAACCGATAAAAGGTCAATAGACTATATTTGCCAAGTCTGCATTTGGTTAAAATGCTTATCTTTACCATTCAAATACAGTGGTGAGAGGCTTAAGTAATGTCCTCTCAATTTAAAGGTCAGCGCAGAAGCACCATGATCCAGTATGAACTAAGCTTTTGAAACTTATAGATAATTTTCTTCCTACTTTGCAACTGTGAAGCACTGATTTTAATGCCTTCCAATAAATAGCGCTCTTTGTAGAAACTCAAGTATTTAAAATTGTTAGACTGGAATATGAGAAAGAATCTGATGTTAATATAAAAGTCATCAAAAATTATTGTACATTCTACTAATAGAAAGGCAGGTAACAGCCTTGATATTTTTGTAGTCACAATTTATTGAATTGGTTTTGCACAAAAGCATTACCGTCTCATACAGTGTGCGGCAAAATTCACATTCTTTACCTTTTACACAGCGATATACCCTCCGAAACACTTTCCTAACCTGTTTACTTTTAACTAAGTCACATTGACTAAAACCAAGTAGTGTCTATGTAAGCAATGTGAATCTTTAAAGTTGAGGGCATGATTGAATAATTAGTTGACATTGGCTTTGACACAAAAATGGATACCCCCATTGTGTGGGTCTTAGCAATGGGATGAAAAGAATGTCAACCTATTTTTAAATGTCAGTATCTCTTTTTGTTCTGAATCCCTGCTCTACTTTGTGCCACAGATCTAAACTGGGTCAACATCACATGTGGTATCCTGGTGGGCTCCACAGTGTGTGCACATTTGTGAGCGGGTGCATGTGAAGGCTGCAAGCCACGACCATGTGCATCTTAGTATTTTATACACCAACAACAAAGGAGGTGGTGCTCACAGTTTGCCCGTTATGAATCCAAAGGTTAGCAAGAAACAGTAACTATGCATTTTTTTCTCCACATAATCATAACCAGTTTCCAAACAAGAAGACAATATACATGATTATTGTTGAAGTATGTTTCTACATTTGATATTAGAAAAATTAAGCTTTAAAAAGAGATACAGTTTAGTGTTTTGAAACAGCATTTGCCTTGTTATTGGGAGCTGTAGTGCAACAGTGAGACAGGGGTTGCCCTGCTGGAGCTTTCAGATTAATAGACACTGATAATAACATACACAACTCACAGTGCGTCTGTCCTTAATGAAGATGGATCTAGCTTGAGGTTGGCGGTGCACAGGCTCACAGGGTGGCAGCCTGCCAGTCACAGTCAAGTGACATCTGGGAACGGATCAGTGCAAAGGATGGGAGGGAACTTTACCGAAGAGTACACTTTCATATCATTATCATGTTATATCATAATCCATTGTTGGTGGCTCATAAGAGTAATGTCAGAGCAGGAAGTTATCACTCTTCTTGTTTAGACTTAATGGTTACTGTGAATTATTCATTTAATTTAATTGATTTGTGATGCGACTTGTGCTGACAGAGTTGACAGCGCAGGTTGACTGATATGAAGCGCATCTGCTCTGACTGAGGTTGAGGAGCCATGGGGAAGAGATAGCGGAGCAAAGAGAGCAAACAAACAATCAAAAGCGAGACAAATCATGAAGTTGTTATGCAGAAAATATATCACTGCTCAAATGAAGTAGACAGAATTAATTTATGAAATATCTGCTGATTAGAAATTGGTTAAGAGATAACTACTGTGTTGGGTCAGAGGCTTCATCCCTGTAAAGCATTAGAGCTCATTAGAGTAAGACTGTAACCAGCGCTTGTGTGAGAAGACAGGTGGGTGCTAAGGTCACTTCCTCTGGCAGCTGTGGCAGGTATCACAGGGCAAGCATTGATGGGTGGTGGCATTGCCTCCTGTTGGATCAGTAATAATGAACAGTGACAAGCTCTCCACAGCCACAATAAATCACAGACCACACAGGAGATCCTGTAGACCGGGACGGGGAGCTTGATATCTCTCTGCATCACCCACAGACCTGCTTGTTTTTGCCACAAACTCTATCATTCATCTACTGCCCTCCTGCAGGATGCATCTCAAGAAATTAGAATATCACCCATAAGTTGATGTATTTCAAAAATTTATTCAAAAAGTGAAACTCCTGTATTATATTAATACATTATACATAGGGGGATATATTTCATGCTTTCATTTCTGTTGATTTTTGTTATTATGGCTTACAGCTGGCTGCGCAGTGGCACAGGATCCTGAGTCAAAACCCAGACTGGGATCTGTCCGCATGAAGTTTTCATGTTCTCCCCCGTGCATGCTTTTTTCTCTCCTGGTACTCCTGCTCCTTCCTACTATTTAAAAACATGACTTGGTCAGTAGGGTACATGGTGTAACGGTACATTATTCATACTGGAAATTTTCAATCCAGGCCTTTCAGTTTGGCTAAAAACTGCAGGTGTTTAAGTATGAACACATGCAGAATGTAGAGTCTGCCGTTCAGCATTGAAAACCTTCACTGAAATAGAGTGGAGAGGGCTCCTAGATATCACTAAGGTTGGGAACATCAAGGTTTCTCATTTAGTTACAGTGAGAAAGAAAAGTGGGCCAAACCAAGGCTTTATGTTAGTGTCTTTCAACATCAGTAGCTCTTAGCTACTTAATTAGTTACCTAGAACAATATTAACCTGAATGTAAACATTACTGGTACAGAGATAAGTAGGCTAAAGTCTAAATCCAGCTGCCTGTAGCATTCATTCAATCCCCAATAACATGGCAGTCTTTATAATACCTCTTGTAGTAGCATATTGAAGTTGTGGTTTATATTATCAAAACAGCTCCAAAGTAATAAAAAATAGCAAATGTTGGCACAGACTTAAAACAAATCCTAAAAAACAACACTGACAATTTTCAGATGGTTCCAGTATATAACCCAACTATCATTCCACTGTGTATACCCGCTTATCCTTTATCATTGACAGAATCAAACTAAATGTCCAGCTAACTGGCCACCAAGTAAACCAAAAAGATATTTATACATTAGTTGCATGGTAAGAAGGTGATAAGCCTCAGGCGCTGCTGAGGTCTTAAGGACACCTAGACTGCTTTTTAGTGTGAAATGTTATGCCATAACCTCACAATCATGAGGAAGACTGCTGACTTGACAGTTGTCCAGCAGACAGTCATTGGCATCCTCCAAAAGGAGGATAAGCCACAAAAGGTCATTGCAAAAGAAGCTGGCTTTTCACAGCAGTATGCACGCATAATAATTGAAAAATGAATGGAAGGAAACTGTGTAGTGGAAAAAGGCTTTCGAGGATTGTGCAGCAAAGCCCATTCAACAGCTTGGAGGAGATTCACAAGGCGTTGACTTTGGCTGGAGTCATTGGTTCAAGAGCGACC
Organism: Anableps anableps; assembly: GCA_014839685.1. Lineage (NCBI taxonomy): Eukaryota > Metazoa > Chordata > Actinopteri > Cyprinodontiformes > Anablepidae > Anableps > Anableps anableps. The sequence continues at coordinate 20,226,317 of CM026083.1, read as the reverse complement.
ACACACAGACGTATTCAGGAAATAGGCTGTAACTTTTAAATTCCTTGTATTAAGCCAGTGTGGAACCAGAGACAATGTCCAAAGTGTCTAACCCATTGGCTAAAGAGAAAAAGGACTGAACTGTTGGTCCTGCAAATAAGTGTTTTTTCAATTAAATAAATTTACATTTTATTTGGAAATAATTTCCCAGAGTCTGGAGATAGACTGGAGAGGTGCAGAATTATGATGACGGTAATGATGATCACAATGATGATGATGATGAATTGGGGAGCCTGTCATCTGCTGGTGTTGGTCCACTGAGTTTTTTCAAGTCCAACGTCAGCACAGCCATCTGCCAGGGAATTTTAGAGCGCTACTTTGACCATATATTGAGTGCCTATGCTGCAGAGTGCACAGACAGACTTTTAACCTGGCTGACATTTATTCACTAAAAACTGTTTATATTTTTGTAGGCATGTGTAATATTAACATTTTCTGAGAAACTGAATGAAACGTTTTCAATTAGCTGTAAGGCATAATCATTAAAATTATACAGTAATTTAAACATTTATTTAGGTTAATTTTAATCATTCACTGTTCAATTAATCTATACAGTATATGAGTTTTTCTTTTTAAATTGAATTACTGACATTAATTAATATTTGAAGACCCTCTAATTTATTGAGATGCACCAATTTATGTCACTAAAATTGGTCTTGAGTTATGACTGAATAACCCTGGATTTAAATAAAAATAGATATATTTAAAAAATATTCATCATAATAAACTTTTATTTGTAATAATATTAAAAGGGGTGGTGGGAGGGGGGTGGTATTATGTGTTTTCCAGTCACATAGTGCCATTTTATAGAACTACTATGCTGCCTTAAGTTGTTATAAAAATGCTGTATATATCGAACATAACTTAAAAGAAATTTGACTTCACAATTTGACGCCTTGAAATTTGCCTCTGTCTCTTTAAGAAGCTCCTACTCTTTCCGACACTCCGTCTTCAGCACGTCATTACAACAGCCCTCTTCCATTATGCAGTTTACAACTAACTAACTAACTGACTAACTGCTTCTGCCACTAGTCTAATGAACCTTTGTAGGGGAGGTTATTCGAATATTCCTCTGTAAACATCGCTGATGCCAGATATGTATTGTTCAAATCACTACAGAGAGTGAGCATTTGCGATAAGACTGTAATTGTTTAGACGGTGTGGCAGCTAGTTTTAAAATTTAGAAAGGTTTTTCTGAGAAGAAAAAAGTCAAGTAGTGCTGGATGAGGTCAGAAAGAAGTTGCCTCCAGGTGCTGCAGCAGCGGAGCACAGCACTCTATATACAAGTAGAGGGTTCTCATTTAGTGAGTCTGATTCAGTTGTTTTAAAATGTTTGTACAAGGCACAAAAATGTCTCTAGGAGATAAAACAACTATCAATAATTTATAGCCAAAATGGTGATATAATTTTTAATACAAATTGTGCACAGCTGGAAAAATAACTAAAGCTCCTGTATCAGAGTAAAAATAATCAACAACAATTCTTATCTGTTGTTATGTTAAATATTTGGAAAAGTCTGAAAATGTGTAAAATGTTATAATAAATAACCAGTTTTTTTTATTTTCCAGCGTAAAGAAAAAAAAAGCAGTTTAAACTTTGGTAATTTTTTTTGTTGCATTCTTTTGGGGACATGGAGAAAAGAAAGGAGTGTAAGGGGTGAAGAGTACGATAACTCTTCATCTAAACTCTTAACAGGCAAAGAGAGGTAAAATACCTTATAGATAAACTAGAGTTATGTTTCTAAAACTTTTCAAGAAAATAATTTTTTGGGGGGGCAAAATGGTCATAAAATGTTATTCATATTATTTAAATAAATGTTTTTTTTTTTTTTTAAATGTTGCACCAATTGACAACACATTTCCTATGATTTAAAAGAGGTCCAAATCATGTCTAATTATACATAGTATTGTCTGGTCCAAACACAATTCAGTCAAACCAATTCATTCCATTATACCAGACAGTCTTACAATCAGTTTTAATGGTCTCATTATTTTTGTAGTGCTAATAGATTTAACGCATTTACAAAAGTTAGATTTGAATGTTTTTTTTTAATTTTTTAAAAATTATTTCACTTTGAAATTACTGAAGCAACATGAAAATGAAAGTCTGAATTCAGTACTTGTATACTGAACTCGTATATTGTGTCTCGATTGTCCTCTCAGTCCCCATCAACACCTCTTCTGTGTGCAGTTAACCCCCTTATGATACTCATGGACTCTGATTAGCATGTGTAGCTGTCACTCAGGAAGTTCCAAGCGCTTCATTGGTTGCTTTATGAGGATCATGCCATTTTTTGGAGCTATGACTGTTTCAGGAATAATAATAGTGAAAGAGTAGACAAGGGAGATGAAGAGATGTGTGGGTTGAAGCTTATGGAGAGGAAAAAAATCCATAAGAGAGTCTTTTGAATAAAAAAAATGAGAGTGGCTCTTTCAATACTTCTGCCCCATTTCCTCTGCCTTTACCTCTTCAGTCGCCACGCTATCCATGTTTGATATCCTTCCACTGTATTCTGCAGCTCGGCAGATTCCCTCCTTTAATTTGCATTCCCTTAAAGCACACTTCCATTAAAATCCCTCCTCTTTTTTGTCTCCCCCCTCTTTCCTTCTGTTTCTTCAAATAGGTCTTTTTCCCTGGGTTGGTCTTTCGGAGGGAGCCTTATTCCCTACTGACTACGCAGCCTATCCCTGCTCTCCCTGAGTCAGTAATCAAACACATTGGCTCTAATACACAGGCCATTACAAGAGCTCTGATGTTCCATCTGCACTGAGACGGCACAATGGTGTCATTATTTAAACAGCTCGGCTGCTGCAGCAAGCAAGATACTACCACACCAGAGCTCCGGCCTTAACTGACCCACCCCAGTAAATGGAGAGATGTTGGGATGATCTGACCCCACTGTGCTCCTGTAGTTGTTGCAAGCTTAACAATATTATCCATCCTGAATGACTGCTTCTGTGTTAGCATTACAGTAGGCTTTCTCTTCCCACTGGGGCTGGGACCTTGTGGGCTACTGAGCATCGATGCAAATGGAATAGAATCAGGTTGTTGTGAGGGAATAATAACTAATGCTATTATGCTGTCTTTGGTAGCAAGAGCTATACAAAAAAGGATTATAGAGATTAGCGATATGCAGGCCTAACTGGAGGATAACAGTGAATCGGTTGGGGGGAGCAGAAGTTTATATCATTATATCATATTTTTCTGCAGGTTGGGCTATTCTGGGAAGCTTTTTTTTGTTGTTTTAACCCTGAGTGGGATTTATTCAAAAAGAGGACTCTTCTGTGTTAAAATGCCATGTTTTTTTCATATAAAAAGTGCTAGCATGATAAATATTTTCAAAGGTTTTCCACATATAAGGTGACAATTATTTTGTATAATTCAACTAAAAACACATCAGTCACATGGGAAACAGGAAAAAAAAAAGCTTTAAAAATGGTTGCATAGGTCTGCACACGCTTAGTAGTAAACTAATTATTTGCTGAATCACCTGCCGATCCATTTTTAGCATTTAGTCTTCTTGAGTTCACACTGATAATTAAATTGAATGGGGCAATGGTGTTGATAGTGATAGGAGTTTGTCCTGTAATCGGCATGTTGCTGGTTGGAGCCCTGCTCCACTTTGTCGTCCTCTGGACTTGATAAAGCGCTATATAAGTACAGGCCATTTACAATTTTGACTCAACAAAGTTGAGCTGTCCTAGCTGAATTTTCCTCACATTTCTAAATTTGCATTCTTTAGATAAAGCCATCGTTTTAAGAGATAATACAAAGGATCAGATGGATCTGATTGTACAAAGCTACCTGAATCAGTCAGCAAAATCTACAGCATCACGTATATGTCACTAAGTAGTCGACAGCCATAGTGAAGGAGCTGTAGAAATTTTCAACACGGTCTGGTTGTGGTCTGCATGTGAAAGCATCCTCCTGAATTCTCTCTCAGATAATGATGAGGGTGCAAGACAGAGGCTTTATTGTTCAAAGAAAACATTCAGACCTGGATATTATCCCCCTCACATTGTGGGAAAATGTGTTTGAGATCTGGAGAAATTTTTTGAGGTAGAGTGGAGAAATATTGCTAAAACAAAATGTGGGATGTCTATAGTCTTACACCAAAGAAGACCAATTGCTGAAATTGAATCAAAAGGTGCTGCAACAAAATATTTGTTAAAGGATGTGCATACTTAAGCAACTATTTGAAATGTAAATAATACATGTCACATTAGAAATGTAAAAAGCTTAAAATCACTTAATATGATCACATTTTTGACATCACTGTAACCTAAGATTTTAACAGTTGCTGTTTTGAGAGCCACTGCATGTTGTGTTCAAAATCTTACTTTTTCCATTTGGATAAATTATTGAATCACATGGGCATCCTGTTGGAGAGTTTTGACAGTAAAAACACATCCTCCCACTCACCAACTCTTAGATGGTAATCCAATGATATTTCCAGATATACCTGCTATATTTTAAATTGAGAAGTAGGATAATTACATTCACTTTGTGGGTGATTACTTTTATGGAGATGAAGAAGTAATTAATTCATTCATTCTCATGCTCATTTATTGTTACACTTCCTTGTATTGCTCCCTCTTGCCTAACTCCAGAGAGTACAAAAGAGTATCAGGTGTGACAAAGCTTCAACGCAGATGACTCAGAGGGAGAATTACTTGGAGGCCAGCATGCAGAGTAAAGGATTTTGTCTTTCCTTGCATATTCATCTTACTCTACTACCCTTCATCACTGATGGTTTTCTCTAGGACTAATATTTCTGTCAGACATGAGTGATACTAAATTTTAACTGTGCTGAGTTAAAGAAGGATGTTGCTGTATTCTGTTTACCCCAATTTAACAAGAAGGCTGTTTGGAGTGATTTTTTTTTTTTACTTGATTACAAATATTTAATGCAGCAGTTTGCCTCACTTTCTGATTTGTAAGTGAATGATTGCCATTCAGTTTTGCATGCCTCACCGTGTCGGTTGCTAGGAGGCAGTCATTTCCTTCATAGCGGGAGCTTTGCTACTGAACCAACTATTTGTTGTTGAAACATCTGAGGCATAAACATCAATCTTAATAGCATGGAAAATGCTGTCGCTTTGTCGTCAGATTTAAGAGATTCTTTTCTGCATGAAAAAAGCTGACCGTCACAATCTATTACTGTCAAGTCTTTAAATCAATCAAGTGTTTTCCCAACAGAATATATTTGTGCTTTTGTTTTCCTAATCCAAGCTTTGCCTCCAATTTCCCTGCATGATTTTAACTTAATCTAACAGCATTTCTGTTTTTTTGAATGTACTGCAATGCCTATTAGGTTGTTAGCATTTTCAAAGCACTTCATGAATATTTTTGAGACGTTCTTAGAAGAGATTTTACTTTTAAAACAGCAGTGTTAGTACATTGAGCAAGACACCCATGCAGAGTCGATTCAGTTATCAAAATATGATCTCAGCTTTCCAAGGAGGAGGAAACAGAGAAAAGAGCGAAAGCCTGGAGCTTTGAGAGTTACAGTAACTTCTCCAATTATGCATCAAAACAGTTTATACAAGTTAACTCTTTGCTCTTCTTGTGACTTTCTCTCACTAATATTAAAAAATACTTCTGCACAGAAAATATTTTAGTGATACATATAGGCCCTGAGGGTCCCTTCATTATGTGCTCCACCTGTGTTCCCTGGACACAAAAAATTCTCTTCATAAAATTACTGTAGGAATATTGTGCATCAACACCTTTCTCTTTTTTTTTTAGGAATGCCAGTGTTTAGTCCTTCCCATACATTATAAATATTTTCACCCTCTCAGTTTTAGTTTTTTTTCTGATTTATAAAAGTTTAATTTTTTAAATTATTATATATATACTTTTACTATTGCTATTACTATATTATTTGGGGATAAAAGTGTCAAAATTATCAGCAACAGTATACAGTCAATGCTTTTTTTGTGTAATGTCATTTAAAGTTCACAAAAAGATTTTTACATCTTGGCAGATTTATAGCAAAAGATGCCTTCACCAAGTGGAAAATTATGAACATGAATTTTGAAGGGATTTCAACACCAGAACATAAAAAAATAGAAACCAAATTGGCTTCACTGGTGATGTGTTTTTAAAACAATGCATTTTCTGTAGAACAAAATAGTGCAGAAGAGAAACTAATTGTTTAAAAGGCAAAAGCTGAAGAAAAAAAAAAAGCAATTCACACCAACAAAAAAAACCAACTATATTTGTGTAAACATAGCTAAAGTTATGCAAAAGTAACATTTACAGAAAAGCAAAAAAGCCCAGGGACACATACACATAGCTTCTAGAGTCCCCCTCCATGGTTGAAAAGGGTTGTGACACTTTATTCTTGATGACCATGTCTGCCAAAGCAAACAGATCCTAATGATCGCAGTGATTATCGTAATGTTCCAATAGAAAAGGATAATGAGGTTATTTGCTTTGGCTCAAGGAAGCCTGAAAATTAATGGCTAACAAAACAAAGCATAGTATCTGAGACAAGATGACAAACCTGTGTGGCCAAGTGGGGCTCTGTCGCCGTTCCATTTAGACAACCACAGGTTTTTCTTTGTGTTGTTACAGCTGACTGTCATTTGCTTACCTCCCTGCTCCTCTTCAGCTCGGCCTCCTCACCTCTCCTCTGGTGCTTTGAAATTGCTGTTCTATTCTCCCATTTTGCAGACTCTGGACTCACATGGACATAACGTTCTGCTCCATTAGAAGAGAAACATTGATGATAATAATAGTGGATGTGATCAGTGTAAAAGGTCAACTCATGGCCGTGGGCATAACATCCTCCTGTAGGGGGAGTGGGAAGGGTGAAGACACCCATCTCACGCTCCCTAAAGACTCCTAACCTCCACATATACTCCTCCACCTGGAGGCAGACTGATTCATAAACAACAACAAAAAAAGAGTAAATTCTTCTTTTTTAGTTTTTTTTTTCTCTTTTGCTCTTTTTCTTTCATCACTTATGTGTTTTCGGAAAAATTCCTGACTTATTTTCTTTTCCCACATTATTTGGTTGTACACAGAATACGATCAATACAGTGCTTGTTGTTGCTCTTGCCTGTTTATCAGGCTTTGTTTCTTTGTTCCTTCCCTTATTTCTCAATTCAGTTTTGTCATTCTTTCAATCATTCTCTCTCTTAGCCCCAGTGAAACTGAATGTTTTGCAGCATGAGCTTGTTTATTGTTTAATATATCAGAATTGAGTCAATTTGGGCAGGGTACACTTTTCTCTGGTTCACACCTCTTCAGTCTAAGCCAATCAGTCTTTCTCTGCTCTATTTTCTTGGCCTTCTTTATCTTCATAGACCATGGGAGAGCTGGTGTTAAGAAATACATTCTGACGAAAAGTCAAAACATGAGAGAAGGAGTATTTTTATTGTTTAGAGTACATATGTTGTAGAGAAAGCCTTTTCAACACTCATATTAAAGTGATATCAGATGAAAAGAAGCTGTAAAGTTAGAGTAAAAAATCTGACAGAGAATCAATGTCTCTGCAGTGTTATATTGCATGTCTATTGCTGTTTGTTTAGAGCTTTTCCACTTATCTTTGTCTCCATGGCTTTCCCTCTAAACATGTTGTCTTCTGGCTATTATTCACAAGGAACGCTCACAATAAACTCATATAAGAGCAGAATCTTCATTAGTGTAGAGGCAGTGTGTGTGTCTGAGTTGAACATTTCTTAGAAATAAATGCTGATGTAAAGAACAGCTGCTGCAGTCTGCTTTGTTCTGCTTGCCTTCAGTCCCCTCCTGTTTAGTGTCTGCAGCTCTCGCTCTTTCTGTCTTGCTTGTACTCTACAACGTTCAACATATTAATCTGTGCAGAAACACCACTGAATGTTCTGGCATTGCCACTAGGGAGGAGGTTAAATATCAGAAAAGGTCATAAAAAGGAGGGGCTGCAGAGTTTGAATGAAAGCCAAATCAGGAATGATGATGTAGAGTTAGGAACCACTCAGTAACCAAAGAATTTCTACCTATGCTTCTTGTGGAATGAAACACAACCATGACTTCAAATAGATAAATTCAAAATACAGGGACTGTAATAATCCCAAGCAATTTATATATGTTTTAGATTTATAATCTGGACTAGAGCTACCGTGAAGTATTTTTGCATTAATATTTTCATAGTCTAATGCAACCACACTAACATTATACAAATTGGTATGTTTTCCTAATCTTACATCTTTAGCCCTTTGATTCATATATTAATGCAACCATTCAAGATCATTTTTTAAGGTCCCCAAAGATAATCAAACATATTAACCATGATTTTATTTCTTGTTCATGTTTTAAAAGTTGAAATTTGATAATGTAAGAAAAAGGAACAAACTCTACGAGTATTCATACTAATTTGCATAAAAGAGCAGTGAAGCTTTTTTATACGAATTTTCAATATCTATGTCACTCCAGAATTAAGTTATAATTACATGAGTTGGAGTTAGAGCACAAACACCAAACTTGTAGTTTTTAAAGTTATTTTGAATTCAGTTATTTCTAAATGATGCCTTTAAATAAACTGTAAAGAAATCCCTAAGCCAAAAGTGTTTAGAAAAAAGTACTAGATTTAAAGTTAGAGGGCTGCTGAAGTATAAGAATTGTAAGACATTCTGTTTAAGGAAATGCAATTTCATACATCTTGCAAGAAGATATTATTAAAAGGTAAAATCTAGTGTTCAGATCTGCCTCAGTACTTCCTGGCATAGACTCAACAAGATGCTGGAATCATTCCCCCAAGATTTTGATGCATATTGACTTGGCACTGTCACCTAGCTGCTGAAGATTTTCTTGGCTGCACATCTATAATGAGAATCTTCCATTCTAACACATGACAAATGTGAATTGTGACCTGGCATACATAGGAATGGTACCTGGTATTGTCTTCTGTTGAGCCTTAGCCCATTTGTTTTGAGATTTCATGTGTTGTTGAGGTGTGTTTAGAGATGGTATACTCCTATGAAGTGTCATATGACATCATCTAGAAATTTTTATCCTCACAACTGCAACTCTCTGGATGTTTGCTCTTTTTTTTTGTCCAATTCTCTGTAAACTCGAAAGGTAGTTGTGCATGAACATGATTGTAGATGAACAATACATGGCTTCAAAATAATGTCACGTTTAAAGTCACCTTAATACCTCTTCTTCCCCTTTCTGGTGGTCAGTTTGAACTTAGACAAGTTATTTTTAGCATGTCTAGATGCCTAATGCATTGAATAGCTCTCATGTGAGTCTATGGTTTGCTATTTGTGTTAACAAAAAGTTGAACATGTGTGCTTAATACAGTGGCTGTACTGCTACAAATACCCTCAGCTAAATTGTTTAAATTCATAATTTTTATTTGAAAATCTAACAAAATTTGAATGAAGTTAAATCCCTAATTGCTCCAGTTAAACCCAAGAGTAATAAAGCAATGTAAAATAAAAAGCTTTATTACCATTTATTAATACCTCGTACTTCGATTCTAACAATAAAATCCCTATTTTCACAACCTGGTCGTGAAATATTGTATCTGAATGGGATGACAATGACTGTAAATACAAATCAAAGGTGATCATCATTTAGAAGTCAAATTGTGTAATGTCTGTTGCTCAGGTTTAAATCATTTACTGTATGCCTAAATAGTTTTTATAAAGGTTCTTTGGAATTGTCAACACTCTTGAAACAACCACATACCTCATTAGAGGAGTTATACTTGGAAGTAAATGAAAGCACTACATTTCAAACAAAGGGTGTGCAATATACAGCTGAATCAAAGTTTGCAAGTGAGGATGTGTGCACATACTCCTATTACCTCCTATAATTAAATAAAGAGGCAAATGTACCTTGCATTCATGCTCAAATTCCCCCTCAAACACACACATGCAGACCAATCTGTCTGTTTCATCAGCAAACTCAGCAGGAAGAGTATTAGCTATAACAACACTGTCTCTCTGGCTTTCTGTCTTTCAGCCCCTGCAGGCTCTACTGTCAAAGAATCAGAGCTCAAGTTCCAGAAAGTGATTTATATCATTAAGCAAATGAGATGCGTGAGCCCTTCAGCAATGCTGACTAAGTTATCACTTTCCACTCAAATTGTATATGTGGCCATACTGGTAAACAGAAACAGAGGATACATATTTTTCACATGAATACAGATCTGTTAATAGGCCTCCAAACATATGTAGCATGTCTGATTCAATAAAGTATCTGAACACTTCAGAGTGATGAGCTGGTGGTGTCAACAGCTGTTTCCATCAACCCTTGCTCAAATTGGCTTCATCCCTGCCACCTGATCAAGGCACTTGACCATCACAGAATGAGCCAACTCTTTTCTTCTCTCAGTACAATGTCAACTGCGCTATAGCACTTCTGAGCCTCTTAGCTTTACTCAGTCATGAGTTTTTACATATTGCACTGATAAAAGCAGTGCAAGATAGCATTGCAGACAGGGACGGGGGAGAATAAATGGACTGAAAAAAGAATAACTCCTATTTATTCTTATACTTCTTATAGCCCTTTTTTCAGTGTTTTGATTTATAACCTGCTGTTTTTAACCTTTCTACCAACAGGGTCACTGTCAGGGAGGGTGTGAGCTGAGGAAAGTGCCACCCCCGTGCCTGCTGACCACCTTCAAGCTTTAGCAACATCCTTTTGGCCATCTCCCTGCTAAGCTTCAAACATGGCTCTTGCAATCTGGATCAGCTTCAGCTGTTTTGTGGCTTTTAGCAATATTGCCCCATCCTCTCAAGGTAGGTTTTATCTCCATCGTATAATATTTAAAAAGGCTGTGCTTCCTTACAGTTTTCTTCTGTTTTTTTCTCTTTTTGTCACACTTAAATGTTTTAGATCATTAAATGCCATGTAATATCAGACAAAAATTATACAGTAAGTGAAAAATGCAGTTTTTAAATTATGATTTCATTTACTGAAAGAAAAGAAAAAAAGGGCTATGCAAAACAACCTAGATATATGTGAAAAAGTAATTCCCCTCTAATCCTTGGTGAAACAACCGCCATTAAGCATATGTGATAATTGGCAATGAGTCCTTTATATATATATTGAGGAATTTTGACCTAATCAACATCTTGCTGCATAGCTTGCTGCATAACCCAAATGCACTTAAGTTCAAAAACTGTTCAAATCTGATGATCGGATATTCTGATTGTTTTGGCCATGCTGAGCTCTCCCACCCATACCATTTCAGCTCAGTCTGTTTCTTAATGCTGAATCATGAACTGACCTTAACTGAGACCCGTGAGGCCTGCTCTGGTCTAGATGCTGTTCTGGGTTGTTTAGTGAACCTTCCTGGGAAGGTTCACCTCTCTTCCATGTTTTCTCCATGTGTGGCTCACACTATGGTTTTCTATCCCAAAGCCTTAAAATGGCTTTGCAACCCTTTTCAGATCTGATAGATGTCAATGACTTTATTTTTCATCAGTGGAGAAGTTGGTTCTTTACAATTGGGTGGGGGGTGCTATATCGGTTTGATTTTATTAACTGTTTCACCTTAATAATTGGAATCCTTATTTGAAAACTGAATTTTGTATTTATTTTAGGTCTTTTTGTCGGATATCAAAACTTGTTTGATACTTTGAAACATTTGGCAGTGACCAGAGAAGAAAACACTTTTTCATAGCTTTCTATTATGAAGCGAAATAAAAAAAACAGCTTTTTTTTTTTTATTCAGAGCTTGTACTCATTTATTTATTTATTTTTTGAAAATAAAATGTGTTTATAACCTCATATCGATTCCCTGAGTTGCGTTGTAATGCTGGGTAGAAGCTCCTAAGCACTGTTCCCTGTTGCAGCTCTGACTGGATTATTGCAAATGAGGATGTGATATTTATATGTTAGCTGTTTGATGAAGGTTGTAAGCGTATTGACTTGCTGACCAGGCTAGAAAAGCTGTACTTCATTAACTGTTTCTCATATGAGACGAAGCCAGGATGTGTGTGTAAGGTGAGAAGTGATGTGAGAGTGTCAATAAAATTTCTCGTCATCTTGATGTGAGGTGGAGCGTGGCAAGAGAATAAGAGGGAATCCGTGCATGTAGTGGTGCCATATGTGTGACCTCTTTGAATGTGCCATGTACCATAAGATATTGCATTTTCTGTGTGTGTGCGCTTAGCAGCAGGTGACCTGGCTGGGCTCAAGTAACGCTGGAGGGTGTGTGTCTGTAAATGTGTCGGAAGATGTGTATGAGAGACGGAGCAGAGATTGGAGGGAGGGTGAAGAGGAGGGGATGTTGAGTGTCCTGCTAGTGGCCCACCACACAGATAGCAGCACACCATCTGCTGTATGCTCTCAGTCAGCTTCATGCCAGCAATCTGCTGGGTGATGGACAGCTAGGATGAAGAGGAGGGGCTTCAGCACGACAGGGTCACCATATGGAGTAACGACGAAGGAGGAGTTTGAGAATATGCAGGAGAGAGAGTAAAATTAAAATGTGTTTATGCCCACTTGTGTGAGTATTGGCTCCACCATTCTCTGATTTGGAAGCTTCATTTCTAATTTGAGTAGGTACTGTTCTTTCCATCTTAATTTGGCAGCTTTCTGAAAATTGGATTTGCATACATTCTGCTCCACTCCATTTGTCCTCTGGTACGATGTGCATGGCTGTGAGTATTTGTGTGAAGATAAGCCTAAAATATCTGCATGACCTGGCTCTTCAGGACTATTAATAATGCATTAATAAATCAATTGAATATTATCTCTATTTTGCTCAGGAGCACAGGCACAGCATTCAGTTTGATGAAATTAAGATTTTTTTAAATAAATAATGGCACATGCTCATGCACACCCACACTGTTGTGGTGCTCAAAATGTTGGCAGTAAAAATTTGGCAGAGATTCATTGTCTCTATTGTAGTGTGACCAGAGGAGCGGGAGAGAAATGGAAAAGAAAACAAGGGAAGTAGGTCCTAAAGGAAGGGAACAAGGTTTTGATATGATGAGAGCTGCGGAAATCAGTCTCAGACTAATCAAAGCTCATTTGAAAACCTACATGAGCATCACACATGGCTTCACTGTCTAATGTCTACTCCTGCTCTCCCTTGGTGCTCTCTCTGACTAATCTGCCAGGCTTTAACCCCACTCCACTCCTGGCTGCACATTCTAATATTTACCACTAACTCTCACACATTTATTCTCCTCTTAAATCTGCTCTTTAGTAAAAATATCCCTAACCAGCATGAGCTTAGTAGGCATATTTCTTTCCCACATATCCCATCTTGTATCATGAAAATATTTCCACTTAAATAAGTGTGGTTCATTATTATTCTTCTAAACACGGACTCTGTGAAGCACATATTAGTAGCACATAACAGTGAAAAGGAAAATGATTTGAGGTTTAAATTTAAAAATGAATATTATTAAATATTTTAAAAACATCTGAAATTTGTGGTGTAGATTTGCTGGTGCTTCAGAGAACCTTCTTTTAGGGTGCGTCTCTGCCTATTCTTCTTTACAACATTGCTAAGCCTAGTTGTATTGGATGGAAGTTTCTTGCTACATATTATCAGCTGGTTTGAGGACTGACTTTGACTAGGTCATTGTAACATATCAAAATGCTTTGATCTAAGCCATTCCATTTTAGCTCTGGCTGTATGTTCTGGGTTGTTGTTCTGCTGGAAGATGAACCTCTGCTCCAGTAGCAAAATATTTGTATCTTTTTGTGTCCCTTTGTAACAAATGGCAAAGCTCTTGTTTGTTCTTTAAACATTGGCTTTCTTGTTACCAGTCTTCTATAAAAACCATATTTGAGCATAAATAATGGTTTTCTTGCTAACAAATTCTCCCATCTGAGCTGAGAACAATGAACCTCTTGGCTGCTTCTCTTCAAATAGTGCTCTATACCCCAAAGCTTGGTGTATAGACCAAGCTTTATAACCTAACTTTACTTGATCAGAACTTAATCCCTTATGGAGAGCTGTTTCATTCAAAATTAAATAAATATATAAATAAATATTATTATTAATACATTATTAATAAATATTCCATGAAATAAATAAATGTCACCATGAAATAAAACAAAATAAATATTTTAAAAAGAAACTTTACCTTATTTGTTTTTTTAATTTTTTTCAAGTTTTATTTATTTAATTTATTTATTTGAAGATTTATTTATTTTTTTAGGACTTATTTATTTATTTCAAGTGTTATTTATTTAATGATGTATTTATTTATTTATTTCATTGTTTATTCATTTCATAATGGTGTTTTATTTTGTGACACTTGTATTTTGTAAAGCTGCTTTACATATTTCATGGACTTTTATTTCTTAATTCCATTTTTATTTCAGGCTCTTTTATTTCATGTTCTTATATTCAAATGAGGGGGCAGAGTTTTCTCTGTGGAGTGGGGCTGCCATTGGTCAGAGTGAAGCGAGCAGAAAGACCCTGAACTTCAGCGCACCTGCATGAGGGCGAAACATGTGAGCTATAAGGGCTTGAACTGATGTCCCAGGACAATGAAAGAGGTGGAATATCTTTGGAGTCCTAAGGGAGCTTGTCTCCGTTTAATCAAAAGCTCTTCACAACCTACTCAAATCAACACAACCCAGTTGAGGCAATGACTACCCCGGAAAAACCATGCGTTTCAAAACAAGAGCATATGAGTATAGCTTAACTCCCCAGCTTGCAAGGGAAAGCAAGGCCTGTTGTGTTGACGCAGGGAACACAAACTCTGTCAGAGACAACTACCTTGTCACGACACAGGTACGTTAGTTCAAGACCTTACAGCTTGCAGCCTCTCATGTTCCACCCTCATGCAGATGCAATGCAGTTCGCTGTCTCAGTTCACTGCACTCTGACCAGAGCCGCTCCACAGAGAAAACTCCGCCCCTCATTTGAATATAAGGACATGAAATAAAAAGAGCCTGAAATCAAAACGGAGTTAAAAAATAAACATCCATGAAATACGTAAAGTAGCTTTACAAAATAAAAGTGTCACAAAATAAAACAGCATTATTAAATGAATAAACAATGAAATAAATAAATAAATGCGTAACTCTTGAAATAAATCAAAAATAAACAAATAAGGTAAACATTTCTTTTTAAAAGATTATTTTGTTTCATGGGGACATTTATTTATTTCATGGAATATTTCTTAATAATGTATTAGTAACAGTATTTATTTTTTAATTTAATTTTGAATGAAATACCTCTCCATAATCCGTGACCTGTTTGTTTGTTTATTCATTAGTCTTCATGATGGCGTTTGTTTACAAATGTTCTGTGAAAAGGAGGCCTTTACAGAACAGCTTTATTCCTATGAAGTTTAAGTGGTATGCCGATTCACTATGTTCACTAATTTAGTGACTTCGACAGGCAATTAGTTGCTCTGGAATTTGTTTCAGGGTACCAAAATCGAGGGGGCTTTATGCAAATCATGCCATGCTTTTCTGATGTTTACTTCAAAAATATATCATTCCACTACATAAATATGCTTTACTTTGTTTTAGTCTGTTATATAAAATCCAAATGAAACTAACTGAAGCTTATGGTTGTAACATGAAAAAAATGTGAAAAAAGGGGCATGAATACTTTTACAAAGCTTTGTACCTTGACAAAGTGAATGTCGCACTGACTTGATGTTTGAGAATGTACCCTAGTAGATGCGCAGTGCCATTGATGTGAAAATCCATTAGGCTTGCTTAATGTGGCAGGCATGGGAGGCAGCTGTGCTGTACGTGATGAAGCCCTGACACAGAGCTTTCAATTACAAAAGCAGCAGCATTGGTGTAAACATGGGGTTTTGTATTTATGTGCACTAGTGATGGCAGGCATACTATTATGGGACTATTTGTATTTTCTTCCTTTCAGACTGTAAATGTAATTTTGCAAACCCTCTCTCCGCTGGATATTTACATGTGCTGCTTGTACATGGGTGTGTACTGATGTGAACACACTGCAGACTAGGTGTGTGAGTTCAAGTGTGTGCTTGTGCCAGTTATACGTTGATGCCAGTGCCAGCTGACTGGTTGAATCTGTTCTCATCTCCCCTGTATTTAAGCCTTTGCTCTAAGATCAGTCGTGTAGAAAGGCCCCTGGCCCTTAAGTGCACAGGCAGACATTTTTATCTGTCTAGCCCTCCACTCGCCTGCTTTTTTTCTTCCCTTGCCCATTCCCCTGAACAGCAGCTATTATTTAAAGATGTGGGACTAGCTGTTTTTACACATCTTTTCGACAAAGTGCCTGCTCCCCAACTGTCTTTGGTTGGTGACATAATGTCTGGATGCAGACTGATCCCAGTGTATTATTTTGTTCTCTGTAAGGCATGGATGAGCTGCTATTATTCGCTACGTTCAAGGTGAAGAAATAATCAGACTGTTCTAGAGCTGCACAACACATTGAATCACAGTTGTAATCAAGATATCAGTGTGTGCTGTATTGTAATTGCAAAGGATTACCTGAGCTTAATATTTGGTAGAATACTGTATTTCAAGTGTCATCCATACAAATTCTGGAAACCAGTAATATATATCACTGCCTCCAAGGAACACACTTGATGTACATTTTTAGTGGCCCAGATGTTAAAGCTGATAAAGAATGGTGTGCACACTGTGATGAAGGCAAGGCAGGAAAAGAGTCAAGAAAATGGATGAAATATAATTGATATTGTAATTTTATTATTAGGTAATAGTACTCCCATGCCTAGTCAGTCAAAGAGTTAAAATTCAGAGAGAAGACCAAAAAAACCCGCTGACCTGAAATAACACTAGATATTGAATTTTATATAAAAAAGAAAAAGTAAAAAAGACTTTTGTTCTGGTACTAAAGTTTCTAACCTGTGACCTTTTCACAAATGCATAAGGATTGAGTCACCAGCTGGAAAATGGCAATAAAATTTTGAGAAAAGTCAATAAAGCAGTTATCCTCATAAACTTATTATGTGCACTTAGGTCCTTTATCGAACACCTTATTGCATTATCTGAGTAGTAAAAACTCATAGCTGTGCACTTTTCTTCGGACAGATCTGAACAACTGCCCATGCTCATAAACAATGTCTCTCATTTACGTCATTAAGTTATCGAAATCAGTTAAAACCTAAAAAAAAAAAATCTGTTATTAAAAATAATTCTTTACTATAAAATTAATTGATCCTGTTTTTAAAGCACAGCTTTTGTGTATGAATTTTCTGTTTCTTGACATTAATAGACTGGATTAAAATCGTACAAACATCTGTTTATCTAGGAGGAGTAACATGTTTACTAATGATTCTCTTTTACCCTGCAAAAACAGTTATCAAGCTTTATGGCAAATTCACTGAAAGTTTTCATTTTCAAATAAAACAATAAATAAGATGGTGATTTCAGCTTTCAGCAGTCTAATAATATGCAAAATGTCTCCCTGCTGTATCTTTGTTCTTGGATCTATGGGATTTGTAAGTTAATTGAATCTTGAATTGATTTTGAGAGCAAATTATTCTCAAGAGCAAATTTTTTTCAGTCTAAATAATACAACATAGCTACTGCACTTATGTTGTTTTTTGCAAGTATTTGAAGTATGGATCCAGCATCACATTGACTCATAATCATAAAACTTTAAGCAGTAGACTAGCTTATTTTCCATCTTTTTATTGATCAAAACCTGAGCTGATTAGGTGTGTGTTTTGAGACACAACTAAAAATACTTATTAATATTATTATTCCTGGAGCCCATGAATATTGCAAATCATCTGGATTTTGCAATAAAGAATTTTCAAAGTCTTGTTTTTCTTCCATGCCTTGTGTGTGCATGTATATGTGTGTGTGTGTGTGTGTGTGTGTGTGTGTGTGTGTGTGTGTGTGTGTGTGTGTGTGTGTGTGTGTGTGTGTGTGTGTGTTAGTGAAAGTGTTTTGTGTGTCTTCAAGCCTTTATATTCTTCCACATCTTATTAGCAACACTCTGTTCTTCTCACTTTTCCACCTCCTAACACTCACCTCTCATTTTCTTCCAATCTCTCTTCTGTTTCTTCCATAACACCTCAGCTATTACTCCCCCTCCCTGAGTTGTGATATCCTACACCCAAACAACCCACCACCCCCAAATCCCCCTTCTTATGCTGGACTTCTATTTCTCTTGTGGGAGCTTTATGTCTTTCTCTTCTAACTCAGATTTTTTACTTTGTATTTTTCCAACCCTCTCCAGCCTGTCACTGTACCCCATTTTCTGTTCAGCCTCCCTCCTTTAGATTAACCCAGCCTCCTCCCAGCTGCTCTGTGTTTCTTTCTTCACCCCTTTCATACCATCTGTTATTCACATACAGCTCTTATCATTGTCATTTTTCTCTCTAACGCTACTTTACCGCTTATAATCTTCTCTCATCCCTCGTTTGCTACCTCCTCCTCTGTCGTCCTTGTTGTTTGGGGTTTCTATGCTCTTCAAAGCCCTTGGCTGCGAGCAGTAGATCACAGCGAGGCCTGTGTGAGTGAAAGGTTAATGGATGGCCTTTGAACATATATTGGAAGTAGGGGGTGGGTGGGCAGAAAGAGGGACATGCCGGGGCAGAGAGGCAGCGTATTCTCTGAACACCTTCCTTTGAAGTATGACGCAGGTCACTCTCATGTGCCTTTGCTTGTACACGGGGGTTGTGCCATTTTGTTAGTTCAGTCGTTCACAGTGTTAGTGCAAATGTGTTTGTAACAATTTTGTTTGTGTTTGCTTGTATTCATATGTGTACAGGGGCATGTTGGCTTGTATATATTGATTTGTGTACAACAAGCAAACTCCTACAGAAAAGAAAGGGGACTGTGCTCCTGTCTGTGCAGTCGTGTGATAGCCCCATCCTTTCTCTTGTGATCTCTTGATAACTTTGAGGCTTTGCATCGTTGAAGGACGGTATTTGTGTATTGGACATTGACATCGCTGCTTTGACAGTGTCAGCATAAATCTACAGTGATCTTTTTCATGTTTTGTCACGTTACAGCCACAAATTTTTCTTGTAATTTATCAGGATTTTACTGATGAACCGACACTACGTGGTGAACAATCAAGCAGTGGAAGAAGAGTACATGGTTTTCAAGCTTTATTCTTTTTTCTAATAAAAATCTGACAATTCAGCATTCAGCCCAAGAACAGTTCTTTAGAGAAACATATTTTACTGCAGTTACCTTTGCAAATGTGCAGGACTATATCTTTACTCAACCGTGCACATTAGACACTGAAATGTTTCTACTTTACTAATAAGAAAGACACAATATGACCAAAATATTTAATAAACCCTTTATGCATTAACAAACTTAAGTAAGAACCCATTCTTAACCCATAGTGTTTAATATCATGTCGGCCCAACCTTTGCGGTTATAACAGCTTCTGGGAAAGCTTTCAACCAGTTTTAGGAGTGTTTATGGGAATTTTTGATTCATCCTAAAGGTGTTCTATTAGGGTGAGCTCATCTCTGTTTTTGTGGACGTTTATTTGTGCAGTGGTATGCACAGATGTTGGAACAGGTAAAGACCATCTCAAAACTGTTAGCACAAAGTTGGAAACCTGAAATTGTCCAAAATGACTTGGCATGCTGCAGCATTAAGAGTTCTTTTTTACTGAACAAAATAGAACGAGCGCCACTCCTGATAAACTGAACCCCACCCAATGACATGCAGACAGGGGAGGCAGGGGAGACAATGCCTCACCTGTCATCATAACAATGATAATAGAAAATTAATTAGTCCACTTGCCTGTTTTTATAAATTTGTTTCCTGCAATATTTCAACATTTTTATGGTCAAAATTGCAGAATTTATGCATTGCCTGTTCAATTACATGGAAGAAGTGCGAGGTGAGGCAGTGCTGTACCTCTGGTGGTGATGTCACACAGTGAATGAAGCAGGGAGTTGGAGATGCTCATTTCTGCCTCTATTTGTATCACTAATACATGTTTGATTACACGTACTGCATATGCTGACGTTCCAGTCTGTCTAATATATTTCGTAAATGCATGTGACATATTTAGTTATTCTTATTGGCCACAGTGAAAATTTACAGGGTGAGAGGCATGAAGTACCGTGCCACTCTGATGGGGGGCAGTGCTGAGCACCATAGGCACAATGGGCAACAGGTTCTCCTCATTGAAAAGACTGAGAAACAGAAAAGATCTAACAAATACAATCAGAATGGAAACAGTCCAGGACTTCTCCTTCATGATTATATCCATTGAAGCAGCCTGACTTTTAAAAATAAAGGCAAAGAGGATTTTTATGACAGAGTGACAGATAGGCACATGAACTTCATATACAAATAAAGGTAAGATCATACATGATTTTCAATTTTAATAAAAAAAGATTAGCCCCCAAAAACATTTAAATTAAAAAAATAAAATTTGACTAGATATTAAATATTATTTTTTGCTATCGTATTGTTAAATAGTATGAAACTGATCAAAGCATAATTAATAGGTGGTAAAACAACTTAGTGTTCCAATTAATGTCAAAACTGAAATGTAAACTTATATTTTGGGTTTTATATATATGATTCCAGAGGAGTTAGTGACTCACCAGTCATGAACCTCACCGCACGTCACTGACCTTACCATAATATCCTCTGCACTAGACTTTACACTTGATACAATGCAGTGAGGCAACTGCCATTCTCATGACAGCAGCCAAATCCAGTCTCCTTTACTGGATTTCCAGATAGGGTGGGATGATTTGTTGCTCCAAAAAACATGCTCTCGGGTCCAGTGGCAGCATGCTTTAAAATATTATATGCTTTGCTTTACATTGCACTTGGTGATGTAAGGCTTGGATGCAGCTGCTTGGCCATCAAAATTCTCCGAAGCTCTCTATGCCCTGTTCTTGAGCTGATCCGAAGGCCACATAACATTTTGAGGTCTGGTACTATTGAGTCTGGAGAAAGTTGGTGACCTTTGCAGAAAATGTGCCACAGCATCTATTAATCCTGCTCAGCCTTATTACTTGACCTATCACTCTGTGGCTGAGTTGCTATGATTCCCAGTTGCTTCCACTTTAACCTAAAACCACTAACAGTTGATTGTGGAATATTTAATAGTCAAGAAGCTTCATGAGTGGACTGATTGCACAGTTGGCATACTGTCACAGTACCAACTATTTCACTACTAATTTTTTGCAGAAGTAGTCAGTGGCTGGAAGTGTTTAGCACAACTGATTCAGTGACTTGGAGGGGGAGTGAATACTTTTGGCAATATAGTGTAGCTAAAACTCAGATGGAGCGTGTTTTCAAGTTGTGCAACTGATTCCTAATTGTATTTATGTCTGGAGTTTTACTATGCCATTCTAATACATGAATAATATTATGTATTAGCGTGGCCTAGTCAAACCCGTAGGATGATGCTGCCATCACCATGTTTCACAGTGGGGATAGTGTGTTCAGGTTGTTGTGTAGTTTTAGTTGTTTTCCTCAGAGCATTGTGCTTGGTAAAAAATATTCTTTCAACAGACTGTCTCACCAGAGTTGTGAATCAGAGCAGTTCATCCAGAGTTACTATTGTCCAATTTATTGCTTCTGAGAGTATTTAATTTAGATGGACATTCTTTCTTCTTTATAGGTTTGTACTTACGCCATAGTCTTTCCATTTTCAGATGATGGACTTAGTAATTGAGATGTTGAAAGCTTGGGATATTGATTTATAACCTAACTTTATTTAAGCTTCTCCACATCTTTATCCCTAACCTGTCTGCTGTGTCCCTTTGTCTTTATTAATGTTCCCTAAAAAAACCTAGTTGACCATCAGAGTACAGCTATATTTGTACAGAAATTAAATTACATGCATGTGGACTCTATACCAAAGTGGCAACTTCTGGCAATTGAATTCACTGGTTTTTATTTTGGGGTATCAGAATAAAGGAAGTTTAACACAAATGCACAACACACTTCACAGCTCTTTATTTGGAAAAAAAGAAGAAGCATGAGACCATTCATGAAACCATTTTCCTTCCATTTCACAACTATGCACTCGTTTGTGTTGGTCTATCACAAAAATCCTGATGCAAGGCGTTGTGTCTGTCGGTACTAACCATGTTGTGGGCTTCAGTGAGTGTTGTTTGTGGACTGTAAATTCATAATAACTGACAGCAAGCTTAGGTTGACATCCAAGGACAATGAGTAAAGGAAGGATAGAGGAAAAATAGAGGGATAAGGACAGATTAACAGTGTGAAGCTGGTAAAGCAGTATAGGATTAGAATACAATGGAAAGGCAAGAAGGGAAAAGTGGAAATAAAGGATGAATGGAACAAAATATTAAGACACTGGGTGAATGAAGTGATTTACAGATGATGATAATGTAGCCTAAATGACAGACTTTGCAAAATTGGATACTTTGATAAACTTTGATAAATTGGATGAGGGTTTGAGGGATGGGGTTAAGGTAAAAAAGATTAAACATAAAGTGTATTATACTGTAGTTGAATCAAAAGAAATACTAGAGGTAAGTATTTGAGGTATTCAGATGTGTAATGGGTTAAAGAAAGGCATTGGAGCTCCTGAAATGGCACGCAGTTTCAGTGACTACTCGTAGCCAAAAATTGATTATTGTGTATGCCTGTCTTGTAAAAGTACACACAAACACACACAAACTGCCCACACATCCAGTACTCTCTCTTAGTATATAAGAAGGTTAATTAAGTCTTTAATACAGCAGCAGAACCAGACTTTGACACTCATCTTTCCTAACAACTCTCCGGATGCAGCTCGCACACACAAATCTTCCTAACAGCTCCTCCACCCTTTCCCTTCCACTCCTCACTTTCCCTCCTACTTTTCATCAGTTTCATTTTTTCCTCTTTTCACTGTTTTCCTAACTTTCCTGTATCTGCTTTTCTGTCACCTCTTCATTTCTTTACCTCCCCCCTGGCTGTTTCCCTGCAGCACCTGCAGCTTTACTCCACCACAGTGTTTACATGAATCTATATGAATCTGGGTCTGACTCACTGTCTCCTGGCTTGCCCTCTGTAATATGTGCTGGAAACAGAGAACAGAGAAAAGTTGTGCAGGGCCTTCTACATCGCTCCGCTCTCTCGGGAAATGGAGGATACTCTCCACCGGGTGAATCTCCTACTTTTTGGGAAGGCTGATTTTTATTTTCGGCTATGCTGTTTCGCCCTATTGAGGCGATTTTATTGGATAATTAGATGCCAGCACTGGCAATAATTTGGTTTGACAGTATGAGCACGTCTAGTCTCGCCTTCCCACTCAAGTTTGTGTGTGTGTGTGTGTGTGTGTGTGTGTGTGTGTGTGTGTGTGTGTGTGTGTGTGTGTGTGTGTGTGTGTGTGTGTTGTTCTGGGTCTCAGAGGCTTTTTTTTAACTGCCCATCTTAATCTCTTTGCTTTCGCATGCTAGTTCCCCCCAGAGCAAAGTTTGTCAACACACACAGAGAGTTCTGGAGGTTGAGGATGGATGAGGGTTGGTGCTCATGTGTATCTGCCTCTAAGACACGTATGTGTTTGCACAGGGATGTGTGTTAGCAGTGGGGCATGTTTAGTTCTCTTATGAATGATGTAATCTTATGGACTGTGCCGTAATTCAGTTTAGTTAGAGGGCTGGGCCGTAGAAGATAGAGTGTTGAGCAAATCTGAACAATAGAGTTTTTTTTTTCTCACCCGATATGCCTTATTCCTTTTATGCCAGAACTCTCGTGCCTTCCAAAAAAGCATGTAACAATAATGATCCCCTAATTTCTAGTTCTTTTTTCTCTTGATAACCATTCTCATATATCTTGTTATCTGTTTTTGGCTTGAGTCAGCTCCATCAGCATGGATATGTGCCACCTTGGCCCTGCTTTGTGGTCTGACTTTACAGTAAAGCTGGTGACTCCACATACAGTCACTCCTCATCTCATCTTCTGCTTTGCCTATAGCAGACAGTCAAAGGAGTCAGAGATGAGATAGGATCCCAGCTTTGAGGCCACCATTCCAACCATACGCAGAGATGCAAACACACACACACTCACAGTGTCCCACAAGCTCATACAGCCCCCAGCCTGAGCATCATCATGTTAGGCCTTTAGGTTTGTCTCAGAGTGTCACTTTGTCACAACTTCTCAGCTTGAAGGCTGCCTGAATGTGACAGTTCTGGCTGCACTGCCTGAGCTCGTCCACAGTGACAGGCCATGCTCCAGCGAGTCATTACACTAACTTCGAGTGCTAAGTGACTCGCTAAGATGCGGCGCTAAACTGATAAAGTGGTGTAGAAATTGGTCTGGATAAATCTCATCGAGAGAAGGGTTTCCATCACAGAGACCTCTTGGTTCTGTTCAGTGACTATAAAATTTACTGTACTCCCTTGCCAGCTTTACTGTGAAACTTGAAAATCGTGAGAGAATTAGGTTTTTGATTCTAACCTATAGTAGTAGGTAATAGTGTTCAACTTTAGATTTATTTTAAAAATTTATATGTTAAGGATCACATTTAAACCCAATTTCTGCTCTAGAACAACTCCTCTGTAAAAAAAAAATAAATAAATAAAAAAAAAATAAAAAAAAACTTCTGGCACTTTTCCTATTTTCTGGACTAATGGTTGAAAATTATTAAGGACTGCAGCAAAAGAGGCACTGATTATCCAAAAAGACAGTTTGCCAGTTAACAAGTCAGCCATGGGGTCACCAGGTTCCACAAGTTATACCTTCTTTTGTGACTTAATTGCAGAGCTTTTCACAAACTGCAACTCTTTTCAATCCATTATAACTGAGAAAACAGACTGTGGAGCTTTCAAAATGGTGTCATCCTGGGTCAAATTGTCAGACATGTTGAAATCAAGGTGCTTTGATGTTTGAATCACAAAGTAGAAGATGAAAAGTTTTTTTTATTACTTTTCACCTAAAACAATTTTGTCTTATTTATGCTACAAGTGCATATACTATTAATGGAACATAATCAAACCTTTTTAGTAGTAAATTTTTTTTGTTACAATTCAAATTATCTTAACATAAATGCTATTGTTCTCATTCATATGTATGTTTTTTTTTTATTTGTTTTCAGAATGGTGTGTTGACCTGAACTTAACGTTTTTAACAGTTAGAGATTTGAAAGCTCATTGCTACAAAGGTTATATAACCAAGAAGTGAAAGTCTAAATATTGATCTCTGACTTTTTTGATTTATACAGATATTTCTTTGCTTTTGTAGAGGTAAAAATAAAATGAACCTGTTTAAGATCGTACGAGACAGGCATGGACTGTATTTGCACAAAAACTTATAATGCGATACACTGTAAATGCCTTTATTTAAAACAGAAGTGCAATGAATTATTACTTCTGCAGCTTAGCCATCCATCCATCCATCCATCTTTTATACTGCCATTACACAAGTTCACAGTCCAGCGTTATCTTCCTGTGCACTTGGCCCTGTCAAAAAAGTTGTGCAGTATGAGAGTCACGGCTCTCAGGAACCACGTAAACCAGACACGTTCACCAATGCTGCAGAAGCAATCCAACTGCTCAAAGTTTCAGCATTGACCCAATAAAGACTTAACTAAGTCTCATAGTATGGACTGCAGACACTCTTTCTTTGCTGATAAAGAAATGCTCACCTTAGAGTGCAGAATGCTTGAAACTAACAACATGACAAGGCAAACAATTATCTGACCACTTGGGTGCACTCATTGAGTATTGCAATTTAATTTCCAGATGATCAGCTGTTCCATGCATATAGAAAAATCAAACAAGATTGTGACATTACAGCAAAAAAAAAAAATTACATTGATTCCAATACAAATGCACTGTGTAAACCAGGAGGGGGTCAAAAATGCACACATACCTCAAAGACATGACAGGATTGATGTTTCACAAAACATGCTTAATTTCCCCACATTGAAACCCACTAAACATTAATGTACCATCATAAATGGTAAGATAGCAAATAATGTACAGCTTTAGTTTCCAAAGTTTGGCTCTCTTTATTTTTCATAACTGGAAATATCTCAAAATTTGTCTTTGTTGTAAGTGAGAGGAAAGTGTAGTGGCCCTTCTTTCATCATTTGACCAGAAGTGCACAGCAGGAGATGAGGATCAGGAAGCTCTGTCCTACTCTAAGTTCTGCACAGCCTGACAACACTTCGGTCACTACAGCACTTTCACTGGGATGTGATGAACCACAGTTTAACCATAGGAGCAGTATGGAGGGGATGTTTTTATGCTTTTGTAACCGTAACTTTGTAAAAGCTTTGCATAACTTGATACAGGTAACTGACAAATGCCTAGTATGAGAATTAAGAAATGTGGAAAACTTTAAAAGTTCCAAAAACTTCTCACTGACACTGTTACAAATAAACAGAAAAAACAATGGATGCAGGCTTCCTCTCTTGAGTTGTGTGAAATCTTTTTAAGCATTTTTGTTTTTGTACCTCTGTCCAGGAGCATGATATTAATGTGTGGGTAATAATGGTGGGGAAAGAATGAGTGAATAACGACTAGTCTTGCTTGTGCAAAATTATGTTCTTGTTTAATGGTCTAAGCATCTATCAACCCTCAGGCTTTAATTACTGTGTGAGGATAATGAGTCAAATTCAATCAGTTCTCTCTCTTGCTCTTAATTTGTATGGAGCTTCTACTTTGAAGCCAACCACTTGAAGCTCTCACACTAGCTGCCCTGGAGTAACACCAGGCTTCTGTCAGTGGGGTGTGTTTATGCGTGTGACCTCTGTCTCTTGCACACCGACACATCCATGCAAATTAGATTGTATAATTGCTTGATTCAATAGTCTCACATGCGACAATTGTTAAGTGTTTATTGCAAATGCTGTGACTCATTCAGATAAGTCACAGTGCGACTTCAAGAAACTACATTCACCTATACAAATGGCTAGTGCTAAGAAAGAGTCTTTGTCATTCAACTAGTCTGACTGTCAATACTAAACGGTCAAGTGTGTGTACATATGTGTGCATGTTGTGTGTTTGAAGAGATTCTGAAACCTTAATGGATTCCTGCAGAGTGAAGGACAATCGTTGCCCATGGCCAGTCCAAGCTTATCCTCTGCTCATCTCATCTCAGCTCAGAGCCAGCCGAATCTCGAGCTAGGCCTCGGGCCATCTGGCTGCCACTCACCACACACAAGCACATGCACGCATGCATGCGCGCGCGCACACACACACACACACGCACACACACAGGGAGTCACATGTGCGTGCACTTACTCAGATGTAAACACTGAATCCCAGAATTCCATGCTTGTTTAAGGATATACCATTTAAAAAATCTCTGCATAAATATAAAGTGCATCCGTCTGTATTTACAGTATGAAATCCAACCTTAGTCCTGCATGTTGTCAGGAAGTATTTGAACAGGTGTGAAATACGTAGGTGTGAAACACGACACAATATGGGTAAAGCAAGGATTTGTTCCTGCCTGAAACAGACAAGTTGTCATGGCTGATGCCACCTCTAAAGAGCAAAAGTTCAGTAATGGATATGTTCAGATATGGTTAAAAATGTACGTGGGTAAATATATTTACCCAATAGATAGA
Organism: Anableps anableps; assembly: GCA_014839685.1. NCBI lineage: Eukaryota > Metazoa > Chordata > Actinopteri > Cyprinodontiformes > Anablepidae > Anableps > Anableps anableps. The sequence continues at coordinate 20,198,878 of CM026083.1, read as the reverse complement.
TCTGTCCTACAAAATATGATGGTAAAAAAATAGGTTCACATTTTTTAAGCTGCTTTCTGTACAAGTGAACTTAGCTCTATAACATACTGTGAAATTTTACTAGGTTACGGTAGGAGCAGAGATAGACCAGTCAATTGGCCATAGACTGCCAATGTTTCCACAGTCTGCTCTTATTCTTTCATGCATTACTTGGGGATAATCAGACCTGAACCATTTTTTACAAAAAACAAACCAGAAAACAAATAAGAATGGATGGATGAAAATATGAATCAGCAGGTCAGACTTGAAGGAAAACTGGAAATGGATATTGGCCAGTAAAAAAGACATTTTTGCATCTCTAAGGACATTTTTCATATGAGTAACTTTATTAGGTTAAAACTAAGTTCTTTTGGAGTTATTATTGCATTTTGGAACAGTGGTTAGCAGTGCTGCATCTCCCTGTGCATGTACTAGATTTCTCCTAATAGTCCAGCTTCCTTTCATACTCCAGACGTGTCGGTTATGCTAACTGGCTGCTCTAAGTATGAGTGTGTGTGCTATGTTGTGTGTGTATATGTGTTTTGTTTATCTCTGTGTTGACTCTGTGATGGACTACTTACCTGTTCAGGTTAGATATAGGCATACAGATTTTTTAAAAGGTTTCAGTCTCTAAAATTTCTGGCCAAAGCATTTCTACAATTCAAAGTCCTTTCCAGATTCAAGTGAATTGTGCGGAGTGTCTGCACCAACAGATATAGCAATATTACTATTCAAAGGGTGGTGCCAAACACAAAAGCAGTTAAGAAAATAGTGAGTCAGGTCTCAAACAGCAATGATGCTTGTTGAAATACAAATTATTAAAATTTGAGATTTGCTATAGTATTTTCCCCATTTGGATAATCTATCTCTCAAGAACAAGGATGCAAAAATGCATTGATATCACTATTCTTCCCTCTTTTTATTATTTTATTTTAATAAAACAACATTTTTAAAAAAATAAGTTGCTAAATTAGAAATTAGAAAACCTTTTGGACAATTAATTCTTACTGTTGCTTTTACTAGCTGTCACAGTGACTTATTGAACGAAGTGATGGACTATCAACATGGTGGCAAAAAATTGATATAGACTCATAATTTGGTCAATGGACAGCTGGCGTGACGGCATATCCAGAATTAGTGGCTCAGTTTAACAGAAAAAAGTCTAAGTCCCACATGTACCTTTAATATAAATATTAATGTGTGTATGAGCACTGGCGACGCGCTAGGCCAATACCTGCACAAAAAGAACAAACTATGTTGTGAACTTAGGAGAATTGATTGTGGTTACCGTCTTAGTATTCGTACAACTCTTAGGTTTAGCATTAGCAGCTGGGATAATGGAAACACAATTTCATGCTTTTACAAGGACTATATGGACATATTTTTATGAAATTTAGTGAGAGAAGATGAAGAGAAAACAAATAAATAAGGTAATATTGCTGGAGTAAATTGACTCTTTACCACTTATCAGCTTTACAAAGTGAATTTGTAGTATTAGGCTTAGTAGCATGTTAGCACTTAAGTAGTTAAGTGCTGCAAACAAAGCAAAACACAATGAAATAAACCTTATTTACACAGTTTGCTCCTAAATTTATTTTCTCTGCCCAAACACAACATCTTACAGTGACATGACTCTCGGCAGCGTTCTCAGAATATGGAGTCCAAGAGGCCCAAGGGCAGAGAAGACTTTGCTGCTGCTTTCAGTGTAGCAGCTGGGGTGAGTGTCTGCTTGTACTGGCACATGTCAGGCATGCGGAGCTACCGTTTCGATGCCATCTTCTTCCAGCAGGTTGGAAAACTATTTGTCAATATTATAAGAGACACCATCTCTTCTTGGGGAATCTATAATTTTTTCAGATTCTTGCAGAAGCTCAGACAGCCAGAATCAGGCGGCTAGTCTTATTTTGGGTCGGGGTACAATCACTGGATACACAAATAGCAGACCATACTTTACTTTGGATCCAAGGTTACTTTGAAGATGCTGCCTATTACTCAGCCAGCAAGATCAAGATGTTCACACACCTGTACTCTGCCATTGCAGCCTGTGGAGAGCTGTGGGCAAAGAGAAAGAACATGCTGCTGTGCATAGAGTTTTATAGTTTTATGATGTCATGGGGATTCCAGCTGTGAAACTTCTCCTTCCTGGGAGATGTCATGACATAATGATCTGCATTCTGAGATTGAGTTTTTACCATTTTATTTTTTGTTCTCTGTATGTTGTTCCATCCTTGTTCCCTCCCATGGCTGAGCCCAACACTGCTGTTGGCCCTCTTCACTTCTTCCCTCCTCTTGGCATATTATATGGTTCTAATTGCTGGCCAGCTGTAGACTGCTGTGTATTTACACTGCAGGGTAGTTAAGAGAACAAGGCCACACACTGGCACTACGCATTGTAATCCCACTGTGATACCACAACTCGGAATGTTTGTATGCATGCTAGTGTTTGTGCTTGATTGAAACATGCACACCAGTATGTCTGTGTATGTGCTAATTTGCTTGTGTGGGCTTTTGCATTTGAGTGTGGACTTGTTTGTCTGGCCTCGCCTGCTGTTTGCATCTCCGTGTGCTTTAATTAGTATGCGATTTTTGCATCAAGGCTTTTGTGATTTGGCACTGGCACTGCATGCTGGCGAGGCATAAAAGATCTGAAGTCTTTCTGTGCTAGTCATTCAGCCCTAATGGCTTTAGTTACACAACTGAACTGAAGTCCCTATTGCATAAACAAATGGCATTTAGAAATATGAGCAAGTCCAATGTGAGTGAGTCATGTTGCACAGTTTCATGACTGAAATGACTGACACTGACATTAACCCAGATGGACACTCGTCCTGAATGGACAGCATATGAAACTTAAGCAGTGTTAGCTCAGTTTCAGGAAGGGATACCGGCCTTACTCCGTGTATTTTAGCACTAACAGTAAAGGAAAGAGGCTGAGTCAGTGTCCTTGTCTACTGCTGAGCCTGTCTTGCAGGGGGAGGAGCTGTGCAATGAAAGGCTCAGTTTATAAAGAACTTCCACCTTATTAAAGTAGATCTAGTGCTGTTCTATCTAGATTTGACAATATGCTTACAGCCAGTTCTGTATGGTCACATCCTTCCTACTGATATTGCAAGAGGATCTCAGTCAGACGTCTGGTCCTTCAGTAGAGTGGACAGCACTACACCTAAAGGTTTCAGATGCAGGTTGAATTCCTAGGACATTCCTCCCAAAGAACGTTATACATTTCAGGACCATGGACAGAAGCTTTCACAATCAATGGGATGAGACTCACTGCAGAAGAAACCTGGTTAATCGTCAGTTTTAATTTTCCAGTTTTCTCAGTGCCTTTATTTGTATTCAGTTTTTTCTTGCACCTGCACTGCAAAGGATGTTGATAGCCATTTTGTTATTTTTGTGTGTGCCTAATTACATGAGCAGTTAAATGCACGTAGTTATGGAGAGCTAGAGAGACAACGAGTGTCTCTCTCAGAGGCTCTTTGCAGCCCTCTTTCATGCCTCTCAGTCTGGCTCAGCGATTAACCCTGAGTACCTCACTGTCCCATCTGACCCTTCTCCTCTCAGAGCTGCTGCAGTACATTGACATTCCTCTCAGTGGGCTGATTACTAGCAGTAGGTATGCAAATGGTGTACAAAGCTAATGTGAAAGTTTGCAAAGACACTAATTTTCTGTTTATTTTTTTTTTTTTTTATTTTTTCTTGTTCTACTATTGCTTCCTCTTGAACTCAGACTGAATCTAAATGTTCAGCTCTGTTGCATTGTTTAGGTGGAACAAACACATAATACTGGGACGGACACATTTTTCCTCTATGCTGTGGGAATGAGCATCATAAGCTGTTGCCTGGTTGTGTGTAGGAGTTTGTTAACATTTGAAACTCTCACAGTTTGTTTCACAAGTGGTGCCATATCTCACTGGAGAAGCTGGTTTGGCTGCAAACCCCTTTATGCCAATATGGGAACTGTGATGTTCCAGTGTGGAAATGGAATGGCCAGGCTGTGCATTACTACTCATCAAATGCAAGACATTAATGGATAATTTGTGTTTTACATCATTACTTGTTCAACCAGCTCTTGTCAGACACTATATGTAATATTTACAATGATGCTGAATAATAAAAAGCCTTTTGAAGGTATTAAAGTTTAGTGAATAATCAATAACGGGCTCTCCTTTTTCCCTTTCCAGCTCTAAGCCGGTCAATGATGCCATTCGGTCTGATGCGTCGGGAGCTGGCATGTGAAGGCTACCCAATCGAGTTGCGCTGTCCCGGAAGCGATGTCATCATGATTGAGACGGCCAACTACGGCCGCACCGATGACAAGATCTGTGATGCAGATCCCTTTCAGATGGAGAATGTGCAGTGTTACCTGCCTGACGCCTTCAAGATAATGTCACAGAGGTAAGTATTGATCTGTTTGGATCTTGTGCATGTGTTAGTGCAGAGTCAGAGCCTGCTATTGGCAGAAGAAACAAGATACTTTTTCACACCATACTCCCTCAAGAATTCCCAGTTTTTCAATGCTGTTGTGCACTGTTTGAGGACCTACATCTTTTTGAAGGAAATCCAAACCTTCCAGCAAACAAACTATAAATACTTTTTTTAAATAGTTGTATAACACCAAAGCTTTTGGTGAAATATTTAACTCTACGATAGTGTTAGGTCTTATTTAGTTCCGTGTGGATGCATGAGTGGGTGTAAGAGAATGCATGAGCTTGGGAATTGTTGCAGAAGCGTTTGTAGGGCTTCCCACTGTTGCTCTCCTTGTTTGAGCTCAGCATCCTCTTCCTCTGAGCTCAGATCAATGGGAACCCTCTCCCAGCTATCCATCACACATGTAATGGAGGCAGAGGCTTGGGGGAGAGCGCAAGAGAGCAAGGGAGGAAAGCAGCAGGGGGTGGAGGGGAGTATTGAGAGACTAAAAGAAGGAAAAAGACTTCCAGAAATGATGGGATGATAGAGTGAGTGCAGCAGAGATTTCAGATATGAAGTAAGAAAAAGCCTGCACAGGGGAGGAATGCTCAAAGCTGGAAAAAAAAAATCTGTATATTGAGAACCACTGAGTGCATGCAAATGAGTTTCTTTTTCTCTCTGTTTATGTTGCTCAGGGTGTGCAGACATGAGAGAGTACGCTGAAATTTGGTTTAGATGTAGAAGTAATATGCAATTAAGTGTTCCACAAAGTTCGTAGTGTGGAGTATTTGCCTTTAATCTTCCTCACCCACCCGATTCACCCTTCCCTGTTCTCTCACCTCTAATTGCTCCCACTCACAATCCCTTAGGAGGGGAGGCTCTGACGTCATCCACCCGCTCTCTGCCTCCCTCCTTGCTTCTTTCTATCCTTGATCCTTTTCCCCATTTTCCCCTCCCTGCCTGTTTCCCACCTCCCTTCGGGTGTAGCTGTCACATGATCTAGTGTAGTGTGAAATTACTCCCATCCCTACTATTCCCTCCGTCTTTCTGAGCCTGAAGATGTTTCTTTTATAACCACTCCTCTTTGTCTTTCTTACAATGGCACTCATCATTTTTTATCGCTTACTCCCCTCTCCCCCCCTCTCCCCCACTCTCTTCTCTCCCCTCCTCCCCTTGTCCATCTCATCTCTCAGGTGTAATAATCGCACTCAGTGTGTGGTGGTCGCAGGGTCAGATGTGTTCCCAGACCCCTGCCCAGGGACCTACAAGTATTTGGAGATCCAGTATGAGTGTGTCCCCTACAGTGAGTACTGAGACCCCGTCACCTCCTCTGGCTTCCCCACCCCTCTCACCCCATTCATCACCCCTTCCATCCTTACCTCTATCTTAACCTCAACCCCCCTAGCCCCTCTTCAACTTCCCTCAAGAAGTGACAATTCAGTCACATGTACACACTTTGTCTCTCTGGATTTCTATACCACAATAAAGACAAAACAAGACACACATGAGTCCTCATCTGCTCTCTCTTTCTCTCTCTCTTTCTTCTTACTCTCTGGCACATTGCACAGACACAAACACAATCACAGAGCACTAAACCTTTTTTCTCCATCAACAGAGTGATGCACCAGTACCTGAGGGGGATTTTCACATGGGGGGAGATGGTCCACAAACACTGGGTCTGATAAGCACTTCACTCACATCTACTGCAAACATGGGGTCAGCCCCTATTGGTGATCACAGCGGTGTAACAGACACCGCCCCTAACTCACACGCTGATTAACCCGGGGGCGTGCTTCTGTCTTTATCTGCTGCCAAACACCTTTGCTGTCCCTCTGATTCTCAATAAAAAATAAAATTGGGCTCAGTGAGACTCTCAGTCAGGGGTGTGCGTAGAGTGTTTGCCACACCTCACAGAAGGAAATGTTAACACAAACAGGCAAGGGGCTTATTTTAGAGCACATGACCTGCAGTGCCGCACGTTTTACTGTCCCCATGGTAACGGCTGGCTTTCTGGCTGCTCTGCTCAAAAGTCTGAGGCAGGTGTGGGCTGCACAAATCTACACTTGCACAAACAAAAAAAATAAAAAAAAGAAATGAAGGGGGGATGCACAAATTGCTCTTTTTCTCTCTGACTCTTCCTGTCTGAGCGAGCATCTACACACAGATGAGAGCACACTCGCGCAGCCCAAAGAGCAGACACGACTGTGATTATATGGTGTTGTGTTGATCCTCGCTCATGTGAAAATCTCCGCTCAGTCTCCCCCTCTCCCTCTCATGTATTATTACGCTCAGCATTGATCCCTTCACTGTGTGCCGGACTGCCTGTCTGAGGGGGGATGGCAGAAGTGTGCTCTAAGAGCAGAAGTGTTTGGCTTTTGGGGTTAAAAATAATATTCAGGGTGTGGATGCTGTTTCATTTTTAAGGATATGAGATGATTGTCTACTTTTTTTCAGAAGTGGAGGTAGAGGTGAGCCACAAGACTGAGGACACACCAGCCAGCTAACATCCTTTTTCTTCTCTCTCCTTCTGTCAGCGGTCACTTTGACTATTATCCCACACAGTCAGCTTGACTTCTTTTCATGTCTGTCTCTCCTTTTTCATTTTCTCATCTTTTCTCTTTACTTTCAATGTGTTTTCCAAAGTCTCAAACTCTTTTTATCACACCTTTACTGGCATTTATCCTCATTGTTTCTGCCTTTGAATTCAAGTTTAGTCTATCCATTCAGTTCTATGTCTTCTTCTGTCTATGTTGGTTTCTTTTTTCAGGTGGGACAAATCAAATCCAAACACTCATGGATTTCCAGGGACCCAGTTTACTCTATGCTCTTGTTCTGCTCAGGGCTTTCTACCCTCTCTTCTTATTTTCTTCCAGTGGGTGAAAACAGCACGGTGACCATCTTCACCAGTTACACTTATCCAAGTCCTGTACTGTAGCTTTATGTCTATTGTTTGCTGAGGGTTACGGTATCATCAATCAGTTGTTCCTGTTTCCTTTCCCTCTTGTATCCTGACCTTGTATTATTTGCTTTGACTTTCGAAGGGAGCTTGTTCTCTATCTACCCAGCAATCAAAGTGTATGATGAATTGATAGCTGCTGACTTGCATTTTTCCCTCTCTGGTGGTTAAAACCTTTTGTTGATTGTGAACAAGCAATGAACAGTGTAGAAAATTGTAAGTTGATCCCCATGTGATGAAAGGTTCTGCCTGTCAGAGATAAAAAAAAAAAAAAGAAAAAAACAATATCTTCTGTCCTTGTGCCATGCCCTGAATACGCAAATGCAAACAAAATTGAATTCATATACAGCTCAGGCTTTTTGCATCTGGACTTATGACAACATGAGCACAACTTGACACATTTAAAACTCTGAGCTGGAACTTTTCATCCTGAGACCTATTCACCATCGCACCATACGCCACTCAACTCGGCCACTTTTAATTACCAGGAGAGGGAGGTGTGCTGCACTCTTCAGTTCTGCCTCAGCAGAGATTTGTCAAGATTAATTGAATTTGCTGCTACTAATCGCTCTAGTAATGCCCCATCGTTCACGTCTGACTGGGAATGCTGGGCACTGGGGTACCATCCAAGTCTGGCGCATGTTTTTTGTTGGTTGTCTCAACAAAGGGGTGAGGAAAGTGATATGTAAAGATTGTGTGTCATAGCAGCTGAGATGGTGTGTAGCCAAGTTGATGGCTGAGTGGGATTTTGCATTTGACAGGGTCCTCCGTGTGAGTGGCGCTTGTGTGACACAGGCGCCATGTTGCCAGTCACCTGAAACGGCGAGGTGACAGCAACAGCAGATCTGACACACACAACACAGTTCTGCCGCCTGAGCTCAGATATGACAGCGGAACATGTGTGTAAGGTTGCTGTAAATGTGGTTGCCTTTGCAAAATACAACAACCGCCAACAAGTCAAATCATATCTCATTGAACTAAAAAGCCCTGCAGGGGCCTCCCTGCCACGTAGCATTGTTTTTTGCCATTTGAAACAGAGCAAGAGAAAATGGCTCAACTGAACTCTCATTTCACACTGTCACATCCCGCTGTAGCCTGCTGGATTCCATTAAGAAATCACAGATCCATAAACACAGCTGCAGCATGTGTTTACTGCAGTGAGACACCCCTACTGCAGTCTTAACGCAGGGCGAATAGTAAACCTGACCTATGAGAGGGCTCTACCTGTTTTACCTCCCTCTCCAGAATACAGTGCTAGATCATTATTGATTCTGAGTGGTCTCCTTTAGGGTCATCCATTCTTGCCAGGCCAGAACATTTAGCCCTTGTTAATATTCACATCACTGGTTGATATACATTACTGTAGGAACTCTTCTTACCTTAACACAACAGTCTCCTGTATTTCATTCAGATTTAGCTACTCTCCCACTGTTTCACTTTATAAAATAGGTTCTTTCCCTTGAAATGTATTCAGCACTGCCTATTCATTACAAGACATTGCTTTTTTGGACACAAAGCTGCTGGAAATGAGAGTTGACTTGTCGGGAAGAGTTTGTCAGTAGAAAGAATAATGGCATTGTAATATGACAAGTTTTCAGGGGAGGAGAGGCAGCACTTTGATGTAGCTTGAAATGAAAATCTATTAATATGTATAGGGACACCATTAGACGTGGGGCTCATAAATGTTTGGTGAGTGAGAGGCAAGAGGCTTCGCTCTGGCCTTGGAAAGAGATGACTCTTTTCTAGAAACAACTGAAATGGCGAAGAAGGGAAAACAGAGATGGGAGAGGGCAAGAGAAACTGAAGAACACACACAATGTCTCAGCACTTGCAAGAAGAGAGAGAGACAACTAAGTTGCCTCACAGACCAAAAACAATATACCTGTGTACAGTTTGCAGTGTGTGTTTCTAGTTACAGTCATTGCTGTGGGAGTAATTGATAGGGTTGTAGAGAGTGATTAACAGCAGAGAGGGCAGCAGCTTATTTCTCAATAGAGCCCTGCAAGAGAAATGCGAAAGGAATCAGACAAACAACCAAGGTGGCCTTAATCTGACCTTCAGCTCACTGTGATGACAGTTTGATGAGTTTCTGTCCCTTATTTCTGTTTGTTTGTGCACGTTTGCAGGAATGTGTGATGATGTCGTGAGAATTTGTGCTTTGCGCTTCATTTTTCAGGCAACTAAGAATAGAAGAAATGGAGTCAACACAAGTCTTCCACCTCCCTGATTTTATCTTCTTTCTCTCTGCAGCAGCGAAGAAGTTTTATTTTCCTTTCTCTCTCCCTGTCTCCATGCCACTGCAGTGTATCACCCACCATTTTTGCCACTTTGAAAAAAATATTCTCAGTTGAGCTTTTAGAAAATTGCATTCAGTTTTCTATTTTGTAAGGACTGTGGACTCATACTGGAATGAAGCAGAAAAGTTGTGCAGTTAGCATTTTTTTCTCAGATATGGAAAAATACTGCCTCCAGTGCCCTGCAAGAGTATTTAGACTGGTTGGACTTGATTCACATTTTGACATGTTGTAACTATAAAACTCAATTAGTTTTTAATGGGATTTTATCTGATAAACATAAAATACTCAGTTGTGAAGTAGTAGAAGAGTTCTACATCAGTTACATTTTTTTTTTTTACAAAAACTAAAATCTGAGAAGGACGTTTTGTTTCAACCCTCATGATTCAATATATTGTAGAAACACTGCATTTACAGCAGCTCTTTTGAGCTAGTCTTATTAAAAACATGTTTTAATCTAAGCTTTCCCTTGTAGGTCTGGTGGTATGTTTAGGTTCATTGTAATCCATAAAAGTGAGCCTATGCCCCAGTATCAACTCTTTTACAGATTTTTACAGGTTTTCTTATAGTTTCACCTTGTATTTAGCTCCATCTGGCTTCCCTAATCAACTCTGACCAGCTTCCCTGTTAAAGAAAAGTGTCCCCACAGCATGATGCTGCCATCACCTGGTTTCAGCTTGGTGATGGTAAGTTAAGAGTGGTGTGCAATGTTATTTTTCTCCCACACTCAGTGTTTTGCATCTAAACAAAAAGTAAAATATTTGCCTCAAAAAAGCATTCTGAGCAGTCTTATCTGAATTTCCACCACGTCATTACATTGCTTGAGGCATATAATGCTCTCCTTACCCAGAGACCAGATGATGGGTTGAACACCACTCCTTAAGATATTCAAAGTTTGGGATATTGATTTATAACCTAACCCTGCTTTAAACTTCTCCAGAACTTTATCTCTGGCCTATCTGCTTTGTTGTTTAGTCTTTGTGATGCAGTTTGTTCACGAATGCAGTCTGAAAAACTCTGAGGGCTTCACAGAAAATATGAATTTATATTGAGATTTAATAACTGACAAGGTATACACTATGTTTTAAGTAGGTGACTTTTAGAATGCTGTATTGACTACAGCTACTGAATTGTCAATTCAAATGCCAGCCAAATTATTCAGATTTTTATTTGTAATAAAGAAAATGAAAACCATCTTTCCACTTCACTATTAGGTGCTTATTTGTATCGCTGTGTCACTTACAACCCCAATTAAATACCTTTTAAAAATTTGCAACATGCCAAACCACAAAAAGATTAAAGGGGTATGAAAACTTTAGCATTGCACTGTTTTGTTTTAGCTCTGCCAAATGATGGCGTTCAATGGACTCCCTTCAACCTCCTTCAACTGGATGAAAGTTCTGGATGCTAGCACTAATCGTTAAATCAGTCCCTCCCTTTTCTAACCTTGGAAGTAATGACTGCACTCACAGTTGGGGGGGCATGACGTGTTTTTTTTTTTTTTTTCCAACTAACACATTTTCACAGGATTTGCAGTCTTGCTTTTCTGTCCTCACCCTTCTACAGTGAAATTGGCTCACAATCTCATGGTCCTGGAGGTTGTTTGTCCAGTTTGATCTTGCCGTGAGATGATAAATGATCCGTGTGGATGGTGATGCTGATCCTGCTGGTGCCAAGGTGCAAAGCTGCTGCTAATGGTTCTTTTTTCCTTTTCTTTTTTACCAGTTATTTCTTTTTTTTTTTTTTTTGTGCTAATCTCTCCTCCTTCCTCTCACTTTTTCCACTATCTTGACGGGCAACCCTGAGAGGTGTTGTGACAATGCCACAGGAATCCCTGGAGATGTGAGACTTCCCATGACATATACACCACAATCACGCTCACAGTGGGGATCCTAGAGCCATGTGACTTTTGACAAGCCTGTTCTTGGAAAACGCAGATCCACTCGCACACAGCACTTTTGCCTGAGCAAACACAGAGGAAAGGCGTGAGCAAGTGCTATAATATAGAGGGCGGGGCTGAGATTTCAGCACGTGCATTTTGTAGTTCCCAGCTGACATGGATGGATATCGAGGGACCCACACTTTACCTGTTTGTGCCAGCTGAGGCCTCACTGTGATTCAGCACACCCAGCTATTGATTTGTGTGTGATGAGCCTGCTGCTGTAGACATTTCTCTTATCCCTTTCTTGTCTTTACCCCCTCACCCCCCACCTCTCTCCTGACTGTGTCTCTTGGTCTCTCTGTGTTTCTGAGGCGTTCCACTCTGTCAACCCCTCCCTTTTCCCCCTGTTGTTTGTTCTCTATTGCTTTGATGAGCCGGTCTCGGCCAGGCAAGCCAGCAGCTCCCCACTGATTGGATGGTCGATGGGTTGTGTTTTTTTTTCCCGGCTTCTGTGGCAGGCGTCTCTGGCGCTATAAATCAAGTAAGGCCAGAAGAAGCGCTTAAAATGAAACGTTGACATAGTCTATGCATGGAGATGAAGGAAGCAAGAAGAGCTTGTTAAACTCTCAGAAGACAACTGGTCACAGATAGATAGCTTCATCACCATCTCTCCATCTGCCATTTTTCTATCTCTTGCTCTGTCTTTCTCTGTATTTTCTTTTTTGCAGCTGAAGAGAAAAATGCCATGATGCTCTTCGTTGGTTTCTCTCTCAGACAGGTTCTTGGAGCTGCGCTTTCAGCACAAGAGGAAATTGGGAGATGGGGTGGGGGTGTATGGTGGTAAGATGGGTGGAGGTGGGGCTGAGAGTGTGTGCTATGGGTGGATTGTGTTGTTGAGGGGTTATTGATAAATGTGAAAGGAAATGGAAAAGGATTAAAACCCAGGTCAGGCCATTTTGCCCCTTCTCATTTTCCATTCAAGCCATCCTTTATGTGAGTAGCCAGCCATAACACAGACAGATAATTTGCTTTAAAAAAAAAAAAAAAACACAGAGCGTAAGAGAAAGGACAGCGTTTTATTTAATCTCAATTTTCTCTTTTTTCCTGCATCTGTTTTTCCTTTCATTCTCTTTCCTTTCCCTCTCTTTTTCTTCCTGTCTCTCTGTATTATCTCTCTGTCTCCTTCTTTCTCCTTTTTTTCCGATGCTTGAATAGAAGTGGATCAAAAAGGTAAAGTCCACAATGAACATAACAACCACAGTTCAACCCTTCCTCCCTCTTCCTTCTCCTACTCCCTTCTACCCCTCCTCCCCCCATATTCCTTCCTAACCCTGCACCCTGTGTAGTGGTCATGTTTGATGTTGGTATCCCTTCCTCTTCTTTCTCGATCTCTAAACGCCTACTCTTCCCTTTCCTTTCTACTTTGACGTGTAACCAAAACTCTAAAATCCCTCTAGATCTCCTCCTTGGTTTTGATGACAACACCCAGACTACCAAAACACACTCACAACTATCACACAAAAAGCATGATGGAGGGTCAGTTCAGTGTCTGTGAGAGATAAACGAGAAAGAGACATCATTCCTTTAGCTTTAATAAACAAGCACATCTATCTAAAGTTGCACACGACATACATAATTACATTTTCTTTGGTGCCAAATCTGTCGGATTTTTTCCATTCCTTTCTAAAAATCAGATTCATTGTGCCACTATTGCATCACACACTTTTGAATAGATATTTCTCATGATTCAGATTTCACAAACGCATTTTCCAAAACTTTTCCGCTCCAGTTTGATCTGTCCCTGCAGATTTAAGAGAAAAGACAGTCACCATCTTTAATTACATTACTCAACTGCTCCTTTTTTCCATATTGTATCTCTATGCCTCTATTTTTTATTTTTCCAGGACCAACATTAAGTCTGTTGATTTTGGTAACCTCAAGGGAAAATGTAGTATTAGGATAACTCCATAATTAGATAAACTTGCTTTCATATTATTGTTAACAGCATCCCATTTTCAGGTACTTCAGCGTCCTTCTCTCATTCTATCCATATTAATTCTTTTGAAATGATAATTACCACATTTGACTACCTCGCTTCCACTTTCCACCTACTTACAGCTCATCTTTCTATGTTGTGTTTTCCATCCTTCCTTTTAGTTTGCTCTGCCTCTCTTCAACTTAATTGGTTTATCTCTCAGATTACACCTGGCCATTATGAAAAGACCACAGGCTCTTTGAAGATGTTTTCCTCTCTTTTTCCTGCTTTATTCACCCTAGTCCCCATTTCTGATTTATTTATTGCAAACGCATATGTGCCCCCTTGTAGCCCCTCACATCTTAAACCTTTGTCTTCTCCAGTCCATCTCTTCTGGTTCGTCTTGTGTTCAAGAAGAGAAACAGGGATGGGGGAGGGAGATGTATCCTCTGTAGGGAGCTCTTCAGCTTCGTGTAATGGCTTCTCTGATGCTGCCTGAGCTGTGCCAAAGCACTTTTAAAGAGCTCCAATCAGCACGGCCGTGCACCTCAATCACAGGATTCTCAAAGTGCAAAAGATAGACTTGACCCTGTGCAAGGTCAAGGCAACAATAGTTGCAGATATTTTTAGCTTTCCAGTGAGCCTCTACTCCCCCTTCCAGGTCCTTACCTCTTCTACCTTCTCTAAACTCCCCTCACTCACATCAGTACCCCTCTCAGCTATCCTTCTGCCTTGCACCATAGCCGGATCCATACACTGGAGGAATTAAGTCTCATTGCGGTTGCCATTAACTGGTTTATGGACTCCTTTGTCTGTTCTTGTGTTTGTGGCTTTTATTAACATGAATCATTGTCTCCACATTCTTCTCCCACCGTCAGCGGCTATTTCAGCTTACTTTTTCTGTGCTTGTAGTGAAGTAGAAAGCTACAAATCCCTATTCCTCCTGCTTTCACCTCACCCAGCTGATTGTATTTATTTACCATGCTTCTTCCCACTAACACTCAAAGGAAAAACCTCTTTCCTTTATCTGCACTCCAGTCCATGTTTATCTTCAGACATTCCCCCACTGGTGTTGAATGTGTTTAAATTCTATCCAAATGAATGACTTCTGTTTTCCCTTATTTTTAAAAATAATCATCCCTAATTGATTTGTGGAATCACAGAATGGATATCAGGATGATGCTCAACTTTTGGTAATGATGTAACAATTCAAGGAGCTGCCGTCAGCCTACCTGCTGTCAGTCCATATCAAGGCTACGCCGTCAACAGCTGCCTCTCCCATCCCATCACATATTCTGTCCCTTTTCTCACCCTTCTCGCTGACAGTCTACCAATGGCGAAATCATCCTGGTATTTCTTTTATCAGTCCTGGCAGGACAAAATAGTGTTTCTCTTGCCTCAATTTGTTTATAAGGAAGAAGAGGCAAGAAATTGAATCAGCATTAGAACACTGTTGACAATCCCACTACTATCATAAAGAGTTTGTATAAGGGAACATGCAGGACAAAGCATTGCCTCAAATAAAAGGCTTTGTATGTGTCATTTCAAAAAGTGAGAGGAAATAAGTGAGAAAACAGAGAACTGTGTGACAGAAAAAATACAAAGAATGGCTGTGAATGGAAAAAAAAGAGAGAACAAGCAGTTGCTATAGAGACGAGGAGTCTGGCAGCATCCCCTCATTAGGAATGACCCACCACACACAAGCACAGTCACGTGACCAAGGCAGTGCATACACCCCTTTTTGACGTAGGGAGGTAGGGAAGAGTGAGAGGATGCACAGTGTACATGCAAAAGTCATTACAATGTGAAAGTCAAGGGGAAAGAGAGGTGAATGAGTGAGTGAAGCAGGTTTAGATAAATTGGAGATGAATATAAAACACAGTCAGTTTAGGAGAAACCCTGCAGAGATAGAATCTCTGGAAGACTCAGTGCAAAAGTGAGGAGAGGAGGAACCTTGGAAGGCTAACATTAAAAAGAGGAAGGCTTGTTTTTGCTCCCCCACTCAAGACTTATCCAGAATTCAGTTTGATCCTCTGTTGTTGTCTGTATCTTCACTCAGTAGCCATGTCCTATCAACTTTCATGACATTCAGACTCAGCTTCCCACAGAGGTAGATAACATTTTGATTTCAGAGGATACTATTTTCTGTTGCTGTCTGCTTTTGGTCTCAGTTAAGGGTATTCTCTGGGGTGAATGTTTGGCTTGATACAGTTTTAAAACTTGCCTCTTCTGCTGTCTGGTTGGTGTGTTCTTGCATGCATTGTCTAAGAATGTGTGTGTCCCAGAGTGTATGTCTGTTTATGTTTATGCTGTATTGTGATTTTACTCCTAAGACCTGACCCAGTATAGTCTAAAAGGAAGCGGAAACACAATGGGAGTCCCCCTGCCCCTTTCTTTCCTTAAATATCTCTCTTCTTCTGTCACTCTTTATCACTCCTCAGCAAATTAACTCACTCCTAATTCTGATTTCACAGGAAATAACCTATTTACTCTCTTTTACTCCACTCTACATGCTCTTCTTTTTTGTACACAACAGAAAATGCTTAAATTCCTCTTTCTGCTTTCTTCTCTATTTCTTCTTTTCTGTGTCTCTAAACTGCAAACATGCATGCAACACAGATGCACACATTAACCAACATCAAGATACACGTAAACACACTAATCCGTGAATGAATTTAAGCACATGCCATCAGAACACCATACACTCATGCACGCCCATTAACTGTCCAAGCATGGATGCAGGTTAGCATGACATGCTCCATTCTGCCCCCTGCTGAATACTTACTGCACCTGCCAGTAACAGGTGGGGGATTCAATTAGAGCAGCATGCTCACAGCAAATAGTTCTATGAATGCGCCACTGCAGTGTGGACTGGACTAAGCAAATGCATTGGCCAGAAGAACCCTCAGTTCCTTGTAGGTGGAACAAAAATAAAAGGAAACACAACTAAAAGGAAAAGCACAGCACTTAAGAAATCCACTGCCAACCATTGGCAGGGGGTGTTCAGATCATCAAAATGGAGCATTAGCCATCACCAAGATGCTGTCACATCAAATTTGAAAACAGCATGGACTGCAGGCAACAGCCAAAATGAAAGATCTAAATTTAGCTGAAAGCTGTCAGTGTTCACTTTTACCGGTCGATCACAAATGGATGCTAAACACAAATGGGAGGATTTTGCTGTCATTTTCTGGAAAGTTCTCAGCCTTTCATCGCTTCATACAGGAGCCTCATATTGACAAGTAAAAGCTGACCTGCGCCTGGGAAAGGAATTACAGAGATAAATAGTCAATTATTACGGCAGCATTTTCCAGTATGTGTGGTGGTAATTGGCAGGCTTGAGTACGATAGCTACAGCCTGCGTTTTAATCCCTGATAAGGTAAGTTTCATTAGTCATTTGGCCGGTTTAGGGTTAAAAAAAAAGTGTTGTGTGTGTGATTCATGATAGCTTCACTGAAATGATCATGAGTCCAAGATTTCCATCCGTAGCCAAAGACGAATTTAATCTATTTATCCATCTCGCATAATCCCAGATGGCTCTACGGAAGATAACCTGCTTGAGCCAGACTAGGATAATGCCTAATCTCAACACTTATGGCTAATACTTAATGCCTAATTCCTAATACCTCATTCATTCTGTGGTCATACTAGCCTCTTGTACTATACATCTCTGCAGCCACAGTTTGGCTGCTCTGGCTTCCTGCTGTTAAACACTTCACAGTTACAATTGGGAGGGAGACGAAGCAAAGGAAAGCCAAGAAGAGACGGTAAACAGGAAAGCAGCCGGGGAAAGCTGGGGAGTGCAGGTCAGACTTAATGAAGCCCCCCAGGCAGGGTTTGCAGGATGTGAAGCGTGGCCACTCTTCTGTTTGGCATGTGAATGTGTGAATAAGAGTGTTTGTGTGAGTCTCAAGGTCTGTGCATACAGCTTAGACGCCACTGATGAGCCCCTTTGACACCGAGCCAACCCCGCCACCAGTTCATTAGAATAAACCAATGTGCAATGATTGCAGGGGAAGAGGTGGAGGAAGACAGGGGGGGTCATGGAGGAGCAAGGCTGATAGTCTGCTGGTCTGTTGTATTAGTGAACTGATGAGGCCAAGAGTACAGAATGCAACCAATTTGGTACATGGCAAAGGAGTTAGGTGCAATATTTCACATAGTACTATAGTAGTAAAGTATTTTAGGCAGGCTAACTTTATTGTATGAAGTTTTTGTTTTATTTTTTTCCAATCAAAAGGCACCAGAATACATGTTGCTTTCATGCAATGTTTTATGTCCTCAATTAAATTAAAACATTTGACTAAAATATTGATTACTGTGTTTTATTATTGTGTGTTATTGAATATAAAGTACTACCTTCTGTACTTTGATTTCCATTTAGCTGTCATTTAGCTGCACAGAAAGTGGTAAAAGGTTATACTTGTGTTGATAGAGAATTAGGCTTGTATATTTGTTTTTCTGCATCCTTTATACTACATTGAGGCAGAGTGTTGTTTATGGGTCACCTACATACAAAGTCGTTTTGCTGTTTATTTTGCTATTTACAGTACCATTGTACTTTTCAGGGAGTGTCCTACTTGTGTTGACTGTTTTCACTTATCCACTTATTTTGTCCTCAGTATTTAAAAAAAAAATCACCCGTTTGAGCCTTTCCTTAAAGTATTTAACCCTTAAATATGCAAATTAATCATTTGCATATTTCAGTCACTCATAGTTATATCTGCAGAGCAAACACCTTAGGCCGCCTCAGTACATTCAAGTAAACATTTTGGTTCAACAATGAAGCATGACAAGCCTCCTGTTCATGAGGAGTCTTTATTCAGTGTTTGTTTGTGCCTGACTGATTAGATTCCTGTTTGGCTGGCAGTCTCAATCCCTGTTGGACCCTTCAGACAGAACAGGCTGATTCCTAGGAGACCCAGCAGCACAGATCACCAGCCACTACCAGCAGCAGCACAGCAGAAAACACAAAGAGAAAGCTGGATTTCTGGGAGCCTTGATTTACTCTTTCATCCTCTCTGTTGGGATTCTCCTCCTCTGCCAGAATCCATGCAATATTCAAGACAGTTTGAGCCTAGACTGATCCATCACTCAAACGGTTACAGTTTGACAGGATATGTACTGTATGTGTGTGTGTAGGTTTGTGTGTGAATGCTTGTGTGGTATTCCTGTGTGAATGGCAACAGTCTGCCTGCGATTTAGTTTGTGCTGTCTGTGTCCAAATGTCCCTACAGTGTCTAATTAGTTCAGGGATGCGTTCAGTCATGAGGTGACCAGCAGGTGTCTGCTTCTGCTGCAACCATGAGCCCCCAAGACACGCAGATAAACTGGTAATGGAATACATGGGGACCATTCAGCTGTTTTATTCTGTAATGCTTCCAATTCTGTTACTCCCTTGACCCTCGCTACTTTCTGTTGCTGGGACCTGTGTGATGTCAGAGTGTTGAAGACGCCCATAGGTTTCCTCATAGATAACCCGACACACCCGTTGGATCCCTTGGCAGCATCTCTGGCAGCCAGGGACACACAACATCAGACAGCCAATTTACACCAGTCCCCAGTGGATGACCTCCACCAGTCCAAAATAGACGTCTCTGTGCAATGTTTACATGTCTATTTGGTGGATGGATTCTCCAACTTTTTCTGTGAGCTTCAATGTCTGTTTGTGAGTGGGAATGTTGTTTGTGTCTTTCTTTGTGTGTGAAGCTGAGCTGCAGTTGCAGAGGAAGGGGAGGCTCATGCAACCTCACATCTTTACCCCAGGATGACTTGTTTTTTTTGTCTTGGAGGCATTACTCTTGACTGAGAGCCAAATTTGAGTTCTAATAAAACAATATCCACAATTATTTTTCTAACACCCAGGTGTAGAACAAAGAAGCAAAGGCCTTTTGAAAGAGAAAATGTACAATCAAATAAAAGTAGGCCAAGATAGATTAAATTAGCAACTACATCTTAGCGACGACTGCGGCCAGAAATCTCCCATTCATCATATTCAAATGTTTTTCGAACACAATGCTCAAGTTCTTCAAATGAGCTTTTATGTGTTCCCTCATTTCAAATCTGATAATGTTCACCACCTTATTTCCATCTCTCTCCCCCATTCTCCAGCTATTCTGTAGTCTTTTCATTTTTATACTTGCTTTTATCTACTCAGAGCTTTCTTTTTAGCCTTCACAATCTCTCTTTCTCCTGTTTCATACTCTTGTCTTTTTCCCCCATTTCCTTTCTCTCTCTATCTCACCTACCATATCCATGATAACTGTCATTATTGCTATGCTTTGTTTTCATTGTTTCTCGTTCTTTTTTTTGTTTGTTTTGTTTGTTTTTTGCTGCTCTGCTCCAGTTTTTGTGTGCCCTGGGACGTTGCTACGGGTGCAGGTGCCCAGCTCTCAGAAGGAGGCAGAGCACCAGGCGGGGGCATGGTGTAAAGACCCTCTGCAGTCTGGGGATCGTCTGTATGTCATGCCCTGGACCCCCTATCGCACTGACGTGCTGTATGAGTATGCCTCCTGGGAAGACTTTAAACAGGACCGAGCCACGACTACCTACAAGTGAGTGCATCTTCGACTTCCTTGGATGATCAAATGGCATCTGTTGCTGTATTGATTAAATAGCTTTTGATGTGGATATGGGTAGGGATATCAGAATGGCCTCACTGTGGCTTCTGCACTGTACTATGTCACATACATTGGTTTGTTAATCAATTTGTCTCTTTTTGTACAGATTGCCAAACAGAGTGGATGGCACAGGCTTTGTTGTATACGATGGTGCAGTATTTTACAACAAAGAACGCACAAGAAACATTGTCAAGTATGACCTACGTACACGCATCAAAAGCGGTGAAGCCATTGTCACAAATGCCAATTATCATGACACCTCACCGTACCGTTGGGGAGGGAAGTCGGACATTGACCTTGCTGTGGATGAAAATGGCCTCTGGGTGATATACGCCACGGAATCCAACAACGGACGACTGGTGGTCAGCCAGGTGGGAGAGCAGTGGTGCACCGCTAGGAAAGGGATATGGACTGCAAATGTAGGATTAGATTATCCAGAAATCTCATCTGAGTGGTCCAGTGACTGGTCAATACAGAGGAATAACTTCTCTGAGATTACAAGCATGCACTGACAGATGAGATCAGGAGAGGCTGCTGTCTGATAAAAAGAGCAGTATAAATATAATCAGAAATATTTTGGGTCACATTGTAAATCCCATCATATAAAGAAATATCTTTGCTAGTAAGATTAGTGTTTGATTTATTTTACGTTGTATCTGGACTACAAAACAAATCATTTTGATTTTGGAGATATTATAACCTAAAAAGATGCTCTTCATCCTCAATAATACCAGGATGCATCGCTTTGCTTTGTTTATAAAATTATCTCAAAATGAGATCCCTTGGTGAAGAGTTTGTTTTTAAATATATAACACTTATCATCTGAAGCACTCCTCATAAACCTTTTAAATTGAGTAAATTATGAAAAATTTTAAAATCTCCAGTGGTAGACCACCTGAAGTATTTAAAAAATTGAAAGCCTTTCCTTCTTTCACAAGCCTTTCATTTCACAATTGTGAAATGATAAAAGAAGGGTAAATTACCAAGTAAGTTTTTTTTTAAAATACAAGTACATCTGAAGAAATTTTAATATTGTGAAAAAAATTTTTATATTTTTTGTCAGTCATTTCAGCATGTGAAACTTACATATTATACAGATTCATTACACATAGGGTAAAATATTTCAGGACATTATTTCTGGTAATTTTGACCCAAAACCCAAAATCTAGTCTCAGAAAATTTGAATATTATGCAAGATCAGAAAAAAAGGATATTTTAAACAATAAAAAAAAACAATAGAAAATTGTGTTCGTTTCTGTGGACTCACTACCTGGTTGGAACACCATCTACATGAATTACTGCTTGTGGTTCTGCTGAGGTGTAATGGAAGCCCAGGTTGCTTGATCATCAATGCATTGTTGGGTCTATGGTCTCTCATCTTCCTCTTGACAATACAACATAGATTATCTGTGGATTTCTAGATAATCAAGTTTGCTGGTCAATCAAGCACAGTAACATCATGGTCATTGAACCAGCTTTTGGTATCTTTGGTAATGTGGACAAGTGCCAAGTTCTGTTTGAAATTTAAATCAGCATCTCCATCAATCTTGTAAACAGAAAGAAGCACTTAGTGCTCTAACATTTCTTGGTAGATGGCTGTTTTGACTGTGGACTTCAGAAAACACAGTGGATCAACACCAGCAGATGACATGGTACCCCAAATGATCACTGACTGTGTAAACTTCACACTTGACTTCAAGCAATGTGGATTCTGTGCCTCTCCACTCTTTCTCCAAACCCTGGGACCTTGATTTCTAAATGAAATGCAAACTTTACTTTCAAGTGAGAAAGGGGTTTGTACCACTGAAAAACAGTATAATTCTTTTTCAGTCCTTAGATGTGCGAGCTGGTACAGACATATCTCAAAGTTCAGCAGCTGTTATTGCAGCGAAAGGTGGTTGCACAAAGTATTGACTCAAGCACGGTAACTATGCACAGAACACAGATTTTTACTTGTAAGAAAACCTAAGAGTTCAATGCCTTTTCCTTCCATATCACTATGATGCACTACTTTATCACATAAAATCCCATCAAGATACATTAAAGTAATGTTTGTAACCTGTCAATAAATATTTTTTGCAAGACAGTGCAAAGCTCTCTGATTAAGTTCATTCTCTCTTCACCTGCAGGTTAACCCTTATACGCTACGCTTTGAAGGCACCTGGGAGACGAGCTTCGACAAGCGGATGGCATCCAATGCCTTCATGGCCTGCGGTGTTCTTTACGCAGTGCGTTCAGTCTACCAGGACGATGACAGTGAAGCGGGCGGTGACCTGGTGATGTATGCCTACAACACCAACCGTGCACGCGAGGAGCCAGTCAACATTGCTTTCCCGAACCCCTACCAGTACATATCCTCTGTGGACTACAACCCTCGAGACAACCAGCTTTATGTCTGGAACAACTACAACGTGCTGCGCTACCCACTTGAATTCGGGCCGCCAGACCCCACCACCGGTGAGGAATGATTCCAAGAAAAGCATATGGTAACATAATGTGCTCTGATGGAATCTTTTACCAGGAACTTGAGTTTTGTCTCTCATAGTTCATTCAAATTTGTAAAACACTCTTTTAGTAGCAGCTTAAATATTTTAGTCTGCACCACAGTGCTATTTCTATTGATCTGAGAACTCTTCATAAAGTGCATGTAAAATATATTTATTTGAATTTTGAGAGCTTCAGATTGCAAATTATCCACCAGCGTGGCAGTAATATGGAGAATCTTTTCCACATACAACTGCTGTGGAAACCTCATATCAACCTCAGTGTGTCATGAATAATGTAAAACTCATCATCAGCTGATAAACTGGAATGTTGAAAAGGGTGTGGCATGCTGCTTTTCAGCAGTTCATCAGTGCGAGAGGATGGTCGGGGGGGTACTGTAAATCTGAGTTGCATACAGACTGGCAAGAAACTGAGATTAGGCCTAGAGAGAAACGAGGTGGAGACAAGCAGGCAGCAGCACTCACAGAGCTGCACGCTGACTCTGCGTTTGATCTGTTAGGATTTTGTAGTTGTGATGTGTTGCTTTTATCTTCGCATTAGGATTGGTTGTTAGTGATGGTGACTTCTGTGATGCATTTGATAAATTATTAATTTAGCTCTGAATTGTGATGATGCTCTCCTCCCCTGTGTCTCCTTTCTGCCTTGCAGAGTTTCTTTGAGAGGCTTAAAAAATTGTTTGTCACCCCGATTACTGTGCAACTACCTTTTGAACTAAGCTTCTGAGGAACGTCTTCCATTCAAATGCATATTTTCTTCGTTTCCTAATTTCTTTGATATCTAATTTGTTATTTGATTTCTTAGAAATGCTCAACAGCCTTTCTTAAGGTGAAATACTATCCTTTGTCATTTAATTTACTCTCAGGTCCTTTAACCACCACCCAAGTGACACCTACTCCACCATCAAGATCATTCACCTCCAGTGCTAGTCCCTCTACCATACGTCCTCTGGCCTCCACATCACGCCCAATTGGCTCCATTAACAAGCATCCTGATCTGCGTCCAATCACAGCCACGGTACCTGTGACTCGCCGGCCGCCTCCCCCTCCTCAAGGCCCGGATCGGCATTTTTGTGAGACTAAACTCATTCGTGGTATCCAGTGGCCAACCACTCAGCGAGGGGAAACTGTGGATCGTCCATGTCCTAAAGGATCTCTGGGTAAGGATTTCGAACATATACAGATGTGTAACATTTTTGTTTAAAGTGTTTAAAGTGTAAAGTCATATTACATGCAGTGTCTTGCAAAGGCATTCTTAACTTCAGTGTGTTTAACTGGGATTTTATGATGTGATAGACTAACACAAGGAAGAGCATATTTGTGCAGTGGAAGCAGAAGGATACAGGTTTTCAAAATTTCTCACAAATAAATATCGGAAAAGTGTGTCATGAATTTGTATTCAGCTATTCTAAAAACTGAATTTTTCTTATCCATTCTACTTTACATAAATTATTTGAGCTGAGTTAGGTTGGACAAAGACAGATGCCCTCACATTTTTTTGCCACAGATTCTCAATTGTATTTATTTGGGCCATTCTAATATGTGAATATGCTTTTATCAAAGCCATTATTGTTGTTCTGGCTGTATATTTTGTTTGTTTTTTTCCTACTGTTAGGTGATTAAAGTCTTTTGCAGCCTCTAAATAGTTTTCTTACAGGATTCAGCTCCAAAATAAAGTGGTGTGAATACAATAGCAATTCATACTTTTCAGATTTATATTTTGCACCGGTCTATTACATACAAACCCAATAAATTCCATTAAAGTTTGTGGTTTTAACATGGCTAGGTTGGAAAATTTTAAAAGGTATGCATACTTTTGCAAGGCACTGTATGTACTTACAACATTTCTGTTTAAATCCTCTCATAATGCATATCTTCCATCCTTGAGTCTTTGTGCCATGTATATTCTTGCACATTCCCAAGCCATCAGTATGTTTGTACTCTGCTGCTTGTTTTTTTTTCCACTGTTACCTCCTTCTGTCCCCATGCTGGTCCCACCAGTGTGTGCAGTCTCTGAGGACTTGCAGATAAAAGCTCGTCCTCCACAAATGAAGGGCTCATCTCCCACAGAAACAGAGCTGATTGAAAGTGGCACATAATGAAATGAAAGGCCACACATCACGGACTTTACTTTCCGTCGTGCTATTTGCCGTGCCTTTAGACATCCAGCTGTCAAAAAAAAAGTCACACAAAGAAAGATCTCTCCCTCAATCTTCCTCTCAAATTGTTTTTGTTGTTTCTTGATGTTATCTTAATGTTGAATTAGCAGCTGATGTAAATGGTCATGTTGGTATAGCTCTTGAATCTGTTATGTGATCGATAAAGGAAACTATGAAGGAAAGTTGAAAAGAGGTAGAAAAACATCAGCAGGAGAGAGCGAGAAAGGAGCAGATAAAACAAAACCACATCTGCTATGATACCGCTATGACTACGAAACACTGCTCTATTATCTCTATCATCTATGCTCGTCCAATTTGCTTCTCTCTTTGTCCTATGTGATAACCGTCCTCTTTTCCTCTGCCTTGTCTTTGTGACTTGATGTTGGGTATTTGTGTTAGCAGCAGCAGATAGACCCCTCCCTGGTTTTGTCCCTGCATGGTGTCCTTCCTCTGAACCCTCACACTGAACAAAAACACCAGAGTGGAAATGAGATTCTGTGGAAGGCACACACTTCCATCAGGTGTTTTTATTCGACAGTGAGGAATCATACCTGATGTTCTTTATGTGTGACTGTGTGCAGAGATGAATTATTATGTGATGTGCAACAATACAGTATGTCCCCCTCCCTCTTTCCTCCTGTGTTCACTGGCTATATCGTGTTATTTAACCTTTTTCATTCAGGCTCATTTCTCTCTTTGTTTTATTCTTCTTCCTTCGTCCTTTTTCATACTCATCTTCAAACACTTTGAGTATTGCATATTTAAAATTAATTCTGTTTAATTCTACTAGGCTAAAACTATCACAAGTTCTCTCTGTTCATCCTTCTCCTTCACACTGTTCCCTTTAATTGCAGTCACCTAATGCTTATTATCTCTCTATTCCCCTCCACCCGTCTTCCTCTTACCCTGCTTTTCTCCAGGCATTGCTTCATTCCAGTGCCTGGCGGATCAGGTCATTTGGAACCCACGGGGTCCTGACCTGAGTAACTGCACCTCCCCATGGGTCAACCAGGTGGCACAGAAGGTGAGACCCAGAGTCACATGCCTGGTCAGAGGTCCGTCCCTTTCTTCTGCCCTTATCCCCTGGACACCTTCCCTGTCCACACATGATAATACATTAACATATATCCAAGGCCATCCTGATTAAAATAGAGATCCTTTATTAGAAGGCATGTGCTCATAATCATTAATTTATTTTATTTTATTCTCACAAATATAATTAGATTAAGGCAAGCCTGCATTTAAAAAAAAAAAAAAAAAAAAAAAAAGATTTGCCTGCAGTCTAGCAATTCCTGAAAACATTTTTATTTGTGTTGAAATCAAATATTTACATACTCTGTGAAACAAGATACATAGCCATTTATTTTTGTCTGACGTTAAACCAGAACAGACTTTGCCTATTTTAGGTCAGGTAGGATTACAAAAATTATTCCTCTTTGCTAAATGCTAGAATAATAAAAGGGAGAGTTTATTGCCACCTTTAAATTCAGACGTTTATGTAAATTTTCCAAGTATTCATAATTACAATTTTCAACTCTGCTCACAAATTTTCTGTAAGCAGGGCTTTGTTACTGCCACTCCAAATGTACATCTCTGCCTTCAACTGTATATTACTCCTGTGCAGTACCCAAATATCATAGCCTTGTACCGATCCACAAGCATTTTTGCTTAGTTATTAATTAAATATCCAAACCGCATGTGTGATCAAAGCAGCTACACTGGACTTACTAATTATTTCTCCATTCTCACTGCTGAAGGATTTCCTTGAATTATTTCTAATATGTGTGTATATGCTTTGAAGGATAAATGGTATCACCTTTTAAAGAACTGCCATTGGAAGAATCCACTATACCAGAAAAAAATCAATTGCAGTTGCAATATGTTTGCAAAGACTGCAATTTTCAGGTGAAAAAGATCTAAAGATAATTAAAACTTCATGTTTGTGTTCTGCAAGGTCTGTCTTTATTTACAAGGATACAAAGCCACCTAATATTAGAGGGAATCTTGTGTCTGGTATTTGCAAATAAATCTGAATATATCTACTTCTTTCTTTTATGCAGATAAAGAGTGGGGAAAATGCTCCCAACATAGCTAGTGAGCTGGTGAACCACACGAGAGGCCGGATCCAAGCCGGTGATATTAGTTCAACTGTTCGGCTGATTGAGCAGCTGCTGGATATACTGGATGCCCAGCTTCAAGCCCTAAAGCCCAGAAATAAAGAGTCAGCTGGGCGAAACTACAATAAGGTATAAGAAAGTTTAATTCAAAACATACATAAATCAAACATTAGAAAACAATATTGTACTTCATCATACTGCATAGATTATTATACCTTTTAGTTATCTTCTTTTTCTTTGTTCAGTTGAATACATCGTAGCTTTGTTTTCTTCTTTCCAGTTCCAGAAGCGAGAGCAGAATTGTCGGGCATATATCCAGGTAGGTTTTTAAAATTTTTTTTTTAATCTGTTTTCTTTACATGCCTGAAATCAAACTGTTCTGAGACTTTGAATAACTGAGGCAAGATAAATTGTGGTACTGACTAGGTTTGTGTGGATGAGATTCCTCAGGCTCAGTATTAGGATTAATGTCCTGTCTGGTATCACCACTTACAAAATTTCTGGTTTGTGCTCAAGGACAGTCAGGATTCGGTGTAATTAAATCTGTTTCATATATTAAAACAACTTAATCTAAATTTTATTATTTTACGACTGGGGTTATTGTTATGTATATTTGCAAAATTGTGTCACTTAATGAAGAACTCATCTGCCTACAGCATAATCCTGCTGCTCTGTGATGGAGCTTATGGTATATGTTTAATATCAGCCTTGGCCTCATCATGTTGCACAATAAGGTACAATATCTGTCGCAAGGAGAAAATCTAATTTGACTACACTATGAAAAGCAACAGTTTGTCTTATGACACCCTTCTGCACGTTTTCAATATGTATGCAATATCTTTTGCTTTGGGAAAGCTCTTATCTAATATCAAGAAAAAGCTTTGTGTATGCTTCTTTGTAATGATACAATGCAGCATTCTGCAGCACTAAGTCTTTTATGTCCCTTGACCTCTCTGCATCCTGCTGTAATATGACCCCACACCTTATGATCTCCGTTTCTGCAGGATGAACGCAAAGCATGCAGTGCAAAATGTTACTGGGCTATTACTTTGTGTCACTTGCTGCAAGGTAGCTTTGCATAATAACCACTGATCCAAGGATAACATACAAACATCCTTGGTCTTTTTCCTCTCCCGCGAATGGAGTGCATTCTGATGCTCCATTCATTTTCTTAACAGCAATGCTCTTTATTCCACACAGCAGTCTATCCTTCATTTTGAGAGGTCTGAGCAAGAGAATTACATGATTCATCAAGCAGGCTACTCCAATAAATTGGATAGCTGATACAACCATCAAAATTGCCATTAAATGAATTGTAAGTGTGAAATAGAATGGTAATATGTCTGACATAGCATAATAACAAATTTATTGCAGAAGGCTGATAAGCTTCTAGGAAATAATTATGGTAAACTTGTAAGTTGAATATCTTATCAAACATGTTTGGACTGCATCGTTTAGTACACAAAATAAATCATTACAAAGACACTGATAGCAAATTTAGGAGCAAACTGGTAATTAATGATTGGTAATTAACAGCTAATATCACTTCCTGAGAACTGAGTTAGTTTCTTAAAAACAGTGTTAATGAGTGACTGTCTGATAATTAGTCATCCAGAATTAGGCTTACTCAGAATTGGATATGAAGTGACGCGAAACTGAAAAGTAATAATCATTACTGTCATTACTGTGGCGATGCATCAATCACATATTTTCAAGCGATTTCATATCACCATTTTTTCCAACAGACATTTACCAATTCTTATTTTAAAGAAATATAAAAATTAAGATACTTCATACAATTTCTGCTTCTGCCAAAATTTGAAAATAACTCTTTTAACAATTAAATGCTTCCAGTAAAATGAAACAATTATGATCTTAAAGTCACTGAGCGGTTTCCTGGCATCACTGAAAATCTACAAACACAGTAAAATCCTCTACTCTGCCCCCACAATTAACATTGGTATTTCTTCTTTTGTTACGTTCGGATACCAATCCGCAAGCTCCTTGTTGATGCAGTAAAATACCCATGAAATTAATGCAGAAGACAGACAAAAGGCTCCTTCCATGTGCATCTGTGTATTAAATGTTAGCATAAATAGGGTTTTAGTAGATGCTTACCTTGACTGGGAGATTTCCAAAGGATTTCAGATGTTCAAAAGGATTAAGCAAAGCAACAATTAATTTTCTGTCATATCTTGACCTCCCACTTTCTGTTGTGGCAATTTGAATAAACAGTCAACATGTGTGAATAGAAAGTCCAGCTTCTTTTATAGAAGGTACTAAAACCTTTTTATGCTTTCTCTGACTTTATTTTTAAACACCTCAAGGAAATGGAAATTAGCCAAATCTTCCCTCAGGATCAATTTCCACATGAGTATAGTGTGACCTGTTAGTATAGAAATATTGGGCATTAGATCAGCAAAAAGATATGAATTTGAGTATACATAATAAAAAAACATTAATTGACCCCAAGTATCTTATTCTGGTCATCAGTAGAGTTATATGTACTCACTACAACCTTGTTGTTGCTTTACATTTACTTAACTCCTGTCAACTAATTTGGGCAAACCTTCTGAATTTTGAGTTTGTATTTCATCATATTGCAAAAGTAAGACTACTTAATTTTTAAGCATTTTTAATAATAATCGTCCAGGTATGTGACATGTTTCTGCTTCTGTATGCCCCAGGCGGTTGTTCAGACAGTGGACAATTTGCTCCGTCCTGAGGCTCTGGACTCTTGGCAGGACATGAACAGCACAGAGCAGGCTCACACTGCCACCATGCTCCTAGATGTCCTGGAAAAAGGAGCTTTCCTCCTGGCCAACAACATGTACGGGAATCGCTTCTCTGACCGAGCCCCCAGCGTTGGTAAGAGAAAAAATATTAGTTGTTTTACGAACACGATGGACTACAAACCACTGAGTGAAGCTCTGCCTCGGGTTTATGGCCCTCTGCTTTCACCACCAGATCTGGAGGTGCATGTTGTCAACACAGAAATGGACCTGCAGGATTTGTCATTCCCACAGAATTACGCCAGTGACAGCACCATCCAGCTTTCAGCCTCCACCATCAAGCAGTACAGTCGCAACGGTCAGCAGCCCTTACTCCTCCTCTTCCTCTCTCTTACTTCTGAAAAATTGCACTGTCCTTAGCAGCTCACTCAGTTATGTTTTCATTTGCATTTTTTGCAATCTTAAAACAATCTGCATACAGTTGACTAAGTTATTGGTTCATAATAACAGCCTAATCAGATTAACAAAAGCGCTGAGACAATTTCTTTTCTTGATGATTTCTTAACAGCAGTCTTAATAGAATAGCTGGGGAGGCGTGTAGATTACAATCGGCCCCAGCCTGGCACAGCTATCTCAGCACTCTCCTTTCTTTTCCTCATTGCTTTCCTTAGTCTTTCCACCATCTTATCCCCATGTCACATCTTTCTTGTTTCTATCCCCCCATCATCCTTTCTCGCTCCCTTCCTCTTTCAGCAGCCCCCACATCCCTACCCTCCCTCTGTTTTCTGCCTCTGCTAGGCTCTGCAGTGGGAACGAGATTAGAATGATTGAAACAAACCCACATGAAATATTCATATGGAATAATAAGAGATCTGTGAATGCTTGAGGGATGAATGTTCCATTGCCCTCCACATTAAATCTCGCTCTCTTGCACCAGTCAAAATGAAACGGTCCTTACCATCATTCTAACCTTCACTAACTCCCTCTCTCCATCTCCCTTTCACTCACTCTGTCACTCTCCACTCTCTGTCTCTGCCATTTTTGCTGCTGTTTCCAAATAATGCCCTCATTTCTCTATTTTACTCCTTCCTTCTCCCTCCTCCCTCATGGTTTTGTGTAGCGCCCCTTTTCAAGTAACTACGCCTTTTTTCGCACCTTATTATTATCTTTTGTCTCATGTAATCTTTTGCAGGACAAGTAAAAGTAGTTTTCATTCTGTACAAAAATTTGGGATCTTTCTTGTCCACGGAGAATGCTACGGTAAAGATAGAAATGGAGGGACCAAACTATGAGAGGAAGCGACTGGCAGTCAACTCCCATGTTATCGCTGCCTCCATCAACAAGGAGTCCAGCAGAGTGTTTCTCACTCAGCCGGTGATCTTCACTCTCAAACATCTTCAGGTAGTGTTATTTTTTGCTTTTTTTTGTCACATTTAAATGTTTTAGATAATCAAACAAGAGCTGAAATTTTCAAATGCTGTTTTCATGAATTAAGGAAGAAAAGTTACCCAAACCAACCTGGACATCATGTGAAAAAGTAATTGCTGTCCTTGTTAAAAAATGAATTAATTAACTGTTTCTGAAAGCTGAGTTCAATTTCACAACCAGGCCTGATTATTATTCTCTGTTGACACACAAGAAAACAGTTTTTGAAAGGTTTGCATGTCTTTATATCTGGTGTAAAACTGACAAAGAATTTCAGAAAAAAGAACATCACACCTACAGTCAAACACGGCGATGGTGTGATAGTCCTGGATGACTTGTTGTAATTAATGGAATCATGACTTCCACTCTCCAGTTGAAACCCATAATGAAAGTGTCCAACCACCAGTTTGTGACCTTAAGCGTAAGCACACTTGAGCCTTCCAGAAGAACAATAATCAAAAAGCACGACAGTAAATCCACCTCTCAATGTCTCAAAATATATGTATATATTTTAAAAGGGCTTTGTCAAAATCTGGACTTAAATTTTGATTGACTTCAATTACACCTTTCATGTTTGAAAACCCTTCATTGTGGCTCAGTTAAATTGTTCTGCAAAGAGGAGTGAGCCAAAATTTCTCCACAGGGATGTAAAACACTCATTACTGGTTATCACAAACACTTGTTGCAGCCAACGGATGGCACACCCAGTTATTAAGTTTTTTTTTTGTTTTTTTTTTTTCAATACTGTACGGGCTGCTTGATTTTGATTTTTTTTTTTTCCCCTAATGAATTAAATAATTTAAAAACAGCTTTTTATATTTAATCAGGTTATCCTTGTCTAAAAAATAAGCTTATTTGATAATCACCTGAATTTCTGTACTGCAGAACAAGAATTATTACACTCCAAACTGTTCGTTTTGGAACTACTCTGAGCGCTCCATGACGGGCCAGTGGTCGTCGCAAGGCTGCAGGCTGCTGGACACCAACGGCACGCACACCACATGCTCCTGCAGCCACCTCACCAACTTCGCTGTGCTCATGGCTCACCACGAGGCAGATGTAAGGAAACAAGGGTGTGGCATGCAGACACACATTTAAAATGGAAGTGGGTTAATTTATGCTGACATTCATTCGCGTGAGCATTAGCGCTCACTCAGTTACACACCCTCACACACATGCACAATAATGTTCCCTTCTCAAGGCTGACAAGCTCTTTGTTTTGAATTTTGTCTTTTCCTTCTTTCACGCTGACATTCAGGGAGGCAACAGCTTACAAATTCATGTCCCACTACTTCTAGCTGACATTCACATGAATTTAAATGTCATGTTTTTTTCAGAATGTCTTGTCTTTTGTCTTCACATTTTAGCTCTGTGCATATATTTACAAATATTAAATAAGGCAATTTGGCTCTTTCTCTCCCCTCCCCCCCTTTCTGTCCATCCCTCTTTTGTTTTTGCTGCTTATCTCCTGTCCCACTATTCTTCTTCCACAATGTTCTATTTTTCTCTGTTTTTTTTTTGACATGGGGAAATTGTTTGTTTCTACTCCCCCGCCCCCTTCTCTCTTCCTTTCAACACTCCTTACACCTGTTTTTTTTTTCTCTGTTGCTTTTTAATCCACTAGGGTCGGATGCACGAACTGATCCTGTTTGTGATCACCTGGGTGGGCATCGTCATCTCCCTAGTGTGTCTGGCCATCTGCATCTCCACTTTCTGCTTCCTGCGGGGTCTGCAGACTGACCGCAACACAATCCACAAGAACCTCTGCATCAACCTCTTTATCGCCGAGCTGCTTTTCCTCATCGGTATCGACAAGACGGAATATCATGTGAGTTTTTAGCCACAGAGCCCGCTTCCACGCCTCCTTTTTTATACATTTTGACTCATGATTTTGTTTTTTCTCTTGGTAATTAAAAACATCCTTTTTTGGATTATTAAGCCTCCTTTAGAACTCAATTTACTTGCTTATATGCAGTAAATTAGACAGAGTCAAAAGGTCAGGTTAGCTTCCATGCATAACTAACTTGAGAATGACATTTACAGCGCAACCCAGGTGATTTTACAAACCTTTTTTCTACTGAATTTCTGTGAAACTGAAATTGAGGTATTATGTCATTAATTTACTCTATAAAACCTTTGCTAGACAAGGTAATAAATTACTCCTCAATAATATGCACAGCACTGGTCACCGAGGGGCAGCTTTTCATTTTTTCTCCCCTTTTTTGTGTTCTGTACCTGATAGTGACCCTGTTCTGTCCTCTCTTGATTTTCGCTTGGATAAATGCCTTGGTCTTAATGATTCCTCCTACTTTGTCCTAATTTTTTTTCATTCCTCTTCTCTTCTGTCGTCCCTCTTCCTGGTCGCTGCCCTCAGATCATCTGTCCCATCTTTGCTGGCCTTCTCCATTTTTTCTTCTTGGCTGCCTTCTCCTGGATGTGTCTGGAGGGTGTGCAACTCTATCTCATGCTCGTGGAGGTCTTTGAGAGCGAGTACTCACGCAAAAAGTACTACTATCTGTGTGGCTACTGCTTCCCCGCGCTGGTGGTGGGCATCTCGGCAGCTATAGACTACAGGAGCTATGGGACCAAGAAAGCGTACGTGTGAAGACAGGCCTTTTGCACCTGCAGATTGAGAAGTAGGATTATGTTATTCCCCCAGCTGGAAATGTAATATGCAGTGCTGTGTGAGTGGCTCTCATGCCTCCCCACAGACTGGGTTTTCTGAGTACACTTAGCCGAAGCCCGATTATTAGCCTTTATAACATAATCCGCTGAGACAGGGATGTAATGTGCACATGCTTGCTAGTGCGTGTGCATATGTGTGCATGGGACTCGGTGTGTCTGTATGTTTTTTCCTGGGCTTAGCCACATATAACTCTCTCCTCTGTGCCACTCCAGATGCTGGTTGCGAGTGGATAACTACTTCATCTGGAGCTTCATTGGACCTGTGTCATTTGTCATTATGGTATTAGCTTATTTAAATACTATCCTTTACACCTCAGCTTTTGAATCAAGAATCCTTGTGCAGCATTCTTTCATTTTTGGAATATTAACAGTGCAAAGACAACATTTCTGGGAAGGATTTGTTAACTTTGTTTATCATCTGTCTGTAGCTCAATCTCATTTTCCTCATGATCACTCTTCATAAGATGATTCGCAATTCTTCAGCACTCAAGCCAGACTCAAGTCGCTTGGATAACATAAAGTTAGTTCTGTTTATCAAATAACCTGAACAAGTTTGATTTTTTTTCTGTTGAATACACCATACTAACAAAAGCTCCTACTTTCTGATATCTGTGCAATTCCCTCAGGTCATGGGCTCTCGGAGCCATTGCGCTGCTGTTTTTGCTTGGGCTAACATGGGCCTTCGGCCTCCTCTTTATTAATGAGAACACAGTGATCATGGCCTACCTGTTCACCACCTTCAATGCCTTCCAGGGCATGTTCATCTTCATCTTCCACTGTGCACTGCAGAAGAAGGTAACAAAACACATCACTAAAAGTCTTGTAAAAGTATTCATGCTCCTTAAATATTTCCATCTTTTGTAATATTGCAGTTTTATGTGATAGACCATCTAATAAGGAGATGAATGGGAAATAAAAGAAAAATGGTATATGGTTATCTAAATGTTGTCAATTTGTATTTAGCCGCCTCTACTTTGATACTCCTAAATAAAATTCAGTGCAACCAATTACCTTCAGAAGTCAGTAATTTAATCTCATTATAAGCTTTTCTATGAAAGTCTCAGAGGTTCGTTGGAGAACATTAGTGAACAAACATCATCATGAACACCAAGAAATATGTCAAAAGGACAAGTATTAATTGAGTATTCCATAAATGTGGCCTTAAGTAAAACCCATTGTTGAAATATTGCTTTAAGAAGTCCTATTTACAGTTTCCCATAAATCATGCAGGGGACACAATGGACACCATCAACATGTTGTAACAGTTGCTCTAGTCATATTAGACCGAAATGGAAATGTATGGCCCATATTCAAGATTATAAAAGTTGCAGAAAACTTACACTGCACGTCACACCATCCCTGTGTTAAAACATAGTGGTGGCAGCATCATGCTGTGGGGATGATTTTCTTCAGCAGGGACAGGGAAAATCATCAAAGTTGATGGGAAGATAGATGGAGCTAAACACAGGCTAGTTTTGGAAGAAAATCTGTGGAGGCAGCAAAAGCCTTGAGCCTAGGGTGAAGGTTCAACTTCCAGTAAGACAAAAACCATAAGGATACAGTCAGAGCTATAATACGATGGTTTGGATCAAAGCATACTCATATGGTGAAATGCTTCAGTCAAAGTCCAGACTTAAATCCAATGCAGAATCTGTGGCAGGATTTGATATTTGTTCACAGATTCTCTCTATCCATTCTGACTGAGCTCCGTCTATTTTAGAAAGAACAGGACAACCAAATCTGTTTTTAAAATACCAAGCTAATAGAGACATACATAAAAGGATTTGCATCGAAAGGTGATTCTTCCACTTCAAAATTATGCAAAATTATGCACTACTTTGTGCGTCTATCTAATAAAATTCCAATAAAATACAAGTGTGTGATAGTGAAGTGAAAAAGTTAAATGGGTTTGAATGCTTTTGCAAGCCACTTTAAATGACCGAGCACACTGATTGCATGATGAAAATGGTAACATGCAAAATAATTTCAGAAAAAAAAATCACCTGTATTATTTGCTTTTATTTCACTAAATACAGTGTTAATATGTTTTGTATCACTTCATCTAACTAAAGCCTAGATAAAAACAAGGCACTGTAATTAATTATTATATAAAGAAACTCTGAGTCCATTGGAATAAATATTTAAAATTCATCATGCATGTTTAGATGCATTGCATTTGATACATTTTTCAATGGCTATGGAATGAAATGCCCTGATCTGCATTGCATTCAGCCTATTGAAACTATATGTTTCAGCTTATGAGTCATTCTTTCAACCCGCTCACGCTGCTGGTATTGTTTTTATTTCTTTTTGCAGGTCCATAAGGAGTACAGTAAATGTCTGCGTCACTCCTACTGTTGCAGCCGCTCATCCACCAGCAGCTCCCACGGTTCCCTGAAGAACTCAGGTCTGCGTGCCAACAACCGCTACTACAGCGGCAGCCAAGCTCGCCATGCAGCTGCCCACAGACAGGTGCGAACAAGACAGACCCACTCAAAAAGCCACACAGACACACGTCTTTACGCATCTTTTGGATCATCAAATTGTGTTTCTCATTGAGGAAATGGGAAGGAAATCTGACTTTGCTGCAAAATGACTTTATTTGTACTTAGGTTTGTTCTGTGGACTATAAAGAAAAATTGATTTTGTTATCAAAAGATTCGCTTGATAGCACTTGGCTATTTTAGAATGCTGTCAAAAAGATGAGACCTCTGTTTTGTAAGATTTGGAAGTATAAACTGGCTGTATGTGCGGAGGTTTGATTATTTATCAATACTGGTGATTCACAGATTAGTTTAAGGAGCACAACTTACTTATTCCAGTTACCTATAAACCACAATCAAGGTATATAAATACAAAATGAAACAGCAGAAATACATTTGTTCTGTTGGACAGGGCAATAAAGAGTGTTACATCGTAATTTGCAACATTATAAATAAACAATCCAGTCTGATCAGCCCACATATTCACAATTTGTTTTGAAAGTTTCACTGTTACCTTTCAACAAAGTGTTGGCAGATCAGTGCTGTGCAGGAGAGATGACTCATTTATAAAGATATCTTTAGAAGCTCATTTATTTATATAGATGCAGAAACCATCACAGAGGACTTGCAGAAATACTGTTCATGCTGTGATATGTGGAGAGACACAAACAAACATGGCCAAGTATTCTTTACAATCAACAAACAAGCGTTTCCAAAATGTAATAACATGCAACAATTGTATCAGCTACTGCAATCACATCTTACGCATCGCAAACTCATTAACCCACCATGATAATGTAGCAAAGTTGCACGCCTCTTTACCCCAAGCCTGAATCTCTTTTGTCTGACATGCTTGTCTATTGTGCTTTGTGGATCACACAAAGCCTCTTAGTTTTGATTACAGCTACCACACTGATTTACACAAATCTACCCACAGTATACTTTATGTACACTTATAAACTTAATAACTGGTTGTACTGCTCTTGGCAGCGAGCATTTATAATAGTTGGCAATGAGTCTGTCAGAAAGGTTCTGTTAAAGTGAGTTCTTGATTATACAGGTTAGACAGTAACCAGATCTGTGTGAGGGTAGTGAAATTGAACCAAAAAATCTGATTAATAATAGGTAATTCATGATTTAACAAAAAGGTTGATTTTTTTTTTTTTTTTTTTTTTTTTTGACAGGACGCAGTTGGTTTGGACTTTTTTTTTTTTTTTTTTTTTTTTTTTCTTAAAAAAATGAAACATTTATTTGATTTCATTATGGTATTTGCTCTGTTTACCACTGTCTGATATTAAGTCAAGTCAACTCAAATTTATTTGTGTAGAACATTTTAGCAACAAGGCAGTTCAAAGTGCTTTACATCATAAAAACATAACACAATTATTAAGCAACCCAAAAAAACATTACATTGCGTTACAGCAGCAAAATAAAGAGAAGTAATAAGAAGTCGTAATCCTAACTAGAATTGTTCAATGTTCCCCTTTTTATTTATCAAAGGCAAATCAAAACAAATGGTATTTTAGTCTTGGTTTAAAGGAACATAATGTTTTGGGATTTTTGTAGTTTTCTGGACATTTGTTCCAGATTAGTGGAGCATAAAAACTGAATGTTGTTTTTCTATGTTTGATTCTGTTTCTGAGAATGCAGAGTAGACTAGAACTACAAGACCTAAGTGGTCTGAAAGGTTGATACAACAACAACAGATCTTCAGTGTATTTTGGTGCTAAGCCATTCAGTGATTTATAAATTAACAAAAGTATTTTAAAGTCTATTCTCTGAGTTACAGGAAGCCAGATTAAGGAATTTAAAACAGGGGTGATGTTCTCTATCTTTCCGGTTTTAGTGAGAACACCAGCAGCAACGGTCTTGATCAGCAACAGCTATCTCATTGGCTCTTTGAGCAGACCTGTGAAGACACTGTTGCAGTAAACAATTCAACTAAAGATTCTCAAGATCTTGCTGGGAAATTAGTCCTTTAGTCCTGGAGATGTTCTTTAGATGATAGAAGGCCGACTTTGTAATTGTTTTTATGTGTCTTGGGAGGTTCAGGTCTGAGTCCATCACTACACCCAGATCTCAGGCCTCTTCAGTAGTTTCTAGCTGCAATAGCTGAAGCTGGGTGCTGACACTTGATCATTCCTCTTTTTTCACAAAATAATTACTTCAGTTTTGTTTCTGTATTCAGTGGAACTTCTGTGGTTTTGCCGTTTTTAAACACAATGACGGGAGACATTTGGTAGTTTTAGACAGGGTCCAACAGGCCAGTAGAACTGTCTCCCATTTTGAGGGTATAATTATCTAATTCTATTTGGCCTGTTAACCTTTGTTTGATGGCCTGAAACATGTAAATGTGATAAATGTATGTCATCTGCCACTCAATGCCTTCTGCTTTTCCCCCAGAGTCGGATCCGTAGGATGTGGAACGACACGGTTCGAAAACAGACAGAATCTTCATTCATGGCAGGAGATATAAACAGCACCCCAACACTCAACCGTGGTGAGACTCTCACTCTGTCACTGCTCTCTTTCACCTCCATTGAATTATTCACACTTAAATACTTACATACACAAATGCATTAAAGCAGAACTGACCAAAAAGGTAATTACAAGAGAGGACATAGCAGAGAAAAAATATTGTAATTCACAGTAAATGTGTTGAAACTGCTGTACAGAGGATGATGAAATGTGTGGTCATGCTTTTGCAGTGTTGCTATGAGGTTATTTACTGATGCAATTTGCAAATAGCAGTTATTAGCAGCAAAAGTTTAAACAGACAGTCAAAGACTTCCTCTTGGATGATAAGTTTTGCAACCTGCTGTGTTTTACTTAAAGGTGAAGCTCGCAACAGCTACAAGTCAGTAAAGGCCCGAAGCAACAGCCAAAACATATGGAGCTCAGCTTCTTTTTTCTCTGACAGGAGGCTTTTTATGTTGCCTTTTCACCTGTTTATCTTATTCCCTGAGGTTATATAGGAATGGTTTTGACATACTTTGGCCAAAATGCAAAAGGATTACAACATAAAAAAAAAAATCATTGAACATAGCCTCTCTTTAACAGCAGCTGATTTAAGAGGCATAGTAAGACAGCTGACTTCAGTCCTCTTACTTCTTTATGGCATGTGTGTATTTGGGTTTGTACTCAAATTCTTCTGACACTGGTTATATTAGCACAACTTTTCCAAAGAGTAGCATCTCAAAACAAACTAATTTATCTTTCAAATAAGTTTTAACTGATACCATTTGCAAATGTGCATGATACTGTATCAAAATGGAAATTTGTGAATATATATATATATATATATATATATATATATATATATATATATATATATATATATATATATATATATATATATATATATAAATGGACTTCAGCAACAGATATTAGACCTATTAGAGTAGTCACTCACCTGTTTAATTGTTTAACAAAAAATTAAATCAGCGTCTCACATGGCAGAAATGCAGTGAATTTAGACTTCCAGGTGTGATGAAGATGACTTTCTGAAGTTCAAACCAAGTGTCAGAATGGAGAAGAGAAGGGATTTAAGTGACATTGCACATGGCCTGATTGTTGTTTGCCAGACAGGCTGGTCTGAGATTTTTCAGAAACTGCGGATCTGCTGAGATTGTATGTTCATACAAGCTCAATATGAATGAACAGTAAAAAAAACTGAAAGCAACAAACTGGTCAGATGATTCTCAGCTTCAACTGGGAGATTCAGTTTCAACAAGGAGGGTTTGCATTTGGAGTAAACAACACAAATGCATGAATCCCCCCTGCCTTCTTTCAACAGTTCAGGCTAGCAGAGGTGGTGTAATGGTGTGGGGGATATTTTCTTTGCTAACTCTGGACCCTTTATTATCACTTTGATGCCACAGCCTACCTCAATATTGTTGTTCAGAATTATTCCAGTTTTGAAGGCAATAGGATGTCTAACCTAGTACTCGGAAGGTCTGCTGAAAAAAGAACTAAAATTTTTGCTGGTACCAGAAAAAGAAAACCTAAACCTGCTTCCAATAAAGTCTTGTTTCTTCAAGCTGACTAAATTAGCCCTTTAGTCTTCCTAACTAAAGTTGAAATAATTTTTCAGAGCAACATAAAAAAAGACACATAAAACGTCAGTATCACTGATTATCCCAGCCTTTGCAAATGGCGGTGTCACTGCATCTGCAATCAGTGGCACCGAGATGATCTAGGTTGGCTCAGGTTCCAGACTCATTTTTTTAGGGTGGGGAGGGTCGGTGTTGATCATGACACTGAGGCAGTTGCTAAATCAGCCATCACTCTCTATGCTAATTTCATCCATTTTGTTTTTAATGAACTGATTAGCGTGTGAGAGAACAGGGGGTAATTATTCTAATTGAGAAGAGAGACAGGAGCAAGGCAGGGGGTGAGGACGAGGTGTGCTGCGAGTGGGCTAGATAGATGAGAGGTGTCTATGTCAGTCTGTGTCTTTGTGTGGCTCGGTTTGTTGGTTTCTGGAGTTATTTTGTCGCGACAGAGCAATCACCAGACCTGGAGGAGACGTACTATGTGGATCACTTCATGATGTGCTGTCAAACACAAACAAATGAGCTGTGAAGCCTTTATTTTCCATGCAGCTGAGAGAAGTTTGGCATAAAGTTAAAGACGAAAGCATCTGGGGAGACATGTATAGTGTAAGACACTATCATGGAGAAATAATTACAGGGCTGAGTCTGGAGGAGAGATGTGTTATCGCAGCCATCTAAGATCTCTTTGATTTCTTCTATTCACTTCCATATGAACCAGAGTCTCTTCCTGACAATCGTAATCTGTCCAGAAAAAACAATGTATTATACACATACCCAGAGCATCCCATGCTTCCCCTCGTCCTACTTTTCTTTACACTTTGAGCTAGTTTCTTTAATTCTATACAAGATATTCCCATAAGGAGGTACGCACAGACAGCTAATCCCAACTAATTTGGTGATGCTTGAAAAAATCCTGGCGCGAGGAACTGAGAAAAAGTTGGTGGATTTATCGCAGCAACACAAGCCAAAGAATGAACAGGAGACAGGCTTGTGCAGTGTGCCAGAAAGATGGACAGAGGAAGTGTAGCAGGAGGGGAAATGACAAATAAATAGCTGTATGTGTGTGTGTGTGTGTGTGTGTGTGTGTGTGTGTGTGTGTGTGTGTGTGTGTGTGTGTGTGTGTGTGTGCATTTTTACCTCTTTTTTAGAATCCCCTTTTTCTTCGTTGTGTGATGAACGCTAGGCAGGGGACCTGAAGGTTGCACTTTGCCTTGGACGACTCTCCGTCATGCTGTCCTATTTTTAATTTCATGGCATTTCTGTTCGAGTTGCCTCAGGCTGGAGCCATACATGGGCATTATACAACAGTCTCAGTGTGCCATTTCTTTGAATTATATTTGTCTTGTAGTGGCATTCACATTTCACTGTGAAATTAACTGTGTTTCCATGACTGCACCCATAGCCTACATAATGGCATGCATTACTGTTCTCCCCCATCTGACTACATCGTCTTGAACCAAAGGTGGAAGGAGAGAAAAAGAAAAACAGTCCTCCAAACAGTACCCTTCCTCTCAATTGTTTTTTTCCTTTTTCTTTTTGCTCAAAGGTTACAATCAGCAGACGAAAAATTGAAGGGAATACTGTGAAATGTATTAGTCTATAAAGAAATGCCATGAGAAAATAACCCCATCTGAATAAATAGTTACTATTCTTCTGATTTCAGATGCTATTATAGTCTGAATTTCAATGATACACCTATTGGGTGCTCTGTTTCTGTGTTTACACCACATGCATTTGGGG
This sequence comes from Anableps anableps, assembly GCA_014839685.1. NCBI lineage: Eukaryota > Metazoa > Chordata > Actinopteri > Cyprinodontiformes > Anablepidae > Anableps > Anableps anableps. The sequence goes on along the minus strand of CM026083.1, from coordinate 20,156,828 downwards.
TAAATTTACAGTGATATTTATGGTTATGTTCATGTTTGAAAATGTTTTTTGCTTTGCAGCGACCATGGGCAACCACCTTCTAACAAACCCAGTGTTACAGACCCGCTCTGGTACCTCACCCTACAACACTCTGCTGGCTGAAAGCTTCACCCCACCCTCACCTGGAGTCTTCAACTCCACAGGTTAGCTCCTCATAAACAACTCCGTCTGTCTGGACAATCTTGGCAGCACAATATGAGCTCAACTTGCCGTCGTTTTTGCTGTCAGTAGTTTGACATAGTTGATGCACACTCGCTGCTGTTGAGGGTTTGCGTGTGTGCGAGAGAGCCTTCTCCTTGTATGTGTGTGTGCTTACTCTTTCCCCAGACTATGTAGCTGTCAGACGGATTCACTAGGCTGAGCAGAACAGAGCCAAACAGTGCCTACAGCCTAACCAGCCATCTGGTCAGATCTTGAATCTTCATGAGAACAGCCACAAATTGATTAGAAGTTTAGCTACAGCTGTGACTGCCAGCTTTCTTGAAGAAGGTTTTCCTGTTCCCGAGCAGCAAAAATAGTTGGCTCAAACCATGGTGTCCATAGAAAGAGATCAGATCAGCTCTGTGGGGGGCGACGGTCCAGCTGGACGATGGTCAGTCATATGTGTACTCATCGTGGGTGCTGCTCGCCACTTTTTGGCTGCCTTTAGTCGCAGATTTAGTCAAATGTGCAGATATTTACAATGTTAAATGAAAGCTGTGACTCTGTGCTGCTGGTTGCTGGCTTAGTTTGCAACCGATGTGTATCACTCCTGGTGTTTTAATGTGAAAGTTTGAGGAGGAGCTCCTGCTAAATATTTTAGCGCCTCTCTGTACAATGTATCAAGTGTGATGGCCACAGGCCTAGCAGCCAAGTCATTTTTAGAAAAAGAGTGGTAGAGAACGTAGCGAGCACTTCATTAGAATGTTTAATTACCCACTCCGCCACCAAAGAAGACCGTTGATTAAAGTCAAACTACGCATTAAAATTTAAGTATGAACACACTTGATACTTTCCAGCCAACTGTGGTTTTTCCTTTGCTGTGAGGAAACCTAAGTAAAATACCTGGATGTTTTTTTCCTTGTGAAGGATAGTTCATGAAATGAATATCATTGCAACTGTAAGGTTTTTTTTCTCTTTTTTGGTAAATTATGAATAAATGTAGATTTCACTAAAAGTTTTCAATGTATATCTTAATTATCAAAGGTTTATGAATTGTGTTCAGGGTTACAGTGGGTGCTTGGACATAGGCTGATAAAATGTAGCTAAAAGAGATATAGATGTCCCTAAGGTCAGATAAGATAATAATTTTAGGAAATAAATAACAGCTCTTAACATAAAAACTAGATAGGTGTTAAATTATATTTTGCAGTATTTCCAGTAAGATAATGTCTCGTAAATCTTTAGAAAAACATTCCTGATAACGCAGTAAGCATTTTTACTTTAAAATTCCCCTAAACAATGTTTAAATGTTTCACAGGGACTGCAGATGTACAATAGCTTTTGGCTAATTGTGGCAGTGTTTACATTGATACAGTATGTTTTAATGCATTGTCCCTTTTTAATTAAAAAATTAACATCTCGGCTAAATTTTACCATTAGGTCTTTTTTTTTTTTTTTTTTTTTTTTTTTTTTTTTTTTTTTTTTATTTATTTATTTATTATTTTTTTTTTAATCCAAATAAACTAAATATTCATTTGCTGTTCTCTATGCATAGTTTTGTGGTTGAAATCAGGTCCATTAAGTCACTAAGAAGTGAACATAAAGACAAAGTCTTAATTTATCTGTTGCTTCATTTCATCTTGTCCCTTTGTTGCTGGACTTAGTTTTAAAATGTTTTAAACCATATTTTGCCAGATTTTCTGAGGTTCTTAAAAATTTGTCTTTGGATGCCAGTACCTGACCATTTTAGAGGATTTTCTGCTGGTTATAAACCCATTATAAAACATTTAGACATATACTGAGGTTAAAAGATTATATAAATAGTGTTTCGACACATAACAACCGGAACTTAGCATAGAACCACTTTGAATTTGGATCTATGTGTGCTTTTGTTTCATCCAGGTTTTGCTAGAAACATATTCAGCTAAAGATGTTTTTGGTTTTACTGGATATGTTTCTGTCTCTTCATCAATGACTTAAAATTTTTCTTCATATGTTGGAGATAGTGTTACAGGTCTGATGCTTCTGTTTTAGTCATTTAGTTCTCCAGTTTTCTCATTTTGTTATGCAATCACTGCACATTTTTTCATGGTCATGTACAAAAAATGGTATACATTTTAAAATGCATCAAATGTCCACAAAAAACTTTAAAGAGCCTAAAAGAGACCACAGGGTTACCGAACCATGCAACTTTAAGACATTACAAGAAAGTCTGGCTCCTTTGAAGTATAAAGGAATTATAAATGTTTTAAATTGTTAACACATTCTTCCATGTTATAAAAGACATGAATGGTTTAATACATTTTGAAGAGATCCGTTTACCTGTTTGCTTAGCTTATATCTACATATAACTTTAAACCTTAACATTTTTAGAAAAGCACTGCAGAAAACTTAATAAGTTACAGTGGCTTGCTAAAGCGTTACCCTCTGTCATGTTACTTTACTTACTTTACAACCTCAAACTTCAGTTGATTTCATTGGAATGTTATGTAAAACATCAACACAAAGTAATACAATATTGTGATGGGCAAGAAAAAGGATACATATTTTTCAGTATAAATAAAGTGTTGATTTGTTTTCAGCTCAGATGAGTTAATACTCTGTAGAACCTCCTTTCACTGCAGTTACAACAGCAAGTCTTTGAGGTATTTCTCTGCTAGCTTTTTACATTTAAGTAAACTTCTGCCTGCTCTTCTTTGCAAGATTGTCCAAGCTCAGTCAGACTGGATAGAATGTCTGTGATCAGTTTTCAAGTCCTGCCCCAGTTTCTCAAGTTCATTTAGGCTTGGACTTTGACTAGGCCATTCCATTGTAGCTCTGTCCTGTTTGAGTAGGCTCATTGTCTTTCAAAAAGGTGGACCTTCACTCCTGTCTTAAATTTTGCAGTCTCCAATAGGTTTTCAGTCCACAGGTATGTTTACTCTGAAGTCAGGAAGGCATTCTATCTTGATTTTTCTTTTACCATCATATAGAGCTATGTCTGTCACTGTTAGGCATTAGATTCAGTTCACCTGTAAATAAAGCTTTCCTAATCTAAATTTCTAGAGCCATGATAGAGGCAGCATCGTATTTCATGGCGGGGATGGTGTTCAGGGTGATGTGCAGTGTTGGTTTTCTTCCACATATAGTGTTTTGTAAGTGGGCAAGAAAGAGCAAATTAGGTATCCTCTGACCAAAGCACCTTCTACAATGATTCCTGTTGTCTCCTACATGGAAACAGCGCTTTGTCTCCTGCCTCTCCTCTGTAAAAGTCAGATTTGTGGAGTGCACAACTAACAACTGTCCTGTTGAAAGATATTATGGGTGCATGCATAGTTATTTTGCCTGAGCCGTGGATCTCAGCAGCTTCTACAGAGTCACTATGTGCCTCTGTGCTCTGATTTATGCTCTCCTTTCCCATCCTGTGAGTTCAGATAGGTTGCCATGTCTTGGTCAGTTTACAGTTTGTACGCCATACTATTTTTGGTAGATAAATTTCCAATGTTTTAAATATTGTTTTATAACCTATCCCTGCTTTAAACTTTTTCATAACTTTATCACTGACCTGTCTGGTTTGTTAGTTGTTCTTAGTGATGAGTTTGTTGATGTTGATATAGTTTGTTGTTCTCTAACAAACCAATGAGGCTTTCACAGAACAGCTGCATTTATACGGTGTTTAACTTGGGACTCTGTTTTCTAATTAGTTGAAGCTGAAGGAAACTGATTGTATTTTATTTTGTGACATCAGAGTAGAGTGGACAGATTGGAAATGCACAACACACTTTTTTGATTTTCATTTGCAAAGAAATATGTTATTTTCCTTCTACCTTAAAATTATGTGTTACTCTGTTTTGGTATATCACGTGAAATCCCCCAAAAATACACTGAAGAGGTATGAAGAATTTCACAACACTGTTGCAAAATTTCCAGCTAGTTTGAAAGTTGACCTCACCAGCTATAAAGACCTCAAATGAATGTTAAAGTATTGTTTAGAGTCAGCAAGCAGCATTTTGTTAGACTGTATTACAATGTTTTCCTGCTTGCTTTTCATACAGTCTGTCACTCAGCTCTTTAGTTGCATGTTTCTTTTGCATAAAGTGATTGTGAGGAGGTTTGGAAGGCAGGGGTCATTTCGTTTGTGCTGCAGAACATAAGCACTTGGAAAGAGCTGGAAATGAATATCTTATTGTTTTATTTAATGCTCTTTTCAGCATGAACCAAGTGGTGCTCTTCTCACTGTTAAGTTATGAGCCTAAATATGCAGAAGACTGTTCAAACACAGCCCTAAGCAGAGTCAGGAGAAGGCATTGAGTTTAATGGTTTATTCTTTAAGGTAAAATTTGGGCTCTGCTTGCTTTTAAACTTGAGAAATATGTTAAAATAGGTAACACTGAAAACATGAAAATTTAAGTATCATGATGATGAGGCATTTTTACAGAGGCTGTAGAGATATAGCCAAATTCAATCCCTTGTGTGTGTCTTCCCCAACTAACCCTATCTAATAGAAATATGTGAACGCGACACCGCAGGTGTTGTTGTATGTGCTAAGAGTTGGCTGCATGTGGGAATATTCAGACAAAGAAGAGAACAGACAGTAGTTCATTACATCAGTTGTTCCATTTTTTTGAGATTTAAAACTGTAGTTTATGTTTTATTTGAGATACTCTCACTCATTCTGTTTGTTTACTCTTCATGCTGTTCTTTGGGATGTGTAGGAACCTTCCGTGACCCAAGTAAGTATAATTAATATTTCCTTGTTTTCGTTTTTTTATACATATATATCTGAAATCTCACTATAAAAAAATAATGCTAAATCTGTTTGTCTGTTTTGGATGCAGAGAGTACACTTTCTAAGCCCCGGGACCCCTGTGGAATGGAGACCCTTCCGCTAAATGGTAACTTCAACAACAGCTACTCCATGCGAAGTGGGCCTTCAGGTGGAGGTGGTGGCAGCTGTGACTTTCTTGGTGGTGGTGGTGGAGACACTCCTCCACCCATTTTCAACCCACGTAGTTCAGAAACCCTGGGAGGTGGTGGCACTCGGCGAAACCTCACTGATGCTGCAGCCTTTGAGAAAATGATCATCTCTGAGCTTGTCCATAACAACCTGAGAGGTGGTGTAGGGGGAGGACCTGCAGGAGGTGGAACTGATGTAGGGGACAGAACATATGCCAGTCTGGCCAGGGGACATCCTCACTGTGGAGTGGGTCGGGGAACAACTGCAGGTGGACCAGAGCCCTCAATTAGCATGGATGAGGACGATGAGTTTCTGAGTGACGGACGGCAAAGAACACCTCAGGATGTAGAGCTCCTTTATAAAGCTCTGGAAGAACCCCTTCTGTTGCAGCGTGCCCAGTCGGTCCTCTACCAGAGTGATCCAGAGGAGTCGGAGAGTTACACAGCCGACCTTACAGAGAGCCTTGGCAACAGTGGTCAGAGTGGTGGTGGGCAGGGAGACAATCGAGCACCAGACTCACCTGCCCATGACTCCCTGTACACCAGCATTACCAATCTGCGAGACTCTCCCTATCCTGACAGCAGTCCTGAGCCGCTGGAGGTTGTGCCCCGTTCAGCTCAGCCCCCTGAAGAGCTGTACTACAGCTCTGGGAGGCCTGCTCTTGGTTCTCGTGGGGCCCCCATGCAGACCTTCTACCAGGCCCCACCTCAAAGACCCAGCGGGGAGGGACTCCAGGCTCAGGAGCCTGCCCACACTGAGGGAGACGGACAGATGCAACTGGTCACCAGCCTGTGACTGGAGCCTGAAGGAGGAGGCTGGAAACTATTGTAATGGCCAGAGCCTCCTTTTAGCAGTCTCTTTCTCATGTGTCTCCACTCTCTGCTTATTTGGTTGCCTTTATTTCTCTTGACTTTTATTTAACTTACATATGAGAAAACTGACTGAGCTTCTGGGGGAGTCACAGCTCTGCTGATGCAGCCTTTATCATCAACTCTCCCCCATCATCTGGATATGAGCGATGGGTGTTTTTCAGCAGAGCATTTGATACTTCTGTGCGACCCCAGTTTTTGGTACCCTAAGGCCAAGTCCAGCACTCTGAATGTACCAATCCACTTCCCCCTTTACCTTTCGATATTTCAAAACTTTCAAACTTTGTTTAAAAGATTATATGTGTTCAGACCTGCCTCAGGAGATGAGGATATTGTTTTATATTTTGTCTCATTTCCTATTCTTACCATCTTTAGATCTTTTTTTCCAAGTCATCATTTGATAGGGGTAGTTAGCTGTGCAGACAGGGAATATTGTACACTATTATTACCTAAAATGTCTCACAGAAAGCTCTTCATTGTTGCCAAAAATATCTTTTATTGAGCCAGAACAGAAACTAGAACATTCACAAGGCAAACACACACACACATACACTCACTCATCCTGAAGTGCTTGTTTCTGAACATGAAAACAGCTAAGACAGTACTCGATTTAAGTAAAAGGGAGCAAAAGCTTTTGTTCCAAGCAGGCAGTGGGAGCTGATTCAGTGTAGTTGCCTTCATTTAGTCTCGCTGTGAATCACAAGTGTACAGAAGTGGAGTACAGGTGGAGACAGAGACTGAGGAGGTGCTGTATCATCCATCCAGAGCTGGAGAGCCTGCACCCATAAGACTGGGCGACACTCTGCTGTTCTCTGTTTGTTTGCTTTAGGCCTTTGAAACGTTAAATGACTGCCTTGCTGTTGTTTAAAGAGAGTATTCAGTTTCTAAATCCCGGGGCTGCAAGTGCACATTGTTGCCCCATTCCCCTTGTACCTTGCTGTTAGAGCCTAGAGTGAAACGGACTTCCTGTGTGTTCTTGTGACAAACAGGACTGCAGACGTCACAGACACACTGACCAACAGTTGCTATAACCATGTACATAGAAAACCACACATGAATCTACTTTATTCCTATTGTGTAAATACAAACACCAGATGATCAAAAGCAACAAAAATAATAAATACTATGAAAATTACTTCTTGTACTACAACAAATTGTTGAAGGAAAAGAATAAAAATGCTTTGTGACCTGGATGAAACACTCTATCTCCCTCCCCCGGACCGTAATCTCTCGCTCTTTTTATTTATTTTTCTTTTTTGCCACAAAATTCCTTATCGATCCAGTGGAGAGAGAAATCAAAGGGCGAGAGTAATTAGGATGTGACGAAGATTTTTTTATTTCATTTCCAAAAGATAAAATGAAACAAAATTGTACTGGCACAAATTTTTTTATGCGATAAAATCCATCACATGTTCATTATTAACCTTTGACTTTCTATGGGTTGAATCTCCAAAACCAGTGGGGAGATAGTGCTGCGGGGCAAGCGAGATAGATGTTGTCAAATGTCATTCTGTGCCTCACGAGCACGTTGAAGCATTGTGGGGTCACCAACTGCGTCCATGGAGTGATTCAGTTTTGCTCTTGTATTATTTGGAAATTTAACAAGATGAAATACTTTTAACATGGGTTTTAGCATGTAAAATAATGACATTTGTTTTGCTGTCAGAGAATATTGCATTTTGCTGTTCTTAAAGATAGTTTCAGCATTACTCCAGAGCCTTATGTGACAACTCATTATTTTCCAGTGTGCATGTGTCTGTGTGCATGTTAGTGTGAATGTAACTCTGTGTGCTATGTCTGATTTTTTTTTAAAGTGTGAGACTATCATGCAGACAACTTCAACAGGCTTTTTCTTCTGTGACGTAAGTTGAAAGCAAATCACACAAAGCGAGATACTCATCTCTGCAAGTCGCCATTACGCCGCCTCAAACGGATATTGTTCTTAAAGTGGTGGCTATGAGTAAGGAGGACAGGAAGAATCAGAGTGCCTAGAGAAACAGGAGGTAACACTAAAAGATGAAAATGACAAATTGACTGATTGACTGATTGGGAGAAATTTTTCTAATATGCCACCTGATGCAAAACTGCCCATGAAATGATAAATTCTCCAAAGGGTTCCTGCCAGTCCTTAAAATTCATTTGACCTTTTAAAAATCTTTGCCTTCTTTATGTTTTCAGAGGTGTTCGTATATGTTTTGGATTTTCTGTTTCCACTGATTTATCCACTGTTTTGTTTTTTCACAATATCCTTTTAAACCTGCAGCAAGGAATAAAGCATGTGATGTGGTGACACAATTTGAACAGAAGACAGATGCGTTTATCAGAGTGTGACATTTGGCTGGGATCTTAGTGTCCCACTTCTAAAGAGAACCCAAAGGACAGCTTTTAGCTGTGGCTCCTGGGACTGAAAGAGAGAGGGTTAAAGACAGATAAAGACAAGGGATTGAAAGGATTTGCTACTATTTCTTCAGGTTATTCTAATTACTCACCTAAGTACTATTGTATTGGCTGTGGAGAAAGGTGAAGCTATAAAGGAAGGCACTGGTATCATCACTTGAGCTGCAGGGGTAAAGGGTGCAGTTCTCTTTTGATTAAACATGACCTGGATATGCAACTGAACTTGTGAACTCTCAATGATAACAGGTTTTAAAAATTAGATCTGCTCTTGTGGTCTGGTTTGCTATGGTGATGGACTACTGAAGTGGAGGTCCTGTGGCACACAAATGAAGACAACTGAATGTATTTTTGAGTGCAGGACGGGAGTGAAAATAAGTCACTCCACAATAGTAGTATTAATTGGAAACACAAGATAGCCATCATTACCTTAATCCTCCTTTTTCTCGTTATAATAATCTTTCATTCGCTGTATTTGGTGCTGATCTCAGCTACAGTAGCAGAGAAACACTGCACTGATGACCCCCCCCCCCCCAAATCTGTATCACCTTGGGTCTGATTACGTTAATTTTTGCTGCTCCTCTTCTTTTCCTTTTAAACTCATCTGCATTTTAATATCAATCTCGATAGACCACATTAGGACAGCACCTCTTTGTGAGTGTTAATTTGTTTTGTTGAAAGCTTTGTTTATCCCAGATTAATATTTCAATAAACCGAGGAGGGCGGCGCACTGGTAAATGATAGTGATTATACTGCAGAAGGTGTGCAGCCCACACTGTTGGACAGAGTCTCGTTGAGTCTCACACAATGGGAGTTACGCTGCTGTTCGTAGCCCTCCAAACCTCTGATTACAATAATAACTCTGTGGGTGCTAATTTACCACAGAGAATTCACTGTTCTCCATCCTCTTGTTTTTGGTCTTTGCAGATGTAATGCAGTTCCCCTTCAATGTTAGTGTCAAAGTTAACGTGTGCTTTAATAGTTAGAACAGTCAGAACCCTGGGCTATTGACATAGAGATTTCTAGCTGGTGCAGCTACGCAGAGACAACCGTGGGATTGATTTGTCCTTAATTAGATTAGGATCTCACCAGGGCAAAACTGTGTAACACACAGTTGACCCTTTTGGACAAAAACATTATTGTCTGTGTGGTCTAACCAAAGGCACACCAGGGACCTCAGCAATGGTGTCAAATAAACTAAATTGTAAAGGCTAGGTGCGCTGATGAGACGGGTTTATGCAGGATGCTATTTAGAGATAGAGACCCAAATGCTGCCATGTATTTAGCAAAGTGGCTGCGGTTTGAAGACCAGAGATTAAAGGGCATATATCATAATTTTTTACAAACTTTAAGTTTAACTTTAAGTCTGGCTTGTATCTCACTGTGGTAAGATTCATTTCCATGTCTGTCATCAAGAGTTTAAAAAAAAGCCAGAAAGAGAACATGAGACAGCTGAGAATACATTTTAAAATTGCCAAAAAGTAACTGGAGGAATAATAAACCAGCACCCTACCCAAGCATTTAACGGTGTTCTCCAGCAATCCCAGTCTGCCTGTAATTCCCCATATTGGTGAATACCCACTTGTGGTAGTAGTCATCCAAAAACTTACTTAAGAGTAAATTGGTATTCAGTAAAAAGCTTAATTAAGTACTGATTACTTGAGTGGTAATGTATAATTTGGTTTTGGTCATGATGTAATATTACAGGCAAAATATAAAATTGTGTGCTGGAATGGTAAAATAGAGATTAGTAAAATTAGGTCATATCATTACAAAATAACAAATTTAGCCAGAAGAGTTGTCCGAATCTCAGTTTTTCACAACATAAACCTTTGAAACAAATAATTACAGTTGGTAATGTATACATGTTACAACAGTGCAAAGTACTTAAGTGACAGTGTCTAGTGTTTAATGTATATACACTTGACTTCCTAATGAAACAAAAGGCTCAGCAGAATGAAAATCACATCAGAACAATGTAGTTTGTTTACAAACCAGAGGTCTTACTCGACACAGACACGTGTTATTTGGTACATTTTTCGTTAAAATGTGTTTGCCCTTCAGTTAAGTAACTCGGGGGGGTAGAGTAATCAGAAACTGTACTCAAATAAGAGTAGCATTGCTTCAAAATAATTTTACTCAAGTAGAAGTAAGAAATATGAAGTAAAACTACTCATAGAAAAACATTTTTTTTCCCAAAACGTTATTGATGTACAGTAAATGTACCTAGGTACCACCCACCTTTGGTCTGCAGTAAGTTTTCTCACAACAACATTTTGGTTATGCCATTATAAGTTATTCTTAAGCTAATGCTACACATATTGAGGTTGGAAGGAAAGTTAAAATAATGATATATCCAGTCAAATACAGCAGCTGCAGTCAAAAGCTCTTTCATTTATTTGAGTCATACACTGGAAAACAATCTGTTGTAGCTAATAATCATTTGTAAACATGCAGGAGAAACATATAAAGAGAGATGGTATTTCTCTCTTTACTCACTTTAAAAAAGCATCCCATGGATGTCAGCTGAAGATTTTTACTATCACTGATAAATAGTAAAAAAAAAAAAAGTGATAAAACAAAAGATTGTGTTATTTAAGAAATGTGGTCACAAACACCCAGTGTTTCCTTGATGGTTTGGCTGGTTACTCTGTTTAATATTTCTATTGCGTTGGCATGTGTTGTGATGTGTTATGGATTCCTAAGCTTTGGGATATTGTTTACCATTAAGCCAAGATTTCTACTTGTTTTATTGCCTAGGGCCAAAAAAGGGTTTTTAACAGAGAGATTGTTCTTGATAGAGAAGAAATGTGTTCTCTGCCTGTTTCACAAATCTCCCTCTTTTTTCTGCATAGAGGGAGAAAGTAAAAGTGCTCACTCCATCTTTTTCTGTATTAGCAATTAGCGACCACAGATGCATACATTCAACTTATTCACGTTATAAAGTTCTTGTTTGTCAAGGGGAAAAAAAATCTGTTTACGATAGTGAAAATATGCCATCATTCATATGTGGTAGTGCCTTTCTGTTTTAGGCGGGGTGTGGCTCCAAAGGATCCATGGTGTTAGAAAAATGGGTTATAAAATCACCCATCTGCTTTGAAAAACAATGGAAAGCCTAATAGTTATTTATTTATATTTCATACTTTAAGTATTTTCCAAACTGGCTATAAAATATGATGATATTTGCTCTTTAATCAATTTTTTATTAAAATAATTAAACTGACATGTCTGATTTCTAACTCATTTGCAACAAAAATTTGTAACTAGGAGAATAAATATAATCTAGATGAGGTATGGTCGATTACATGACTTTAAAAAATATTTGAAAACAAATCCACTGCCACTTGATAAAATTAATCATAGAAGAGTTTGTGCATATTTCCCTTTTTTCTTTAAAAAAACAAATATAAACTGTAGTGATTTTGATATTGATTTCTTGCTAAAGTAAATGTCATCAGAAATGTTAACATTGTTACCAACAACAGATTTTTAGAAAGAGGTAATCTTTGCTGTTCAGAGTAGGACAAAGACAGCAGGTGGCTTTTGAACAGCTTTATGAGCCCAATTTATCATGCAAAGGTCAAAACTAGATCAAACATATCTGTAACACATTTACAAATAAAATATATTTCATCCAATATAACAAATATAAACTGAAGTTGGGAAGGTTGTGGGTCTTGTTTTTATAGTATGATGTTTACAAACATAAAGGAGCTGCAGATTTATATATATATATATATATAAATATATATATATATATTTATATATATATATATACATATATATATATATATATATATATATATATATATATATATATATATATATGATTTCCTTAAATTTTGCCGATGAGGAAACACAATGTCTTGAGATCTTTTAAAGAACAGTTCAAGTTTTCAGAAGGTCTGAAGGTTTTTTTTTTTGGTCAAGTCAGTGACATTGATTTTTTAAATATAATTTTCCAGTTTAATCTTCAAAGTTTATTATTCTTATGGGAATATTTTCCCTTTTTGTAAAGCCATTAATTACTCACTTTTTTGTTAGAGTAACAGCCTTTTTGAAATCACATTTTTGGTGTGAAAATGATATTTCATGCCTGCCAAACTGTGTTATCTTTTTTTTTTTGTTGTTGTTTTGTTGTCGGGTTTTTTTTTTTTTTTTTTTTTTTTTTTTTTTTTTTTTTTTTTTTTGTCAAAAAAAAGGATGTTTGTATTAAGAAAAGTTGCCATTAAATAATCAGTTATACAATCAAAAATTGGTTCTTTGTTATCAGAAGTTATGTGTAGACTAGTGGTGGAAATTCAAATCTGCCAGTTAATCTCAAGATGCACTTAAGTCACAAAAACAAAGATTTAAGACTGAACTTGTGCTCAAGATTTAATTGGAACTTGAGGTCTGGGAACTTGAGGTCTCATGAATCTTTACCTCGTCTAATCAGGGATTAACAGTCAGCCATTAAGTGTGCATCATTTGATTTAATGATTATTATTCTCCCCTCTCAGTTACTACATGGTTTACAGATGACTGCTTGTCATTTTTAGTATTGCACCCAGAAAATATGGTTTTGGTCCGTGACAGTAGTTGCCACTAAGTTCATCTGTTTTTACCATTGAGCACCATTTACAGTAAATAAGAGACTGTTTGTTTGATTTATTCAGCAGGGATCATGAGCTATTAAATAGTTAACAAACCCTCTAATTTAATGATGATGATGATACATCTCCCAGATAGAACTCTGAATCAAATGCCTTCCAGTCATTTCTAAACAAAATATGAATACTTTTTGGAGGCCCTCTGGCTTCTCAGTTAGGTCTTCTTGTTGCTGTGCCTCATACTTTTACTGCAGCACCCACCAATGTGTCCTGACAATGATATTAACGTTCTCCTCAGTTTTTCCTGTCTTCACCACATAAATCTTTGTGGCAATCTTAAGTACTGCTGCTCCTGTCCTTCCTCTTGCTGTCTTGATCAAAGGAAGCCATTGTGCCGCTGTGCTTACTTTTGGGGCTGTGTTCTCTTCACTAAGCTGCCCCCTTTTGGGGACCTTAGGTATGTATTTTCTGTAGCATGTGTATACAATTTCCAGATCTATTTCTGACATTATTTTGCAGTTTTCTGTTTTTTTTGTTTTGTTTGTAAAAGCCTTCTTAGGCCAGATATACACAAAACGTTAAAGAGAGGAGCATAAGTCTGAGATCAGGCCCTTGAGGTAAATGATTTAAATCCATGATCAACAGAAACTTTTGCTTTTAGGGAGATGCCATACCTTGCGTGATGACATGCAAGGATGTTAATTTTACTCATTTGATTTGAGACTTGTCTTGAACCGGGAAAAGACTTGAGAGTTGAGTTTGACTTGGAAAAAAATTACTTGAGAGCATCTCTGGTTTAGATGCAACAGTTTTTGATCATCTTCATTAAGATGACTTTTTTATTCTTGAATAATTTAAAGAGCTTCATTAGGAGGCTCAGTGAACAAACAAGCATCCCTCTGAAAATGTTCAGATACAGCAATGGACTGATTATGCAGTGCTATGAAAAAGTATTTGCCCCTTACATCTTTCTTCTGTTTTTGCCTTTTGTCACATTTGCATGTCTCAGATCATCAAACAAATTTTAAAAGCGGACAAAGAAAATCTGGGTAAATACAAAAAGTACTATTTAAATGATGGTCTCATTTCCTATGAGAAAAAAGCTGTCCACACTATCTTGGCTCAGTGTAAAAAAAAAAATTGTCTCCCTTGTTAAATCATGAATTACCTGTGATTAACTACACCTTGATATTCTACACCTAGGCTGTTTACTGTCTGAACTGTAATATGAAGAATTCACCTAACTAGAACCTGACAATATGAATTAGGAACAGATCTCAAAAAGCAACAAACACATCATGCCACCAATCCAAAGACAGTCAAGAACATTCCTGAACAAACTTGTACCAACGCCACAACAAAGACTCATCCAGGATATCACAGAAGAACCCAGAACAACGTCTAAACCACTGCCAGCCTCACTTTGGGTGTTCATGATCTAACAACAAGAAGGAGACTGGGCAAAATCTACATCCATAGGAGTTTTCCAAGACCAAAACAACTGCTGACCAAGAATAGCACAAAGGCCTCTTGCACATTTCCCATCAAAAATCATTGTTATGAGGCCCAATAGCTTTGGTATGATATTATGTGGACTGAAGAGACATAGTGGATCTTTTTGAAAGGTGTGTGCCCTGTTAAATATGATGGAAAATGAACAGTATTATAAAAATGAGCATTATGGTGGTAGTGTGATGGTATGATTCTGCTTCGAGATCTGGATGACTTGCTGTAATCGATGAAACCCTGAATTCTGCTCTCTACCAGAAAATCCTGCAGGACAACATCTGGCCATTAGCTTGTGACTATAAGCTCACAAACGTGGGTTATGCAGCAGAACAATGATCCAAAGCACACCAGCAAGTCCACCACTATATGTTTCAAAAGCAAAATTAAGATTTTGGAGAAGCCTAGTCAAACCCTGACCTCAAATAATCTGTTCATATTGAAAAACTATTCAATGCAGCTGGATTAAAACAATTCTGTAAATAGGAGTGGGGCAAGTTTCCTCCACAGTGATTGAAAAAAAACTCATTGCAAATTGATACAAATGTTTGACTGCAGTTGTTTCCACCAAGCTTGGCACAACCGTTATTAGATTTAAGGGACAATTACCATTAAAGGCCAGATTGGTTCAGATAGCTTTATCCCATAATTTCCTTAATTTCTTTCTCTTTTAGTTGAAAACTGATTGTTGTCATTCTCTGATATTTCAATTTATGTAAAATTTAAGTGTCTTGAAAAAGGCTGGAGATGAAGAAAGGGAACAAATACTTTTTCACATCATTGCATAACTTAAAAATATCTAAAACAGTGAAAACCCTGCTACTTTACATAACTATATGAACACTGTAAAAATCTGGGTCAGAAAATAGAACTAAAGATAGGACCCTACATTTAAGTTTAAATAGGATTCTGATTCATCAATGTTAATATTTCCTGTCATCAGACATAATTGCCCATTGTTTACTCTTTGATTTCAGAATCTGTTAATTGGGGAGGAATGTCAACATTGTTGAAGGTGTGGATTCATGCTTGTATTATACTTGGTCAGTATTAAATATGCAGGTAATGCTTAAAACATGGAATAAGTCTAGTTTTTTCTCATGATTTGACATAGGATATGGCAGAATGTATGAGCACAAACTAGGATGTAGTTGGAATCTATAGTCAGCAATGTTTCTAGGGCATTCTGTACCCTATTGGTAATTTGTGAGCATGTGTACAATCATGTTACAAAGTAAGTAAACTTTCAGATCTAAGGTTTTGCTTACCAAGAGATATATTTTTTAATAATCTGGTGTGGTCCAATTAATAACATTAGGTTAACATAACCTCAGTTACATAACACCTTCCAATGGGTTTTTTTTCTTTATAAAAACATTAGGATGTGAGAAATAACCACACTCTTTCAGTTTGCCATAAGTGGGTAAGTAGCAGCCAGGTCATGCTAATCAAAGGCACTTAATTAAGTGATTATTAGTCAGTATAAGTGCCTCCATAAAAGCATTTTTAGCAGTTTGCTTTTCTAAATTATAACACAAAATCAAAGAGGAAACATTTCTCCAGTGGTCTTATAAAGAAAATGTTGCTTCTCATCAGTATGAGGGAGACTATGAGGTTATTTCCTTTCAATCTGCAGTTGTTTTTCTGTCATGAGTAAAATTATTCATAAATGAGGAACATTAAGGAATGCTGCAAAACCTCATACCAGTGGGTGTCCATGCAAGTTTACCCTAGATTTAGACTTACAAGCTACATTTCTTGCAGCTTCTGTTTGAAGGTCAAATGTTACAGATCATTGCAGTGCAAATGAAGAAGAGTGGAAAAGGATGAGAAGGGAAAGGCTCTTTATTTTGGACAGAACATGGCAGCACAGCTTGTATTTCCAAAGTTGCCTTTAAACAAACTATAAGAATTCTAGAAAAATGTCCTGAGTACAGACAAAACAAACATTTCACCAAACACAAGACATTTCACCATTGCACTTGTCTTTCCATGTTGGCTTTAATCAAACAGTCTGAATCCCTAAACTCTCTGCAAATGTAAGTGTTCTAGTCAAATTTCAGGCCATCTGCCCAGCAGCTGAGACTTAGCTGAAATTAGGTCATGCAACAGGATAGTTATGCTAAACACGACCATAAATCTACCACAGAATAGTTTTGAAAGAAAACAAACAAGGCGTTGGAAATGACACAGTCAAAGTCCAGACTGATTAATATGCTGAAATAGGACCTTTACAGAGCTGTACAGAAAACAGGTTCCTGCTGAAACAACACTGAAGTTTACCAAGCCAGAATTGCTCCACAACATGTGTGAGACTGATCAGGTCATGCTGATGATGATTTCTTCAAGTTACTGGAACTGAAGATGGTTCTATGAGATAATCAATCATAGGCAATTAGTTTTTCCTAACATTCTGCACCTGTGATTTAATTTTATTTTTGTTAAATGCATTAAGTCCATAATGTGATATGTCAAGTGTTGTTTACCTAGTTTTAAACTTAATGAGGACCTATTATTTAAGATCATTTTTAACAAGGTGTATTTTCTTTTTAACATAATTGTAAATATATTACTGGATCTGTTTCGATACTGGAATGATGACCATTTCTCTCAATTAATCACTTTCTCCTCACAGGCATTTCTTTGACAGCAGTTTGGGCCAAAGGGGACAGTTTTCTGAGAGTGTTTCCATCATTGCAGGTCAGAGCGACTGTGTATCAGCACATAATAAAAAAAAAAAAAAAAAAAAAAAAAATATTAAGAATATTCAGTCATCATGCTTAAGGGATCTTTCTTTTAGATGTTTCTAAAGGTGTAAAATATTTTGTGCCATTGTGGATATAGTCACAAGCTGGCGCACCCTAATTGCTTGTGTGCTTGTTATGTACCAGACTGATAAAAAGGTAATAACCACCCAAAGTTATAATTAATTCTCTGAAATTCTATATTAAAATTAACTTTAATATCCCTGCCTCACAATACGAACTGGATTTGAAAAATTATCTTTACACCTAGAGGTTATGTTTAATTCATTTGCTGTTTCAGCTGGTCCAAACTGTATTGTGCTGTTCATGTACCATGGGATACAGGGTACCGAAGCCAAGCAGCTCTTTTCCTTCCTGAGTCAGCACGCCTATGAGCCACACAGCATGCATAGGCAGATTTGACCAGGTGGTAGGGGTGAGGATTATACTCAAGCAATGATCTGTGTGCAAAGCATACACTGTAAAGTGATCATAGACATGCAAAGAGAAGCAAATTGGGGAAAATGTCAGGCAGCTTTTGGCTCCTGAAGGAAAGGTTGAGCAGAGCTTTGTGTAACAAAAATAACCCTGAGTGAAAGCTATCATGGTGCTTTCAGAGCATCTCATATATGTTTGTATAGGTACACACAGACCTGTGGGGATAATTACTCTGCTGTGTTCGGCTTTCTAAAGCATCAGTCAAGGTTAATTAATCATACTGTGTGGTGTGATCCCTCATGTAATCTTTTAATAACTGCACTGTGAGTGCAGATTACTGATTTCTCATTGCAACACCATTTGTGCTATTTGCCAAGGTACTGCACAGCAGCGCTCTCCAGGGTAAGAATAAAAAATTATGATCAGCTAGATCAGTTAGAGATGGCTCATTAAATCACATGTATTGCCGCTTTCCTTCGCCCACATCTTCAGAATTTGATTGGTGTTCAGCTCTCACTACATTTTATTTCTCAGCTGAAGGATCAATAACTAATTCACCAATGTCTAAAAATTCTCTGCATCCAACATAAGGACTCTTACGACCAAACACTTTGCTCTGCTGTATACTAAAGATGTACTGTATGTTTTACATGTGCAGTCCGCACCTATCCATGCATCAGGCCAGCCTTGTTCATGTCCTTTCCCTGGCACTCCCTAGGAGACGAGACTTGGAAGCATTGACCATTCAATCACCCTCTTTTCACCAGTGCTACTGTAGCACCTTCCTGCAAAAATATATCAGACATGAGCAACAAAGCCTGCAACCCCTGCCACGCTCACTTCCTGGCATTCAGACTATCTGAAAGTAAAAAAGGGGCTTTTTCAAGGTCACTGCACGTTTAGGGAAGCTTAAAATAGAGTCAGACATTGACAAACCAGGGCTCACAGCAACTGTCAGCAGATCCCAGGAGATAGAGAGGAGATGTATTAAGTTCAGCAGGAGCCCTTATGTGTTTGTGTATGACTGTAATTACTACCATACATCAAGCCACAGGAGCAACCAGCCTGTGACATACAGCATTTAACACTTGAATTACCAAGTGATGTGCGACATACTTCCAGCCCCCTTATTGGTTAGGCCTGAGCACTTTATAGCATGAGAATACAGAGACCAACCCAAACACACTCCCTGATTGCACATGAGGATCACACAATAGTCAATCAACTGCACTGTGATGGATATATATATATATATATATATATATATATATATATATATATATATATATATATATATATATATATATATATATATATATATATATCAATCAATGTATTTTGGTTTCTGTTTTTTCCTCCAACAAAAGCATGTTGTTACTTTCACAGTGACAGATGATAAAAATCCAGAATCAGTTTGAGATTCTTTTGCAATCTTGAATTAAAAAAACAAAAACAATTTCATTTGCATAACTCAATCAAAGCAGTAAAAGGCAAATCAGTGTTCACCATGTTCCTCTGTGCCTTACAAGGGATAACTCTTTACTGCCACCTTGTGGTAAAAGTCCAAGAAATGCTGGTTTACACAAAAGAGGAATGGACGTGATCAAGCTTTGAAATCCATTGAAGAATACATTTATTTCAAATTTGAAAAACAAGAGTTTACAGAAATGAAGGTGATTATGGATGCAACAAAACTGATTAAAATAGATTGATGCAGTCACAAAAAATAGCTCACAAACAACTAAATATAGATGCTTTTTCCTCAAGAATTTTTTTTTTGTACAAGAGTTGCCTGTTATAATAGGTAAATGTAACAATATTTATTTTACAAGCAAAAGAAAAGAAACAGAAAACCTTAGCAAACTTATAAGGAATATACTTATATTATTGTGAACTTTATTAGTGTGTTGCAGTCATACAGAATACATAAATAACTGTATATATTCTTGCCAAAAATAACACATATCCTCGGCAGATTTAGATTTGAAACAATTTTGTAATTTTCATTTAACCAAGAAGTTTGTTTCTGACAGGAAAAAAACAGACATCCCTTAAACAATGTAAAAGAAGTTTCAGTTTGAAAATAATAATTTGTCTGCTTATATTCACACTTTGTTAAAGAATGGCCAGTAAAAAGTTTTTTGCAGTAGCAAAAAAATCTTTATTGGCATTACAACAGTAAGAAATCCATTCTTATAACTACTAACCAGATTTTTTGCATTTTTCCATTGGTATTTTGACATTTTACATTTGGTGATGAGCTTTGAAGTTGGGAGGCCTACTTGTAGTTACCCCAATCTTTAACTTCCTCAACAGATGCACTCCCTAAATCTGCCAGGGATATATGTGATGTTGTGCTTAACTGAAATGCAACACATAATACAATATTTTTTAAAAATGCCTTTAGTTTAGTTATATAATGTTCATAACATGCTTTATTTAGTCCTCACAGGTATGTGACACATTCCTGACATGTATGTGGTTCACCCACTCCCTTGGTTAAGCTCAACAGTAAAGATTTTCACATATGAAAATCAGATGAATATTTGCCATGCCAACCAGCTAAGCTAAGCAGCTCAGCATCAGCTGATGCAGCTGTCAAAATTGTTATAATAATTTCCAAATCTGATGAAAGTAAAAGAAACAAACATTTACTGTTACATTTTTCAATTTGTTTTCAATACCATTGACTCATTTATTATTATTATTATTATTATTATTATTATTATTATTATTATTATTATTATTATTATAGGTCTTTAGATGACAAAAAGCTTCATGAGTTAAAAATTGACCTTTATAAAATAACTGCACTTAAGCCTAAAGGACATGTCAGGAAAGGTCTTACATAGTGATGAGGATATTATTTATTATTATTATTATTATTATTATTATTATTATTATTATTATTATTATTATTATTATTATGTGGCTACATTATATCATATTTATATATTATAATTCATTTGGTGGTTTTCCAGCGTAAGTTGACTCCACGTCAATATCCTGCAAGAAAAAAAAAAAAAAAAAAAAAAAAGCATTCAGTAAGAAAACAACAACAAACAAAGCAAAATAATATTTCAACATTAAAACATTATTACAAAGATTCCCCAACTCACTGATGCTGCAGCCCATCTGCTGTGCTGGTTGAAGCTAAGTTCGTTCACCAAAGCTACAGCTTCATCTGGCATGTCTAACCTTCCATTGGCAGCTCTGAAGACAGACACAAAATGGAACTGAGATTTGAGGTGCAGCAAAATAACAGCAACATACAGTATTCAGAAATTTCCTAAGCAGAGATAAGAAGTTCAAAAGTTTAAACTGGTCTGTGAGATAGTGGCATGGTGGAGAGAAGCACTTAAACTTCCCCCCTTGGAATCTTGAGGAGCAGCAGGGCCAAATCAAGAAAAAATATGCGAGGCAGACTTAAAACTGGCACATGTCTTAAGTTTCCCTTTGGTCACAAAATTCAAGGTACAGTAACACGGCAAGTGGCAGCCTCACCGCTGATCTTGCAGCAGTGGTTGTTCTTCGGCCTGATGATGTGCGGGCCTCCCTCCATCATCCAGCTCCCTGATCATGGAGCGGTAGTCAGTGATTATCATTTATCAGACAGAAACAGAAACACAACAAGGTGAGAACAACAGGTCATTTTATTAGACAGCATCAAAATGTTTCATGTTTGTGCCTCATGGTTGCCTATTTTATCTTGTTTTGCTTTTCATACTGTTTCACGCTCTGTTATTTTTTTTTTTCCCCTCGTGCAGCTAAACTTACTCCTTTGTAGCTCACCTCTGTTTCTTCTGAGCATCACATTCTCCGCTACAGTAGAATAATGTGGTTGGTTCCTCGGACATAATTACATTTACCAACATTTATAGATTGTTATCCATATTAAAATATACCTCTTAAATAATTTTCCTTTAGTTCCATTTATTCCCCCTGGATCCTCCCTCTTGTTCCTGAAGCTGACACACACAATAATTATTTACAGGCAATACTGTCAAGTTATAAATATAGAAATCAATAAAAAACACATCATGGTATTTAACGTGAACCTGTTCATTGGGCTGTGATCAGATGGAGTAGTGATGTTGGGAGCTTCCATGTCTCCACTGAAAAACAAATATTAAACATAATTTAGTAATGAGTAAACGTTTCTTTCAGAAACTGCCCAGGTAAAGTGGCACTTCAGCTTAAACTTGTGAGGAAAAAATGCAAATCTGACTAATTTTAATAAGTCCTTCTAAGTCAGGTGAACCTTTTCAGAAAACTAGGTTTTGTGGAGCTTAGCAGATTAAAGTCTAGACTCCATTATGTTTTTAGCTCATACAGACACACTTTGTCAATCCTGACAAACAAGGTAAGAAAAACGGGTCAGAGCAGATAAAGATTTTTAACTGCGAAGGCATCGGTCTAACCTGTTAACACTTTCAAGTGTGTTTTGGTCATTTTCACCACTTCCATGTGGATCTCCTCCATTCCTGTAATATCAAGAATAAACTAGTAAGTTTTTACCTTCACTGATCTCTTCTAAAAAAAGAAGCTTTCAACATTAACATACCTGACGTCACCGTTGCTCTGTCCATCTAAATCTCTTGTTTCAACCATTGGGAGTCCATTTCTTTCTTGGTTTCTAAAGGGGAAATTCATAAGCATTATCAGGCTGAAATAAGTTAACCTATCGAGTAGCTATTTACAGTTTTTCTCAGTCGCTTTGGTGCATTTCTGAAATCATCCTCAACATTTGCAAAACAGTAAGTGCATTTTTCAAAACAATTCGTACAAACAACAAAATGCCATGGATCATCTGTAAAAGCCATTCTCTTTCTCAAAATCCTTAGTTCATCTCTCAAAAATAAATATCTGTGTCAGTAAACATGTCAGTGCCTTGGTATGCGCTAAATAAATAAACTGAACTGAATTTAATTTAATTGAACTGAATAAGACAGTTAAATCACTTAGTCATGTTGTTAATATAACAGTTTACTCTGTGGGGTGTTCTGTTGTAAACTATGGCTATAGCTTTGATGACAATTATTGTTCATTGTAATTGTGGGAGATTAATGGCAAGAAACTGTACAAGATTCACTTTTATGCCTTTACTGTAATTTGTTGACAGACCATGTCATTGCGAAGGAAAAGACAGCACTGTAGTGCACAAAGAAAAAAACAAAAGCAGAAATAGAAACATAAGACAATCTCCTTAAACAATATATGCAGTGCTGTAGGAATTACAGTGCAGTCTTCCTACACCTTCTAACTTTTTCTGTCTGTTGGGCCACAAACTCTCAACCACATCAGAGTATGTTCACAGAGAATATCTTCTCTGATGATGCAGTGTGGACACAATGATTTGAAGATTCAACAAGTAGTTTTGAGAATTTCAATTCTGTTCTGAGAAATGCACCAAAGCAAATGAGAAAAACTGTAATAAAGAAAAATAATTTGTAAGGGATGTAACTCACTTTAAAGACAGAAATTCCTTTTTTTAACTAGTTACAACTTACTGATTGTAGTTTTTTTTTTTTTTTTATATCTATCAAAACTGGGGAAACATGTTAAGAATGACACTTACTGATCGGGGTTGTGGAAAATCCCTTTTCTGATCGATAAACAGGTCACAACATATTGAAAATATGGTACCCTTTTTTGATTCCTTAAAGAAATAAACAACAAACAGTCTTTAATCCATCATGAGGGCCCAATTCCTGAAATTTAATACCAAAGTTTGACTGATTTTGTGATTTCCAAGTTACAATGCAAGAAGGTCCAACTCCCATACCTGCATGTATTTATTCTTGATGTACTTTATGCAGTGAGATTAAAATAGTGCCAATTTGGAAGTAATTTTCCCTTGACATATAGATGGCAGCAGCAGTGATTCAAGATAGCAGTGTCCAATGAGAAAGCTGATATAATTGAGGATGACTTAAGGCTCAAAAGGAAAAAAAGGTAACAGCAGCTTTTTCCTTAGAAAATACAAACCTATTCGCTGTGATGAGATGTGAAATCTCAGTGTGCAGATGTGAAATAAAAGAGGATTCTGAATAAATAGGCATGTTTTGATATTTTGTAATGTTTCAACTGCCAACAATGGTCCAATTATGTTATGTAACCTGAAACTGAAGTGTCAATTTCTACCACAATTTGTGATTAATAACCTCTAGGAAGGTATTAAAGCTGTTAATGTTATCATGCTAAGACCTGAGGTGTATGAACGACTTACATTTGCTTTTAACTTTTGGAAATAATAATAAAAAAAAGACTTTTAGGAGTAGTTTTTTAACACTGTACTTTTTACCTGAGTAATATTATTATGAAGTATCACTACTCTAGCTTGAGTAAAATTTCTGGATACTTTATAAACTGCGAGTAACTTAACTTAAGAAGAACAAACCAAACCATTTCAACCAAAAATGCTCCAGACACATATACAAACTTACAGTTTATGTTAAACTGAAACCTCCTGTTAGTTAACAAGCTTTGTTGTTTGAATGTTATTTTTCATCTGCTGAGCCTGCTATGTCATTTGAAGATCAAGTGAATACAGGAAACACTTCAAGTGGACAATACATAGTACTTTAACCCATTCTAACATATACTGTATATACATGACGTACTGTATAAGTGTTAGATTCATAAATTGTATATTGAAAAAAAAACTGGAAATGTTATTTCTGCCTGAATTTATTTTGTGTTCATGTGATATATTTTTGTTATTTTTAACATTTATTTTAGTCTTTAAAATACCAGAATTTGCACATAACCTTACATTTTTGTCTGGAGGATGACATCATTATAAAATATTCAGTCAGATGTTATGATCAAACAGTTACTCAGTACTTGAATAGCCTTTTTAGTTGAGTAATTATTTGGATGGCTACTTTTTACTTTTATCCACCTCTGGGTAAGACAAGGGCAATATTTTGTGTAATAAAAAGCTTCTTCTGTAAAAAACAAAACAAAAACAAAAACAAAACAAACAAACAAAAATCTTCTCAGACTTGGGCCCTTAATAAATTTACCAATTTATATCTGAAAAAAATGGACTCACCGTTCTTTTTTCCAGCAATAGTAAGAGATAAGAAGGTGTCCGATAACTATGATTATGAAAGCTGCAATCACTAGGTGACAGAAAAAATTATAATATAGTGAGGAGAAAATGTTCAGCAGCTCTAAGGCAGATATGCACAGTCACGTGTTCCTTTCACTCACATGCAGGGATCCATTGTGGGACTAGTGGAGAAGGACTAGGATCATCTGGTTGAAATAAGGAAGAGTTTTCTGCTTGAGATGAAGAGGTGGTATATTTAGAATTACATTGCTGTTGATAGTGTAATAATAATCTTTGATAGAACATTGATGTAAGACAAAAACTTTTGATTGGATCTCACCCCCAATGGTTTTGAAATTCACACACTTCTCTTCAACAAGGATTTTATTATTTTCCTATTTAAAAAAATATAAGTTGAATTTGAGAGCAGTTAAGATACCTACTATTGTTAAAGACTGATAAAAATGTACTTACAGTAGAAAGTGTGCATATTATGGTAAGATCTTGGCAGCTGTCTGTAATCACTGAATGGTTATCCATATTCACTACAGGTTGCACATATTTAAAAGACTGTTTGCGTAGATCAGCAGAAGCCAGATTCATCTGTCGAAAAAATTAGTTTAATTTTCTTTCTTACATGGTTGTTTTTCAACAAAGACATGAAAACGATTACAGTATCTCTGACAAAAGGAATTTCTAAAACAACACATGAGCTAAGATGGAGTTGAAATACATATAAACATACCTTATCATTTCCTTCAACAGAAATCTCACTTCCTTCTAGGCATTCGTGTTTAAATCTAAATCCATCAGCAACACGGATTTCAGTACAGGTTGTGTTTTTCGATATGCAGTCTGTCAGAAACCAAATAAATTGTTACGATTTTTTAAAAAGTCATACAAGAATAAAAATAGGATGTCAAGAAGTCTTGTCAAGTATCTCAACAGGGATTACGTCATCAAATAAACACTGAACACATAAAAAAATCAGATTAAAAATAGTTGTTTCTGATGTTCCAACTCTTACCTGAGGTACCAGATATGTGTGTGATGTATGTAAATAGGATTAGGACAGAGATCTTCTCAAATATTTGGAAGGTCATATCTGCGCAAGTACATCTAAAATGGCACTACACAAAGCTGCAAACCAGGAAATGCCCTGCCTAAAAAAGATTTCTTCCTCGTTTGTTTTTTTTTATTGTTGACATCTGACTGACTTTGCTGCCACCTTGAGAAAATCTAATTACTTGGCCATACTTGGCCAACAAAGACAGTA
Source organism: Anableps anableps (assembly GCA_014839685.1). Taxonomy (NCBI): domain Eukaryota; kingdom Metazoa; phylum Chordata; class Actinopteri; order Cyprinodontiformes; family Anablepidae; genus Anableps; species Anableps anableps. Next base: position 20,130,836 of record CM026083.1, on the reverse strand, counting down.
CAGTTTTACACACAGAGCAGAGCATCAAAGAAATGAATCGCAGTGAGCATTTAGCTGAAAACTTGTTATATGTGATCCAGTGAAGGATGAAAAATCTTCAGATGCAACAGCTCCTTGATAGATGATTTACTGTTTCTTCAGAAAATACATTTCAGACAGTGATCATCTGTTGTTGACTTTGTTTCAGGTCCAAAACCTGACCTAATTTAAACATTGTCCATTTAGTGCACTTGATGATAGAGCATCAGAGTTAAGTCCAAACATAACTAGAATGTTGGCATTGCTATTGATCAAAACCACTTTAAAAGATCTCAAGAAGGTTTGATCTAAATCATCAAGCTGAAAGGACTTGTGGGAGTGGAAAGAGGTTGGAGCCAGTTGGAGTGCTGGGCCCTAGTGAGGGATTCATACCAACATCACTTCCAAACACATGCAAGTGCAATAGGAGCTTGGAGTGTGACATGATGGACCTTGTAGACCTATTTTGCTTGGCCATATCCTGCCACTCAATTTTCATATATTAGAGACACATTTGGCTTTGGGGCTGGAATGGTTGAAGCTCTGCTGGCAAAGAATGGGGTCCCCAGGACAGGGAGGCTGGGAACAGGAGGCCTAGCATGACCCTCTTCTGTTCCTGTCTCTGGTCTATGCTGGTTTAGCAATGATTGGTGGTGTGGGAAAGGCTTGGGGACCACTGGTGATGTCAGAGGGGAGGCCTTTTGGTGTTGTTTGTGTAGAGGCTTGAGCCACGTTGCAGCAGGGTGGACCCCTGCCTGTTCCTAGGGGTGTGTCAGGTCTCCTGTACACAGAGTTGGGCTTTTGCCTTCTCTGGGGCTATCTCACTGAGCAGGGTATCGCTGTGTCCTCTCTTCCTTGCTCATTCTGAGTTTTGGCCGCCACAATGGCCTGATGTCTGGATTGAAGTCTCTGGGGGCTTCTCCTCCTCGGTGTGGGGCAGTCATACTGCTTGGGGGGGTCTATAGATAGATAGATAGATAGATAGATAGATAGATAGATAGACAGATAGACATAGGAGTGTGTGTGTATGTGTGTGCACACACATACATATGTATGCATGTGTGTATGTTTGTGTGTGTGCACAGGCAGTTTTTACACTAATCCTCCTGCTGTTTTGCACACCAGACACAAGGGGAGGCCCTTGTCATGTGGGTCAGAGACATAGAAACAAGGTCAGTGACATAAAGTCCTGTAACTGCTTACATACTTCGTTTACCAGTATGGGTTTTTTATGTTGGTGACATGTTTTATCAAATAGTAGAACAAATTTGAATCACTAAAGATTCAATTAATGTTCAATTAGTGTTTTTATTGTTTATACCTTTCAGGGAAAAGTGTGTGGTCAGAAGATGGTATTCGTTTCAAATTTAGAAATCACCAGAGACTAGCTCTTTGTACTCATTGAGGCCAGTATCAGTTCCACTTCTCAGAAACACACCCACAAATGCATGTTCTTACAGCAAAAATGGAGTAGAAGTTTCTACGGTCCAGAACGCATCATTTAGATTGCATCTTCTCTGGTCCACCGAGAAAAGACAGAAAACAGTCTGTGTAACTCAGCATGGGTTTCTTTCTGCCTCCTTGGCAATGTATGCTTCTTTCACCTCTTAGTTCCTCCAGCTTTCTCTTTTACCCTTCTCCAATCCTCAAATAATGATATTTAGGTCATATCAGAAGCAGGCTTTCAAATACTTCTGCCAAGTTTCCATCTTACATAGGCATAAATAATTAAAGTGATAAAGGTCAAAGAGATTTATTCTTCTTTCTTGATGATTTCACCATCCTTTGTAGAGATAAGTTATAAAAATAGATGACCACAACAGGTGTGGATGTGAAGGTAAACCCTCTTGGTTCAGCATATTTTCATTAAAAGTGTGTGGTAAAAATGCATGGCGATGGTGGACTTATCCATTGCACAACAAATGTCAATAACTACAATAAATTCAGCTGTTCTGTGAAGACCTTAGAGGTTTGTTGGAGATCATTAGTGAATGAACATCCTCCTTTAGAACAAGGAACAGTGTACGACAACTGAGATAACATTTTGGAGATGTTTAAAATTGATTAGGCTTGTAAAACAATATCCCTTGCTTTGGAGATCTAATGAAGTACTGTTTCATCCATCATCTGAAAATGGAATGAGTATGGCACATTCTACCAAGACATGATGGTCCATCTATTGATAGGCTGGGTAAGGAGAGCATTAGTAAGGAGCCAAGAGACCCAGGTACCTCTTGAGAAACAGGAAAGTAAGAATAGAAACTATCAGTTTCTGCATCAACCCTTCTGGCTTTAATAGCAAATGGCAAGAAAAAAAGCTGCTGTTGAATGAAATTCCTGCTTATTGATTGCCTAAAGCCATGAAAGGGATTACAGCAAAGCTGGAAGAAGGCGTTTTGGTCAGATGAGAACAAAACTGACATTTTTGGCTTAAATGCACAATGCTGTGTATGGCAGAAAATGACCATTAACACATCATCTCCATTGTGAAACATGATGGTGACAGCATCATGCTATGGGGACGCTTTTCTTCAGAGTTCATGTCAGAAGATAATGGGAATATGGATGGAACTAAATCCACAGTATACTTGATAAATCCTTCAGAGCCTGTAAAATATTTGAGACTGGGGTAGAGGGTTATCTTCCACCAGCCTTTTCATACAGGAAGAGAGAAAATGGAATGGTTTTAATCAAAGCATCTTCAGGTGTGAGAGTGGTCCAGTCAAAGTCCAGACCTAAATCTAATTTAGAATTTCTAGCAGGTCTTGAATATGGATATCATCCATTCAATCTGATTAAGTTTGACCAATTTTACAAGTAGGAATGACCAGATATTTTTGTTTCTTGAGGTTAAAAGCTGGTACAGACAAAACCCCAAAAACCTGAGCTGTAATTCCACCAAAAGGTTGGTCCATAAAGAACTGACTTGTAGGGATGAATATTAATGCACACCATACTTGTCAGATTTCTATTTGTAAAAACTTTCAAAAACTATGTAATATGTTGCTTTTACTTCACAATTATGCATTACTTTGTGTTGGTCACAGAAAATCCCCAAAAGATTCACTGAAGTCTGTGTCTGTAGCATGACAAAATGTGAAAAAGTTCAAGCTATATGAAAACATTTGCTATGCGGAAGATCTAAACTGAATTTTTAGGGTAAATATTTATATTTAAACCTAAATATATAAATAACTATATATTTATGCATAAGTAAGTAAGAATGTATATACAAGTACTTAAATAAACCTCACAGACCTCAGAGATGACTTAAGTCTCACCACAAAATGTGCTGTTTCCCACCAGTCTAAAATCTAGCTGCTTTACGATTTGCTTAGACACCCTAATGCTGATAGAACTAAATCCCAAACCACAAATAAATATAATTATAGAACTCTTAACCATCTTTTTTTGAATCCTAACCAAAACCATTTGTGAAAGAAAACAGCCATGCATAGTGTTGCGCAAAACTGGTGTTGTTTTTATGTTTGATATGATGAAATGAGTGAGGAAAAACAAGTTTTGCAATGCAATATTTGATTCAGTAGAGTATTTGTCTTCCACTTGGCACTTGACCCCAAGTTTTCCACCGATCTATGTATGAATGCGCTCATGTTTTTGAGTGCAAGTGGATGAATATGTCTTTAGTGTTAAGTGCCTTGAGTGGTCAGTATGACTAGAAAAGCGTTAAATAAATTCAGTCCATTTACCACTTAGCTTTCAGTATCACAACACAACATTTTCTACTGTGTATCCATACAACTGGTGCCCTTTATGCAATAAAATAGGATTAGGAATAAATGTTTTTTCTCTCCTTCATTGATATCCTTGCTTTACATGATTTGTTTCTAACACAAAAGGGGTGAAATAAATCTTGCTAAGTTGGTTTATTTTCATTTTATAAATCACTGGCGATATGAAACTAGAGAGTAAAATTAGGAGTTTGCAGATTGTGAGGTTACTGCTGATTACCGGAAACATCCCAGAAATCCTGAGGATGTCTGAAACAATATTACTTGTTGCCTTGTCCCCTCTTCAGATTACGTTTATGACAAGAGACTCAGAACACAGCCTAAAAAAAGTCCATAATGACCAAATCAAAATTGGAAGGCTAGGAATGTCTCCTAAAAAGTAAACACCAACAGTATGTTAACACCATTTCTGGAACTGTTCTAGCCTGGTCAGTAAAATTAACATTAATTTTATGTTTCACATTTTCAACCATCCCTCAACTTTCAAAGGGACAAAACTGGGTTTTGGACAAGTAGTTTGCCAGTTGGGGAGATAAAGCAAAATGGCAACGGGCATTTGTCATTTTGAGCACCAGACCAATGGAGCTTAGTGAAAGGCAAACTGTGCTGGGATAGTTACAGAACTCCAGTCTCTCCAGTTGGCTCTTTAGGAAACCTAAAACCCCGGGTGTTAACAGTTTGAGATCACAAAAGGACGTCTACCCGCTGCCAGCAACGAAAGCATGCCAACACCAACACACACTAACATTTTTGTTCATCTGCACCCTTAAAACAGAACATGTAAATCACCAAGTCAGGCCTGTTTTAATTTCATGGGTGCTTGAGTAGAAGCTCTCATGGACTTATTGTAAATCGACGTGTTTTCTCAGAGTATTACGATGATACACCTCGAGCCCATCCACATTTTCTGCTGTTCACAAATCTTAGAGTTCTTTTGAAACCACAGCTTCCCTTTGCAGAGCTTGCTTCATCTGAGCACAGCAACTTGATCCCCCTGTGAATTTCCTATAAAAAGAAGGCTAATAAACAAAAGCAAGTTTCATCCGTAACTACTGTTAATATTACAATTTCTGACAGATGTTTGGAGGCATCTACCTGAGAGAATGTATATGAGTGTTCAAACAAAAAGCTTCAGTAAGGCTTCATTAAGCTTTTACAGCTCTGTCACAGCACAGTACAGCTTGGTGCACAACAGCTTCAGTTCACATGGTGCTGAGACACACATTGTGCAACTTGGATGGCTTTTATTACTATAATCTGTTTTCCAGCTCCATCTCCTGAGAGGGATCTCTGTCAAAAAACAAAGCTCTCCATTTGAAACATGGCCTCAAATTCAACTTCTGCTTTTATCTGTATACTTCATCTCTCTTCTGGCTTCTCTCCCAATTTCTCTCCCTCTCCGCTTTGTCTCCTCTTTGCTCTCTTTTCGCTGTGTGTTTCTCCTTTCTGCTCTCTTCATTTTTTCCCTCCTGATGCTCGGGGTCTCAACACACGACCGGGCAAAACCAGGTCCAGCGTGTCTTGTTACAGCACTCCCTGCTCTCCGATTAAACCATGCATTGTGAAGGATAATCCCACAGAAAAAATAATGTTCTTTTTGTGTGCCTTATACATGTAGTGTATACTGTATGCTCATACCTACGTGAAACCACACTCAATGCAACTGATTCACACAAACAACTACATTTACAAGCAGTAGCATGTGCTTCACTGTGAGTGGGCTCCTGAGAAAGTATGCAAAAAATTCAAATCAAATGACCCAATTGGCTTATTTTGTTTATGAGCTGCTCTTTGCATGCAATGTTCTCTCTGTTTTCCAACAGAGTCCTGAGAAAAGCCTGATTGGCGTTTTAGTGTACGGAGAGCTGCAACAGCAATGCAGAATGTAAGGCTGAAGCACATCTGTTAGTGTCATGTGTTGTTATGGGCGCCCCGATGTTACCGTTCACACTTGGCTGATATATCATTTTAAATAAACAAAGTCTTCAATTTGGCTGACCTGTGGAACAGTCACCTGGAAAACTAACAAAGGAAGAAAGCAGGGAGCACAAGAGCAGCATTCTGACAACAGGCTACTTTAACCACTCTTCTAAGTCCAACCAACAGGTCATTAGGTGATTTTCACAGCAGTCCTCCTCACGAAATAGCACAGAACACATGGGTGAGGTGGTTAATGTCTTCAATGGAAGTGTATATTTTTAGATGTCCCCATTTCAGGAGAGGTCCAGTTGCTTCCAAGTTATTACTAACATTTCTGATTGTCTTGTTTCAAGTAGAGATATCAGACCCCTGTAAGACTAATTTCAGTTAACTTCAGCCAGTTTGTCAGGAACATCTTTGGAATGTGTTATTGTTTTTGCCAACTGTTCTGTGTCTAAACAGGTAGCTAGCTCTGTGGTTCCCTTCTCCTTGTCAGCACTATCATTCTTCTAGCTTTTCCACAGCCATGATCATCACCTGTCAACAAAACCAACGTAAGGGGTAATTAACGGGCAGAGACAAAGGGCAGGTTTTTGAGGACTCACTCGGCATCGCTGTTATCGATCTTTTATAAGCGGGGTGTTGATGGAGTTGATGTCTTACATATCTGAAACAGATAAAAGATAATTTACTGTAAATAAACACAAAGAGACAAATAATACAAGAGAAAAGGATGAGAACAGACATGATATGTCATAATGAGTTGTTACTGCTATTTGACCTATTGGCCTTCAAGCAGGACAACCAAACTAAACAAACACTTAGAGCTATAATGGGATGGTAAGATCAAAGCCTATGCATGTGTCAGAATGGCCCAGTCAAAGTCCAGACCTAAATCCAATTGACAATCTGTGACAGGACTTTAAAATGGATGTTCCTCCATCAAAAGTGACTGAGCTTGGGCGATTATGCAGAACAGAGAAAGATTCAGTCTGTAGATGATAAAAACACAAAAGGCTTGCAGCTATAGTAGCATCAAAAATGTCCCTGCAAAAGTTTTGACTCAAAGGGACTGAACACAAATCAACACCACACTTATCAAATCTGTATTTGAGAGAAATATATAAATTTACTTTCCCTTTACAATTATGTTATATTTTGTGTTGTTCTATCGCCTAAAATCTCAACAAAAGACCCTAAAGATTTTGGGTTGTAACGTGACAAATTGTGAAAAAACAGTTCAAGGGGTGTACTTTTGCAAGGCATTGCATCTGAGGAGTTCTTAACAAATTTCATGTTCTTAACTTATTCTATAGGTTTTGTATAAACTGTTGATTTGTTGATCTCTGTATTTGCAGTGAGAACAGCTCGTCAGGCCCAACATGTGAGCAGCATACACATTCCACCTTTTAAGCAGCACAAGTGATAAATTGTGTTTTCCTGATCCCCCAGCATGGACTAACACTGCCTGAGTGTCCCGTCACTATTATATTACCACCACACGTGAAACAGTGGGCTGCAGGAGGCTTAGCTTGTTGACCTTGGAACCCAGGATGCACCTCCCTCCTTTTCTCAGTGGTTGCCTCAGACACCTCACAGGTCTTGACTGATGTTTTCATTCCAAGGTCTTTTCTTTTTTTTTTTTTTTTTTTTTTTTTTGCATTTCAGCCTGCTGTCAGCAAGCTGCAAGTCATGGCTCAACGTACAGTAAATATCTCTTACTTGGCTTTGTCTGCACAAGAAAAACAAAGCTGTCTGGTAGATCTACTGTCAACATTCCTTGTTTACTTCCTGATAAATAAACTTGTTTTATCGAATGACGTTAAGTCAAAGTCTTGAGCACTTGCTGTGATTATGAGTCACATTTTTATGTGGCAGTTTTAAAGTTTCTTGGAAAGGTTTCTGAAAGTGGACAGTATTTACATTGTTTTATGGTTAACAGGGAGAGTAGTTTGGTAGGGAATGGTCTCTTTTCCATTTAGACAAGTAGCAGGTAAATAAGCCCAGGCGACTCTAAACCATTCAGCTTGATGCTAAAAAAGATTGTGAGCACTTATCAGATAATCTAATGCAACCTTTCAACACAGTAATCCTTCCAAAGGTGAATGCATGACCTTTAAAAGTACATAGTATGTTATGTTTATATTTTATTTTATGTAGCCTCAGATATGCCAGAAGGAAGAGACTCTTTACAACCACCAAACAACATATCAACACAATGATTTATACCTTAAGAAAATGTTGGATTCTGAGCGATTTGTTGTTTAACAGGCGCTGACTTGTTATCACCTTGTTAGTCTGTTTGTGTATGAGTTCCAGATGGCAAAGTGTTCTACTGGTGACACTTTCCTGCAGCAGGAAATTCAACAAAGGCAGTTCTAAGCATTTTGGCAGATGGTTAGGTCTCTCTGGTCGTGTTTTGAAAACACGATAATGTCAGAAACATGTACGATACAATATAGAAACTTAATAGATCTAAAGAAAGGTGTGATTCAGCCTGTCATGTGTTTACAACTTATTATGACTGTTCTGTAGTGCAATATTTAAGTAGCTGAAGCATTGCTGCTGATAGTAGCAGTTGTATGCATTAGTGCAGTAATTTGTGAAGTGATGCTGTCTGCAGACAGTTCAACACTATTACAGTTACACCTAACATGATTTAAAATGCTTATTGGTAAAATACACAAACTAGATTCTTTCTGTAACAATAATAATAACAATAACACCTTAAATAGCTCAACACATTTAATATTATTCAGACTTCTAAGTGGTTTCTCCAAAGTAAACACAAACTGCCATGTTTAATGACTACTGCAGTCTCAGAATTATTCAACTGCTTTCAAACTCTTCTGAGGTTATGATCTGCTGCACATATGTTTCATAGCCAGAAACCAGCCACTGGCAGTGACCCTGTTGAATATTAACCCACTCCTCCAGGGCAAAGACCTCTGATTCATTAACATACTTTGATTTGTGTGCTTCAAACACTTTTTCAGAAATTCCACCAGAGATTTTCAATAGAACATTTGTATGATGGCTAATCTGGTATTTTCCAGGACTTCTGCTGAAATTAAGCCTTGATGGACTTCCTGTCTTGTCCTTCAGGACCAGTGATCCTCAAGTTTCTATTTTCCCACAACTGCATGATATTTCCTCCCAGGATTTCCTGAAATTGACTGAATCCATCTTGTTTCCATCTTGTTCTCTGCACGCTGCAGGTTTCCAGTGACAGACGAACCAATACAGCCATGTAGCATCACTGAGCCACCACTGTGCTTCACTGTACACAGAGTGTTTGTTTCAACATATGCTTTCTTATTCTTCCTTTAATCATACCGCTGATCCATGAGCCCAAAAGATTGAGTTTAGATTAACTGCCCAACAGCTGATTTTTTTCACTGTATGTTATTGGGGTTTTATGTGATAGACAAACACAAGGTAGCAGATAAATTTAAAAGTAAAACAAAAACAATGTGTTTTTTTTACTTTTGTTATAAAAGGAAAGTGTGATGTGCTTTGGTATTCAGCACTTTTACGCCTAAATAAACCTGCATGTGTTCTTGGAAAGCCTCAGTAAGACTGGATCATCCAAATGGCCTTCTGAGCATCAGCCATGGGGCCCACATCAACTTGAAGCCCATCTTGTGAGGAGTTTAAGAAAACTTTTGAGATTAAGCTTTAGATATAGCAGGGATAACCAGTAAGAATCACACTGATGTGCTGATTTTTATTAACCTCAACGGATTTACATAACTGGTCAGTTGCAACTTTGGAAAGCATCGTAACCTGTCCTGTGCCACCTTCTCTAAATGAACCAGTGCTTCACTGATTTGTAGAAGACAATAAATGGTAGATGTGTGCCGATGGAGGTTAGTTGAAGCAGCATGCATTTACATGAACCAGTGAGTTATGTCACAATGTCTAGTGTCTTAATGTTGTTGCAGCTGGCTGAAAAGTATACTTTTGGAATAACGGGGTGTAAGTCTGATATCATAGACAATATTCCCAATGTCCTTCTGATTGTCTCTTTCAACACACTGTGCCCAGGGGCATCTGAAATTTTAATCCATCCCAAGGCCTCACAGGTTCTTTCTGAAAGAGTTTTCTGAGGAAAGTTATTGTTGAAAGAAGCCATAACAAATTCTGGTTGCAGATTGCCACAAGCTAAGAAAGAGACACTGCAAACATTGCTTTTTCTTTAACTTTTTGACTGATGCATAACACTTCACTTCATAAATACCATACAGTCGAATAAATGTATCAAAACTCTGGTCAAAACACTTTTATTTTTATTTGTTTAGAATAAATAAATGGATCAAAATGTTCAGAGGGTTCAGTGTGTTCTAAATAAATAAATAAGGATCTTTTTCTTTTGTGACTAGGTTAGCATTTTAATTACCTAAAGTGATATTTCATCCTTCTTTTTGAGTCAATACATCTTAATACATTAAAAGCTGAGACAAAGCAAAGAAAGAGAAAAAATAAATCTTGAAAGCCTAGGTCACCAACTTGTATTAGGACACAATTTATCCCCATTCAGTCCTAATAGCTACTATTAATGCATTCTCTGACTGTCAGTACTTTGTGAGATTTAAAATATGCCAACAGCAAGTAGCCAGAACTTGGGCATGCTTAAGAAGCCTTTAATCCGTTTTAATTCTATTAAGAATTGGACTACAGCTGGATGAGAGGCCAGCATACCTCCAGTGACTAAGTCTCCAGTGGCTTTAAAACACACAGTGAAAAGCTGTTACTTTATAAGGGACAAATGCAAGAAATGTTCTTACAGCATCTATTAGTGGTTGTGGTAAACAAAAATTTGTTGCATTGAATGAGAAGTGTGTCTTCTTTCAAACAGAAGCAACGTATGGAAAACTGAATTTAGATATTCAGTAAATTCCTCTATGATGTTATCTTTCTTAGACCAAAAGCATCTCTGATCCAGGTGTTCCCTTCTTCCCCAAGCATCCAGAGGGGGAGGTGAGCTACGTGCCTATTGCCCCAGACTTATCTGCGTTGATCTCTATCAACTCCAGAGTTCGACTCAGTATTTCTGCATCTGTGCGGCTTCACACAGTTCTAATCTTATCAAGGAATTCCCCAAAGGTATTGCATAAGGAGGCAGCTTTAATTTTATTTTACAGCGAAGTGTACAGAAATAAATGGGTTTCACCTGGGGAGATTAGAGTTCAAAACACCCCTCCTCATTTTAAATGACCACAATGGAAGGCCACTGCTCCTTCTGTGTGCACAATCAGAGCAGAGCAAATAGCGAGGCCCTTCTGACTCGACCTCAGTAATCTAAACATGGAGAATCTGCCCTTGCTTGTTGATTCCCATTTGTTTTGAAATGGGCCATGGGGTTAGCGAGAAGCCTGCCAGTCACAGAGCAAACGAGACGTCTGACAGGGCGTGTAAGCTATGTGCCTATGTGAAGCCTTCATCTCACTCTTCTCATTCACACACACCTAAACATGAGACAATAACAAGCAGAAAGAGGCGGACGCAGAAAGACGGGTACCTGTCACACAAGCATGGGCATATGCACTGGAATGAATCGTGCCTTAGTAACAACATTATGAAAGAAAACAACTCCTAGATCACATTCTTACATCGTGCACTCAGCAACTACCACCAGATCTACAATGCCTTGCAAAGCTATTCAAAACCCCCGAACTTTTCACATTGTATCTTATTTGGATTTGAACATGAGTACATCATTGCTAAGTGTGAGGAAAAAGGACACATGGTTTCCCACTTTTTTTACAAAAAATAATGCACAGATGTGTTTTCAATCCCCTTTACTCTGATCCCCGTAAATAAAATCTAGGACAACCAACTAAATCCAGACAACACCTACTAAACAGAGTTTATCTTTGTTTAATTTAATCTGAGTTTAAATACAGCTATTCTGTAAAGACTTTGGAGGTTTGTCTGAGATCATTAGTGAGCAAATAGCTTCATGAAGACCAAGGAACACAACAGGCAGGTCAGAGTTAAAGCTGTGAAGAACTCCTGGTTACAATTTACCAGAAGCCATGTAGGGGAAAATAGCAAACATGCCAAAGAAGATCCTCTGGCTCTCCTAGGGAAGATCTATGCTGGGCCTCCTCAGTGAAGTATGTGAAAATCCCCTGTATGTAAATCAAGTCAACAAAATATCCACAAAAACACTTAAAAACTATTTATTGTATCGTTGTCTTTTAAGAAAAGACTAATTTTAAATGTCCTTTGTCTCACCTGCCAAAATAAAAAAAATGCTCATGTTCTTTAACGTTCTTGAAAATGTTCTCTCTCCCCATTTCAGCTAAACAAGCCAGAACATTATTTTGAATGCTTTTTCTGGTGTATTTTGCATTTCTGGGACTTCAGCCATCAGGTTTCTCATAAGATCTAAGGCCTTTTGAAATTTACCTTGTTTTGTGAGGTTTCTGTTTCATCATGACCTCATTGAGAAATGTTTTGAGTGACTGACAAAAGCAAAACTTCAGCCAAAGCTTTGATGTAATTCTGTACAATTTCTGGGTACAGAATTGTGCCCAGAAATTCTGTTAGTTTTTCATTCAGTGAAACACTAACATGTTTTAAGCAAAATTGCACCAGACAGAGACCTACAGTTTATGTTCAAGCGAGACTTCTTTTTTTTTACATAAGCTTTGTTATTTTAATGTTATTTACCATCTGATGAGCCTGTCATTGTCGGTAAGCGAATATTGGACGTTAAACCACAACCATCCGTCTTCTTGAGCAGACATTTCATTCATAGCGAACTTTCTTGGACTTTAACTTTGTGGAGAAAGTTGGATGGGTCAGTGGCTCCACTCTACTGGGTTACAGACAGATAGCCTCTTCAATGTACCTTCAACGCACCAGGGTGTTCAGCTGTGGAGTGGGAGGCAGACGGTATTTGTCACAGGGACGTAACTAAGTTTTTCAAGAACCAAAGATTATATTTCTAACTATATATTTTTGGTGAATTAATATTTAGTTTAAAAACTACAAGAGTGTTCTGGACAAACAAGTAATTAGTTTTTATAAGTATGATAACAAGGACATAAAATCTGGTGGGGAAGCTGGGGAAGGCTCAACTGCAGGGGGCAGTTGCCCCCCCTTACCCACCTGTAAATATGCCCATGCCCCTGCTCTACCCTAAAATACATGGAGCAAAAGATGGTTCTACAAAACATTGACCCAGGGAGTCTGAATAAAAATGCACACAGCACTTCCCAGAATTTCATTTGTAAAATAAACCCTCCACAATTATCCACTACTTTTTGTTAGTCTGTCACATACTGTCCCAATATGAAATACACAGCCTTTTGGGCACTGTATACCTCCATCTGTTCTACCACACGCTCCAGGACTCTTTCCCGTCATTACTGATTCACCCTTAGTTTAGCGTTACACTCACAAAGCCATTACCAAGGCCCTCTTTCCTTTCTCTTTTTGCTCTCTTTGTTTGATCTGGGCTGCTTTTTATTCTCCCCCAGTAAGCTTGGAAGTGAGCTGGAGAGAAAAAGGAGGGAAAAAAAGAAAGAAATGAAAGAAAATACCTCAAACGTCCTAACCTGTGTCGCGCTAAGCATCTCCATGGTAGCATGACCCCCCTGAAACAGCTCATCGTGCTCCACTGCACATTAAAAGAAGTGCAGGGAAGGGGCAGAGCGAGGAAGGGTGTGAAGGAAAGAGAGGGAGTCCAGATAAAGAAAACTGCAAACAGAAGTGGAGTACAAGTCTCCAAACTTAACACATGGCTAAATCGCTTATCACTTCTGCTTTTATGTTTTGTTCCAGCACAATTTTCCTTACCTCCTGCACGGAAACAATTTAAAAGCTGTTTACTGTCTGATGCACAGATGATTAAGTAAATTATTGAAACTAGTGTTGCTCAAGAAAAGCTACAGAGAAAACCAAGAGAATCTCCACTACTAAACTAGTAAAATGTCAATAACCACACAAAAATTACAAAATATTATTTAAACAGCAACAAATTCTGTTCACAACATTTTTGTGTGGGGTTTGTATGTTCTCCTCTGCATATGAGGGTTTTCATTGGCTGTAAGCAATCATCACTAACGCTGATAGAAACGCTTCAGTGCTTCATGTCACTTTGTGTCTAATAAATTTACATAAGTAAGTTTCACTTTTTAACTGAATTACTGAAATGAATTATGTTTTCTAATATATTTTAACTTACTGAAAATGCATCAATTAAGTAGTTATGACAAAAACAAATAAGTTAAAAACTGTAAAATTGCTGTAACTTATGAAAATAGAATCTTTCTAAATTAAACCTTGACAAATATTTCCTTCTTTTTTGTTATATTAATTTCTCTATATATTTATAATGTTCAGTGTTTCTAATCTACATAGTTTCCACAGTTCCAAACCATCTATATTTGATTGATTCCTCACTGTGTAATAATCAATATTGTTATTTCTTTTATTTAACTTAGTTTCATAATTTCTAATGTGTGTGTCTCTAGTGGTCTTATGTTTGTCCCATTTTCAACCTCTGTACAGCACCTTTGTTACACTTAGCTATATGAAAATGCTTTATAAATAAAGTTTGATTAAATTTGTTTTTCTGTTTTGCTCCACTATAACTGTATCATATTTACTGGTATTTTTATGCTGTCTACACTGATAAAAATATTTTTTTTTTGTTTGTTTTGGAAACGGTTCTGATTCATTTTCTGTGGCTGTGTTTTTGATTGGCCGATTGTGTTTTGTCTAACACTGTTTTGCACTTCATTGCAATGGCACAGTAGACAGACATGGGAAAGAAAATCATGCTCACATTTCCTTCTGCCGAAAATAACAGACAGCAGAAAAAGTTGAAAACATTCAACATTCACTTTAATGGTCTGGTTGGTATTTTTTTTTTTTTTTTTTTTTTTTTTTTTTTTTTTTTGAGTACAGTGGTTATTTCTGCCTCTGCGGCATTCACAGATATAGACATAAACAAATAACAATAACTTGGAACACAACACATATAGCTTTGTGATAATATCTGTGGCTCAGTCTAGTTGTTACAATAGGTACAAGAGTGACACTCTGCACCTGTACATACACTTACACAAACAAGTAAAATCTGTCCAAGACTTGGAACTAATACTTTTAAAATTCTGTGTGGTTCATAAAATGACAACTATTTACATACAGTTTGTACAATTAACATCTTAAGACAAAATCATAGTGTATGAGTTTGAAGTTAAGAATAATAAACACTGATTATTCAAAGTTGTAATAAAATATATAACATAGATTATAATTAGAAGGTTATCTACGGTCAAGTGCTATTAATTTCGATGTACAGGAGAGCAACTGTTTTGCAGTCAAACGTCTCCTGTCTCAGTGGCATAAATCAAGGTGCAGCTTAGAGACTGGAGTCCAGGGGCAAAAGTCAGAGGTTACAAAAATTCAGTCAAGCCTCCACCTTCTGAGAAAAGTGGTTAGTACAAAAGAGTGGTGTTGTAGAGGAAGGGACAAAACTAGATCCAAATCCTTCCACTCACAACCCCAGTTACACAAAAGAGAACGATAGCATTGTATTGTATTGCAAACACACTGGAAATGGTTTACTCAAGGTGGTGCAAGGCAGTCTGATGGGGAAAGTGGCACATCATAGCACCGGAGGTAAAGATGGTCAGATGTTTAAACAAGTGTTTGTTGGTAATCTCTGCTAGTTCTGCTGATTTGTACAAAGCTGTCTTCACATCTGAGGTGGTGTGGTGCTCTAAGTTCACAGCTGCTTGTTGATATTTTCCCAGTTGAACAGAGAAGCAAAAACAAAGAGGAGGCTGGTATTTTCTTGTTTATCACTCGTGATCAAAGAGTGATTAGATGTGCTCTGAAAGCTAAAATAAATGCTAAATCCCTCCTCATTGGGGAAAAAAAGACCAAACAGAAAACCTTTAACAATAGCAGCTTATAAAATCATCTTGAAAAATATGTATATATTTTATATTCATATAAAAAATATCTGAAATACTCATTCTTTTCACTGGGCAGATTTTACGTACCGCCATATGTACTTCTTCTTCTTTTCACATGTGTAAATATGTTACATGAATGTACGTCAGCATGTGAATCAGTATGTCAGGATGCATAAGCTTGCACTAGATTGTACTCTATCACATCCTTGTCTTGAAATGATTCCCTTACTTTATATACTAATGTTTATCTTTTCAATATCCATTGTTCTTGCTTCATTGCAGTCCATCCCATCTTGTTTGTCTCCTGATACCACCTGCTAGCAAACCGTTTGCTGGCTGGACAGTGGACTCTCTAGGGACACACTTGGTCGAGACATGTCTGTACGGGTGCAGCGCTTGAACATGGACGAGATGTGAAAAGCCTGCAGGCAGAAATAAAATGCATGTCAGGAGATATACACAAACCCCACATGAGAAAGCAGAGTTAGATAGTGGAAAGAGACTACTGTTAAACCTAACTCCCCTAAAGGAGACAGAAATTCATCCTACAAAGAGGAAAACAACTCAGGACATACCACCCAGTATGCAGTGAGCCCCCCTTGTATGAAGCCAGTAAGGACATCAGTGGGGTGGTGGCGATAGTCAGAGATGCGGCTTAGGCCTGTGTAGATAGCCAACATCAATAAGAGGAACTGCACCAGTGGACGCAATAATCGAGCTCCTCGCCATGACAGCCTAGCCTGCAGGTAGAACTGCAAAAAAGAAGATAAATACAGTTATTATACAATCTGCACACTATTAATATATGCATGTAGATACTTGTGTGCTAATGCATGCACCAAACACATAAAACTGTGATTATGTTTAATGACTAAAGTTCTGCAAACGGAGACAAAGTACTTTAAGTGAAAGATGAGCATCCGCTCAGTCTGCAACCCAGAGGGAAAACAGAAGCTTGGCATGACTCCATAAACAGTTTCTATGCTGTGTTTCATCCTTATTTTCATCAACCACATCGGAGCCAAAGGGAGAAATTTATGGCTTCAAAATACGTTTAAGTGTGATGCTGAGGCAGAAAAAGCTTTATGAAGTTATCAGAGGTCTGTCTGGGCTTATCAGACAACAGGGCCCACATTCCTACAGAAAAGCTGACCTTCATTGGGTTTTTCTCAGCTTCCACTGTGAGCAGGTGTTACTCCTACTGCTTTATGCACATGCAGCTGGCTACAGTACGGAAGGCATGTACCTACAGGTCTGTGCTGTCTACAGACTATTGAAACATTAGGAAGAAGCAACCCAGTGTGCAAAGATGTCTGTCTGAACACCTCTTATTAGTTTTTCTCCAGTTCTTTCTCTTTTTTAGCCCTGTCACAACTATCAACGTCATTGTCCTGAATTGGATTTTTGTGTGATAGACCAACACAAAGTACAGAATAACTGTTAAATAAAAGGAAAAAAAGATTTGTTTTTTAACTTTTTTTATATATTCAACCTTCCAGACTCTTCGCTTTTACAGCTTTTGTAATGTCTGTACCAGCTTTGAACACCTAGAAACTGAGATTGAGATATTTTGCGGAGAATTGGCAAAACATTTCAAGCTCAGTTAGCTTAGATGGGCAGTGAACATAACAAGCAATTTATAAGTCTTGCCACTGATTGACAATTTGATTTACATTTAGACTTTCACTGGTCCATTCTAACACATCGATATGCATTGATCCAAGCCATTCCTTTGTAACTCTGACTGTTAGGGTTGTTTTCCTGTGGGGAGGTGAACTTCCTCCCCAGTTCCAAGTTTTTGCAGCCTTTAACAGATTTTTTTCCAGGATTACCTTCCTCTTTGGCTCCATCTATCTGCCCATCAACTCTGACCAATTCAAAAATACTTTATTAATCCCAGATGGAAAATAAATATTGTTGTAACTCATTTTACACAATTTTCTTCAAAGAGTTGCTGTGCATGCTGATGGCTGTGGGCAGGAAGGATGTCCTGTAGCAGTCAGTATTACAGTGGTTCTGAAGAAGCCTCTGATTGAACACACTCTGTTATTGTAGGATAGTCTATGACGAGAATGCTGAGGGTTATCTGTAATTTTCTTGATTTTATAAAACATTATGCTTTGCATTATCATCTCTAGAGCTTCCACAATAGTCCCTAGAACTTCAGACTTCGAGAATATATGCAGCATCTTGCTGCAAACCTTGAAGGACCTAAGCTATCTCAAGAAGTATAGTCTGCTCTGTCCCTTCTTGTAGACAGCTTCACTGTTTCGTCTTCAGTCCAGTCTGTTGTCCAGGTGAACACCAAGGTATTTATACTCCTTCACCACATCTACTTCTTCTCCCATGATAGAAATAGTGCTTGACCTAACCCTGTTTCTCTTGAAATCTAAAGTCATCTCCATTGTTTTGTTCACATTCAAGATGAGATGATTGTTTCCACACCATGCCATAAAGTGGTCCACCAGCTCTCTGTACTCAGCTTCTTGTTGAGCTCTGCTACATGTGACAATTGCAGGAGTCAGACTTGTGCTTGAAGTCTGAAGTATACAGAGTGAAAAGGAATGGTGAGAGTACAGTCCTCTGTGGTGCTCCTGGATGCTAACCACCTGGCTAGATACACAGTCCTTCAGTCTCTCAAACTGTGGTCTGTTTGTCAGGTAGTCATGGATTTAGGTGATTGTTGAGGCCTCCACCTGAATCCTCTGGAGTTTCAGACGAAGCAGATCAGGCTGAATTGTGTTAAATGCACTGGAGAAATCAAAGAACATGATCCTCACAGTGCTGTCTGCTTTGTCTAGATGACAGTGGGTTTGTTGAAGCAGGTGTATGATGGCATCTTCAACTCCAACTCCACGGCAATAAGCAAACTTCAAGGGGTCCTGATATGTGCTGGTTTGCTTAGTCAGGTGGGCCAACAGGAATCTCTCCAAGACCTTCATGATGTGGGATGTCAGGGCAACAGGTCTATAGTTGGTAATGACTGATGGGTGAGTTTTCTTTGATAATACAACCAGGCAGGGTGTCTTCCACATTAGTGGAACCTTCTCTTGGGTCAAGCTAAGGTTGAAAAGGTGTTGCAGAATCCCACAGAGCTTCTCTGCACAGGCCTTCAAGACTCTGGGGCTAACACCATCTGGACCTGCAGCCTTGTTCCGGTTCAGTCTCTCCAGCTGCCTCTTCACCTGATTTCTAGAGACAGACAAGTGGGAGGGGGAGGCAAAGGGAAAAGCAGCATCTCCTGATTTGATTGAAGACAAACTTGTAGAAGCAGAGGAGTCCATGACTGAGGCAGAGGATAAAACATTTGTGGTGTGATAGGGAAGCCGTGGGTCTGTTTGACTGGGGGTAGGAGAGCAGGATGCTGAGCTTGTTTCAAAACCGAACCTATTGCAGAATGTGTTCAGTTCATTTGCTTTGCCCAGACTTCCATCAATCAGATCCTCCTTTTGCTTGAAGCCTGTGATCTTCTTCATCCCTGACCACACATCTCTGATATTGTTCCTGTACAATTTACTCTCCAGGTTCTTCCTGTACACCTCTTTGCTGTCTCTAATCTTAACTTTCAGTTGCTTCTGTATACTCCTCAATAATTCTCCGTCTCCCTCCCTGAAGGCTTTTTTTTTTCTGCTAAGCAGTTCCTTCAGGTTGCACCCCTTGTCTTTATTTAGCCAGAAAAAAATTGTTGAAAATTTGACTTTTCAAGACCCTTTTAAAGAGCTTTAATTTCTCAATCACAGTTACAGGTTGTTTAGATGGAAAAAAAATGTCGTCTTTTCTATTATTTTAGGGGAACTTCTAAAGGTAGTTTGTAGCACTGAATTTTGTTTCAGGGTATCAACGTGGACTAAATACAAATGTGTGATACACTTTTCAGTTTTTACTGGTAAGAAATGTAATAAACATGCATAATTTTTACACATCACAGTTAGACCAACACAAAGAGATCATCACATGAAATCCAAATAAGACACATTGAAGCTTTTTTTCAGAGGTATAAAGTAAGTGAATCAAATATCAAAGGGGCTGCTCTGAGCATGGAAATATTTAGGTCATCTGAAATGATCAATTATGGATTAATTATGGGTAATACACAAGGAATGTGGACACTGTATGGATGATGACAGGCTTTTGTCTCCCTCTAACTGTCACTTCTCTTTCACAAAACAGCCGTGAGCACTGGGCAGTGCATTCAAAGGGAGATAGATGAAGAGATGAGGGGGTGGGGGGTGGAGAAGGGGTTTAGAGGGTGTCTATTGCTGAAAGAAGCCTGTCGATCTCTCAGCAGGCACTTTCAGCCCTCCACCCCCTCTGCTAAATGAGAGCCACAACAAGGCCTCCTCTGTTTGTGGAGTCTCTTCATCTATTCATGCTCCCTGTGGAAAACAGCCTCCCTCATTCTCTAGCCTCCCCCATCTCTCAATCTGAGGCAGGATGCATGTTGAGAACTGCTGCTCTGAAATATTCCCTCCTTCACAATCAAGAGTTAATGTATTAAACAGCACATGTCTGTCGGTGTTTGTTTGTCTATGTTGAGTTGATTCGTTAATACTTGCAAACTTGGTTCTCTAGCCTCAATTGACAAGTGTTTCAAAGTTTTAATTAAACTAAAGAGAAAGTTGGAGCTGCAGCATTTAGAAAAAAACAAATTTTAGTATCAGATAGAGTAATTGCTGTATATATGCTTATATGTGAAAGTGAAGGTCACATTTATGATTGTTTGGAAAATGTGTCACTGTAAAGCACTTACTGCCAGATAGAGCATGGTGTACATGGCAAAGGAAGCATGCCCGGAAAAAAATGATTTCCTGAAAGAGAAGATCAATAAAAGAAGCCACATGTTACCCATTAACTGCTCGAGTTAACTAGTAATATAACCCCACCCTTAGCAAACACTTCATCTCTGAGTAAAAAGAAAACATAGAACACACAAAGACACACACCTTGCCTCTTCCACCAACTTGAGGTTTGGCTGATTGCATTTGACCTGAGAGACAGGGACGTAGTTGCCAGGAATGCACTTAATGGATTCATATGTGATGTTACACACAGAGAGGAAGTTTGGTCGCAGGCGCCCCACACTGAGCTTGGCCATGTTTGTGAGAGACTGCCCCACACAACAACCAAACAGGAAGCTTCCCAGTTCCTTGTACAGGCACGACACGTAGTGGTTTCTAACAAAAGCTCGTGAGAGTACACCTCGAAACCGCACACGGTAGCATTCGCCCAGAGCAATCTGGAACAGAAACAATAGAAATTGCTTTGTTAAAGCCACGCTGGACAACTGGGTGAAAAAAAAAATGTGAATAAATTATGTATCATTGGCCTTACTGTTAAGCCAGTGATGGCAATGCCACCTGCGATGAGCAGGGTATCGGGAATGGCCTCCCTTTCCAAGTATGGATAGGTGATAGAGTCGTCTCCGCAGAAAAACCCTCGCTTATACGGAGTCACTGCCTTCAATTCACATGCAAAAAATGGAATGGAAGCTGATAAGAGAAAAAAAAGAAAGAGAGTGAGGGTTGAGAAGCAGACAAAAAAACAAAAGATGGCTTGATGAATGTCTGAGATGCGGGTTGTGAGTCAAGGATCACAGAGACACAAAGAAGTGAGGGCGGCAGGCTTGATACAGAGGCACAGAAGCTGTTAACAGCATAAAAGGTGGGTTTCTCCTTACTCATCATAAAATACAACACAGTAAAGTAAGGAGCAATATTATGTGTCAGGCATTTGGGTACACAATCTATTAATATCTGGAGAAAACATTCCACTCTTAGCTGCATCAACCTGAGAAGCAGGAAGAAGGAAGACAATTGACAGACAAAGGAGCTGGAAAAATGAGAATGGCACTGGAAAGTTCAGAAGAAGTGGAAAATCAAAAAGAGGAAGGAGGAAGAGGGCATTAGAGCACATAGGAAGAAAACAGAGAACTTCAGAGGGCTAAAGAACAATAAATTCACTCTTCAAAGAGATATCATTGAAAGCAATAACAAAATATTCTTTGATAATTTAAACATTTATCAGCTAAAGTGAGTTTACAGCCTGGTAACTGATTACCAAAAAAAGGTCAAAGTCTATCTAACTTATGCAAACAGACAGCACAGTCAGAAGGTGAAAGTTAAAAGTTGTGCAATGCTTCAGTGACAAGAGTGGAGATGCTGTTTCAGTATACCACCCCAACTAAAAACAAAAAAACAAAAAAAACTAATGAATGTTTTTTTAAACTAACAGCCAATAACCTTGTAAAGGATTACCCAGAATCCTCCATTTCTTTATCCCATGTCCCCCTGTCCCCCTGTGGAATGCAGTGAGAACATGGGACTAATCATTAACCTCTGCCTCTCCTTCTCATCCCAGGCCTGCTTGTTGGTTGGAACGCACCCAGGCCAAAAACGTTGCTCCTGCCAGGGAATCTTTTAGACTACGTGACTTTGTAGTGCACAGGATATACACTTTAAATCAAGGCGAAAGAAACAACAAGCAAACACACCCTCAAACACACAAACAGTGGTCTGAAAACACGTATCTAAGGTTTAAATATAATCCATTTAGCCATTGCCCTGCATTGTATTGTTTTCATTCAGCTCTTACATGTTCATTCAATCTCACTGTACAGATAAACAGTTACCACGGCAATACTCTTCTTCGGCTACTTAAAATGTTTAATACTCCTGAGACAAATTCTTACATTGCATGCTAACTTGATTCACAAATGTCTGCTATAATCAAGATTTATTGGTTGAACTCTGTTCAAAGTCAAGCTGTCCTTACAGAAAGACAAAACAGAGCAATGTTTAGGAAGTTTAGCAGGGAAGAAGAGAGGAAAACCCACAGCAGACAGATAGCAGAGGCCGTGACGCCAACAAAGAGAGGGTGACAGATAGGAGACATGTCTCATCTGACCCCAATCTCTCACTCATCTCATTCAGTCACCATATATATACAGGGAGCACATCACACACCTACACACCTACATCAACCTTTCATCATTTATGTTTAGCTTTTAGTTTGACTTCTTTTGTTTTACTTCTCATAAACCCAGTCAAAACATTAAACTTTTACATTAAGTTTATAGGGGACTATGCTATAAATCTTATGATGTAGGGTTGTGAATAATGTGTACCCACCATGGAGGCTTTGCTACCCTGACAGACAACAAAGAAATGCCTTCCGAATGGTAGGTGCAGAACATTTACAGTGCTTTTCAAAAGATTCGTATTTTGTTCACATTTTATGATACAACCACCAGCCTCAATGTCTTGCAACAGATCAAATCAAAGTAGTGTAATGCTGTGAATTGGAAGGAAAATTATAAATAACCTTCAAAAGTTTTCAGAAATAAACATCTGAAAAGCATGCATTTGTATTCCACCCCTCTCAGTCAAACTTTGTAGAACCACCGCTGACAGCAAAAACAGCTCCAATTTTTGGGGGTATATTTTTACCAGCTTTGCACATCCAGACACTGATTTTTCTATCCTATGAATCTTTGTAAAATAGTTTAAGCTCCGGAGATTGGATGGAGAGTGTTTGTAGACTGCAATCAGGACTTCTTATGGTTAAGGCACAGCTCTATTATGGCTTTATTTCTGCCACTATACAAAGAGGCCATATTTGTGCAATGCCTGATTAATAGTAGCACTGTCAGTGCATTCTGAAACCTGAGCAGCGGATGTCTGCAGCACCTCCAGAGTAATTCACTTTCCACTCCACAGTTATGCACAATTTTGTGTTGGTCTATTATATAAAATCCCTCTTAAAAATACATTTAAATTTGTGGTTGTAACTTAACAAAATCTGAAAACATTCATGAATACTTTTTGCAGGCAATGTATCTTAACAGGCATCCATATTACAGAAAAGGTGATATTTCAGATATTTCATAGTAGACACATAATTAATTGGTGTGTTGGTAACTGAAGCAGGACAGTATTTCACGTGACGGTGTCCTGCTTGCTTTCTGCCATTGGAAATTTAGTTCAGACATAGTGTGTGTTTCTCACTTGCAGTCAGTTTAATCTGCAACAGTCCACTCTGGAAATCCACCAGAAACTTAAAACTGAATGCCAACAGTAATTTGTATCATTCAGTATATCCGGACAGTTTGCTATGTTGCTAAAGAGGTTTTTAAAAGATATTTGGGTACAGGATTTGTCCTCTCAGACATTCACCATTTGATCTTAATTGATATATATTAAACATAACTGAGCCAGTTTTGTGACAAACAGAGACAGAGGCTTTTTGCTTGTCCATGAAATCCATTAACAGCCCCTTTTGGGCGCCTCATCAGGTTTTACAATATAGCCAGTCCTTTTTCAGCAATCAATATGTTGCTGCATTGACAGAGAGATAATGGATAGGCTCACCATTAGGGCCCAAACACGGTGCTGTTACACAATGTACATGGACTTTTTAAGGGATCATTTTCAATGCTCGCTATCTAATGGGACCCATGAAATGCTGAGCCAGACGGAGGTATGTTTTATCAACCAGTGAGTGCCAGTAAGGATGGCTTGTGTTATATCTCTGTTTTTGCATGAGGTGCCACTTGCCTCTAACATGCATTAAACAACATAAACAGTAACACGTACAGAGTACCTCATGACGTAAGGTACTCTGGCTTCCCTTGAAAATCAACCGCAAAATTTACCTTCATCTTCGGGTGAATCACATATTCAAATTGAGCCAATCAAAAAAAAACAAAACAAAAAAAAAAAACAAAAAAAAACAAAAAAAAACAAATGCACAAGCCTAGCTGCACATTACAAGCTCTTCTGTCACTACCAATCTCTGTGCTTTGCAGCTACACTAACTGTTTTCACAACAAGGCACAAAAACCCTCCAGGGACTGTCACACCATCTATCAGGCAGCTGTGATCCAACCTCTGCACCTGGCCCAAGCATGCTTAAAATAAAGAAAGAAAGAAAGAAAGCCAGAACAGGAGGGCCTGGGAGGAAACTGAAAAGAGGGAGAGAAGTGGTTCAGCTCAAACAGTTGAGCTAAAATGTGCTGCTCTCTGGGCCTGGCTTTTAATGCCAGAATGCTTTCAAATAGTCAAAAGGGACAGAAAGAAAGAGGGAAAAGAAAGAGAGGAGACATGCCCCATTCTGAGAAACTCTTCTGGTTCTAATTTACACATCTATGACCATGGCGCAGAATGAGCTCACAGTAAGAGGAGAAAAACAACAACCAACAACAAGAAAATAACAAGGAAGTAATTAAAGATTCCAAGCAAAAGTAAGCAAATTATAGTTATTCCTTGTCATGGAGTGTCAAAGTAAGAACAGGCTAAAAAGGGCAGTCAGGGGAAAGATTATTGATGATTTGGGCAGTAAGACTTGTGTGAGAGAAAAATTCAATCGACGGAGTAATGAAAGATGCAACAAGGACTTCTCCAAGAGGAACAGCACACGGAGGCGATTAGTGGCGGTTCTGGAATGTGAGGGTCAGGGATCTGGGCTCTGCTGGGACCCGCTCTGTAAACACGACCCCGCCTCAACCAAGAGAATACCCCTCACATGTTTACAGAGATTCATATACACTTTAAACCCACAATTACATACAAATAAGCCTAAACCCACAGACTAATAGACAACTAAACACACCACAAAAACAGAAAGGAAAAAAAAAATCACCTAGGATGAACACTACCCATCAAAATATATCATGCTAAAGAAGAAAAAAAATCCAAGCAGATCTAAGGGCATACATTCAAGTAGCTTTTACAAAATCACATGCCTAGATAATCTGTGTATTCTACTTCTATCTGATAGACAGTTCATGCAGCCTCATAGATAAGGGACACAGCCTAAAGCTAGCTCTAAGCAGCAGTAATAGCCACCTGTACATTGCACCCAATAGCATTGGACAAAACAGGCCTGGATCTGCATTTGCCCTTTGACAGAAGTGGAGGAAACACAATTAGTGACCTGTCAACACAGGTCTATCTGGCCTGCAGCTTGGGACTGAGCTACGCAGCCATCCCAACAGGTGGTCCATCTCCTGTCGGCCTTTTACCAGCTTACATTTGCCAACATTTTGTACGTAAATTTTCAAGCTGCTTCTTTTTCTCCAAGTCAACCCTTAAAAAAATGGAATAAAGAAAAGCTGGGGAGCGAAATCATGCAGTGTCGTAATTTGAGGTCTTTGTAGGCACGATAATCCCCAGTAACAATACAAGGAGCAGCCGGATGTCTTCCCTAATATGCTGACAAACAGCAGCGAGGGTTTTGCTTGTGCAATTATTTGTGCAATGGTAACTTTGATGCCACAAAGCTGTCTACATATCAATAGTGAGGATCTGCTAATTAGTCTAATCTCTAATAAGTCTGAGCAAGGCCTGTTATGTCAATGTTAGAAATTATGTTTCAGTTTCAATGCCAATTAAAGCACTATATAATTATACAATTGCCGGTACAGACAATGTCTTACCCTTTTCTTCCTTGGTAACCCAGTTCTGGTGATGGACAAGCAGAAGAACAATTGAACGCCTGCTTCGCTGACACATTCTCTATTTTCCCTACTGATGTATTTTGTCTGCCCCAATGGCACCACAAAGAGATTTATCACTGAAGAACAAAGAGGTCTGAGGAGTCACAACAGTCTCATATCCTGAACCCTAAGATACCATCAACATCTTCTGCAGCTGGACCCAAAACAAAAATCACCCCTGCTTCATTTATCATCATGCATCTCATGTAGACAGGGGAATGCTGTGAGAGAGAGAGAGAGAAAGAGAAAGAGAGAGAGAGAGAGAGAGAGAGAGAGAGAGAGAGAGAGAGAGAGAGAGAGAGAGAGAGAGAGAGAGAGAGAGAGAGAGAGAGAAAAGAGAGAGAGAGGCACCAGTCTAGCTAAAAACAATATTTATGGCCCAAATCAATAAACAGACACACAACAAAAATAAACCATAACTATTTTTACCTGTATTTAACTTGCATTATTTTTCAAAAGGTCCACCAGGCAAAGATTCATGCTCTTTAACACCATTATTGTTGCCACTGGCCAGAGCAGACATGCTACCCACAGTTGCTTCTGTTCTCGTCACATTTCAGTGCCTAGCTTCCTGGAGCCCAGTTTCCGAGCTAAGGGTATGACTGGGGAGTCCTGCATGTCTGCCTGTCTGATTCAGTAGGAACAAAAGGGATATGTTCCAGTGGTATGCACCTGGGAAACTTTGAAGGTGTTCTCTGGAGGGCTTTTGTGGTGAGAAGCTAAAGGTGCACACAGAAAGGTAAGCAATGGCGATGTGAAGACAAGACAGGGTGGTGACTTGGATCCAAAGAGATGCATTTATTATAGAGTAGATCAGAAGTGATGGTGCTATATATTTGGAAATAGTTATATGTGAATGAGTATTAAGTTGGTCAGTTCTGGCTTAAATGGAAGCTTGCAGTTACGACATCTTCCAACTGTGTCCAAGTGTGTAGTGGACTGTATGCCTTGAGCTGACCTGACATCAAAGTCCAAAAAGGTGTAGTTTCAAGAAAAAGTTCCATATAAAAGGAAACAGTTGAAAAAAAGCCTGTGAATGACAAAGGCCTTGACGCACCATCATGTTGATTTGGAAAGAAACTGGATGAGTGCACACAGATCTACTGACATTTTGGCTATTAGCAGCCTGACACTATTCAGGGATCATCTGACCTGACCTGAGACAGTCACCATCAGGGAAGGACAACCCAGCAGCATGGGATAAGTAGTTGTTGTGTTTTATCTACGAGGTCTTCCAGGGTTATTTTCAAAGGAGATTCTTGTGGGTGAATGGTTAAACCTGGGTGTGGTGACTTAAAGAGAAAAACATACTTTACATTAAACATTACACATTATAAGACTACACATTATAAGACTATCCTCATGATGGGGAACTATTCAATAGCACAATAAAAGTTTGTCTGAGTTTTCTTGTAGGGATACAAACAGAAGAAGAAGAGCCGTTACTTTTGAAAAACTCAAAGGCAATGCTACTGTTTGCAATCAAAGTCAGGTGGAAAACTTGGTGGAGACCCCTCTCTCGAACGATTCCAACTAACGACCACTGAGGTTTGAAATGCGACACAGATCTTTATTCACTCATTAAGGCTAATATCAATAAACCACCCAAGGCACTTATGGAACTGTCATCTAGAAGATTGCAGCTGTCTCATTAAAATTACATTTGAAGCTTTCTGCAGCCCAAATTGTTTTCTGAGTATTCCTTGCTGAGATATAAACAGACAGCTGTGTATAGGATCCCACGGGTACCCAAGGGTCGAACCTTTGGCCCTTACTGTAGATCTTCAGCTTGTATCCTTCCATATCTTTCCCAAAGGATGTTTGCTCACTCAGGCTCTCACTTGCCACTCAGCCTTTAGGCAACTGAGACATTTTGGAGTCCTGTAACATACTAACAGATGAACAAAGAAATACAGTAAAGTAAAGTGAAGTGAAGTGAATGGTAGCCTTTCGAAGGAAAGGAACTCTTAACGGATTTCTGAACCCCAACCCTGCTGTCAAATGGAAAGAAGATGCATTAATACACTAACAAGAGGCAGTAAGCAAAGTCACTTCTTCCACTGACTAATGATTTGACAGAGCTATTTTTTAATAGCGCTCCATCTGTCAGCCGCAAAGTGACGCCAGTTTGTTCCATAACTTCAGGGAGTCAGGGCCCAAGACGTTCAGCAAAACAGGACCGGCAAATTTGTCAACAAACAACAAGCACATGGCCGCTGTAGTAGCGTCGGAATTAGAAGCCATATGACTCATACACTTTTACACACACACACACACACACACACACATACACTTTTATACACGCACCCACACACACCCACGCACACACACACACCCACACACACACACACACCCACACACACAGCAAACTATTTAATATTCCTGGGCAGGCACACGCAAACGTGCTGTGACGTGTTGGCCTCCGGCCGTCTTACTCACTCGGCAGCTTTCTCTGTCAAAAGAAGAGGAAAAAAATCTTCTAAAATAAACCCGCCCAAAACACATGCAGAAATTAAAAAAAAAAAAAAAAAAAACAGAACACACTCACACCACTGACTTTACACTTGTGACACCTGAAAGTGCTGAAATAAAGTTTGCTTAAAGCTAAGAGAGGGATAAAGAATATGGTCTATATGGTCGAAAGAACAAACCCTGCTTGAATCATGGTCACGGCATGCTGCTTCACGTTTTGAAACCAAATCTTGCTTTCCACAACAGTGATTATCTGAATCCAGCTTTCTTTTTCTTTTCAGCAGGGAAACACATTCTGCTGTAATACTGGTCATTTTGTAAATTGTCTTTCATTCTGTGAATCTGTCAGCGTTGTAGCGAACAGATAAACTGCAACCATGCCTTTTCTTTTTACTTGTGCTTCTTATGTATATCAAACATGTGTGGAAAGAACACAGTTCAGTGTTTAACCTCTAGAAGAAGGTCAAGCCTAAAGGCATTCCTAATAATCCAGTATGAGCTTAGAGGAGGTCTCCTAATGCCACCTTCATCTATTGCCCAATTATCCTTAAATTATCCTTCTGAGAGTCAATAACAGGCTTTATTGGGGTGATGATGATAGGGGAAGAACACCAAAGCAGATGGAAAGCAGCAACAAAGACAGGGAGGCCTGTCCAGGCTTGCTCCTTAGAAATGACAAACACCCAAAATCTGCTGACCTCTCAAAGTTTGCACCCTAAATCTTAGTCCCTGCCACAAGACGCAGATTTTGTCAGCTCTGTTTTAGTCTAAACCCCACAGTCCCAACAGGAATGCATACATATACTTAAGCACACAAGCAAACACTTGACTAGACCCAGGCATTTGCATTCTGCAGCTTACACAGAAAGTGGAGCTGAGCTGATCCAGAACAATCCATCTTTGTGAAGCAAGCATTATGTGCATGTCTTTGCAGCCTGTAAACAGCCCTGCCTTATAATTGAAGCATAAAAATGTTCGACAACCTTGCTGTTGAGTAAGAATCAGGTAGACAGACTCAAATCCTCTGCTATTGTCAATAACCCTGAAGTTTAAAAAAAATTATCACATCAGACAAACTTTATGCTGCCACTTTGAAGTAAACTTTAGAAGAAAAGCCCCCTAAGCCTCAAAAGTCTTAGTCGCTCTTCAGGTGATCACAGAATTATGATGACGCCTCAAGATGAAATTCTCCATCCACATAAGTAAATGAGCCTCTTTAAAGTGCAGGTCAACTGTCTGTGGTGATGATGGTGTTTTTGGGGAATTTTTTTTTTTTTTTTCGTCAGAGATAAGCAGGGTGAGTGAAATGAAGGGCCCAATTCATTTCCAAATGCATGAATGAAATGAGTCAAAGTTGAGCAACTGCTGACAGGAAACATGCTGGTAACCAGGACAAAGACAGGCAGAATGTGTCAAACAGGGGTTAGACCGTAGAGTTAATAATAACAATTATTGCCAATTATATGTCATGGTCTACTGTGTTGAAAGCTGTAACTTCAGCTTTCAAAGAAGAACTTACAGCTTCACAAAAAGAGGTTGTACTGTTAATCTAATGTAAGTTAGGCTTCTCAATACGAACCTTTCAAACAAGTTGAGAAAAACACATTTTAAAGCATTTTACAAAATCTGTGTAGCAGTTCATCCAATAGAGCAGGGGTTTTAAATACATTTCACTGATGTTTACGCAAAAATTTTTTTCTAAAGCAGAGCTCCTCAGTATATACAGTCATATTCAATAAACTAGAATATGTGTTCCAAGAGGTTTGTTTGTCAGATTAAAAGTACCTTTTGAAAATCACAACATTTAGACAGATAATAAAATAATTTTAATTAATCCCACATTTTTGTATTTAAAATGTTTTTTTTGGTCTGATATAAAATTCTAATTCCAAATGTTGTGTTTTCTTTAACTATAAATGGAAAATAATCATAATTAACATAAATAAAAGCCTGAAAACATCAGTCAGTGCGGAATTATTCTACATAATGTGCTTTATTAAGTGAATAGAGTTAGTGAAATGAATAATTTTTTTAATATTACTAAGTTTTTAATAGGCCTGTATATATGCAGACCAAAAGTTTGGAAGTATGGCCAATACTAAGCAAGAAAAACCCAAATACCAGGTTAAATGTATTCTAATGGGTCATTCTTGTAAGTAATTTTAACTAATACAAATACTGGAGTTTTGCACACTTGAACACCTGTTGACTTCATTTTTATAAGAACAGAAAATCCTTCATGTCTATATACTGGTGAATCTGTCAAACTTTGTTTAATAATGATTACCTTCCTGTGTTCTAAATTTATTTTAAGGTAGAAATGATTACAAACACAATTTTGTGAAATTTTGTTGCAGCAAAGTTTACCGCCCTGCTCTGTCTCAAAACAAATAACAGATTTTACACTCTGGTTTAAACAAGTATCCAAAGGTTTTTGGAAACTTATATATTAATATATAATACTTAGAGAAAACCAATGCTAGCCCAGGAAGAAAAAGCATTCTTCACGACGGAAGGCTGCAGCAAAGCAGCAGGAACAAATTTTCTGATGTTTGATTTTTCTCAGAAGTCCAAGTTTGGATCTGGGAATTTTGTTATATCTGATTTAGGCTGGAACTTTTCTGCAGCAAGACAGACAACATGTGGATTCACTAAATGTAGCTATGTGAACTATTAGTAGCAACACAAGCGTGTAAAAATGTAACACCCACACTTTTATGTAGGAGTGCACCAATTCAGATTGTCACAGCTGATATTTTCAGTTTCGTTTTGTTTCTTTCTGTTTGTTTTTTAGGCCTGACCTGCCAATCCTGACTTAGACCAATTACATTTTTTCTAAGGACTATAATACTTGAAGAGGAAAAATCTTATTTGACAGAGGTAGTAGATTTTAATCCAACAGAAAATGAAGGAAATACATAACTATCCCTTTTTATCCATTAAAAGCACCTACATCTCTAACCTTCATGTGATTTTTTTATTACTCTCTAAAAAAAATGCATGAAAGCACATGATGTTGTCTAGTGTGTTCACAGACATTGATTTTAATGTATGTGATTATGTTTTTTGGTATTTGACCTACTAATTAGCCATCAGAGGTGATCAAGGGTAAACTGAACAAGTGCGATCTGTGGCAGAATCCATCCATCTATCAATTGTCTATACCTACTTATCCTTGCATTGTTGTGGACGGACTGGTTTCTATTTCCAGCAGACTTTGGATGATAGGTGAGTTACACCTTAGACAAATCACCAATTTATCATGGATCTGTTGCAGATTGATTCTGTATTTATGTTCATTTATGTCAAGGAATATACTCACAAGTAGAGACATTGTCATCTGTCCCTAGTTTAATAAGAAATAAAGGATCAGAAGTGCAATTAAACAATTTAATTGCATAACTTACACTGTATTATCTGTGTAGCAGTTATAATGAATTGGAACTTCTGGATTTCCAAGTTAGGATTCCAGCTTCATGAGTGTTCTGTTTAACTATTTCGTGTCTGAACTCAGAAATTCTGAGTTCAGGTTAATAAAACAATACTTTTTACATTTTTACTGATGCAAAACTGGTGATAGCTGCATGACAAAACTAATTTCTAGACACAATTATTTTCAAATCTGAACATCAATATGAGGTTATGATATATGTATCTCAGTACAAAATTTGTAAGGCTAAAATAGGTCAAGGAAAGAAGTTTTGTGAGAATGAAAGCAGCATGGTCAGTTGGAGTTTTAGCAGAACTGCCCTTTCCTCTACTGTGTTGATTGATGATGACAGGTGGCCAGACACTTTCTGAATCAACTACCATAGCTGTTAAGAAGTGTGCTGAGTGAAAAGCTAATTGCATACCTTTAGGGTTAAGAATTGTGTGTCATTGAATCTAAGAGCCTCACACAGCAGTTTTGTTTGTCTCATTTTTTCTTACACTTCAACTGCCAACGAGCATCAGACCCGTTGGTCTGCCTTGACGGGTTCTACCTCTCCTGTGTTTGCTGGGCAATCCAATGAGCTCTTACTCACACAACATCAATGCTCTGTTCCCTCTGTTTGTCACAAAGAAGTGTGTAGAACAATCTACCCTTTCAATCCTAGGATTACTAAATAGTACTCAGTACAAACCATTCCAAGGTTAAAATCCATCAATGAGCCAATTTAGTTTAAGTATATACCCTTTGAACCAAGAGAAGCTACATTTGAAACCACCTTGAAATACATCCTTAAAACTTTTATTTTGTGTTCTTGTAAACACCCATGTGAGCCATGTCACTGCATTCCTTAATAAGGAGGATAGTGATTTAACCCCTTAACTGTCACTCCTAAAACACCTACATGGGTTAAGGGGTTTTAAAGAGCTGTAAAAATGTAAATCTAGGAAAAGCTTTTTTATTTATTTTCTATCCAGATCCATAAAAGGAATAAAACATTAAAAAAACACTGACACTGAGGTATTATGTTTTGTGTCTGGATGAACAAACTCAGGTTGATGCAGCGTTCTCACATTCCTATTTGCTTTATTTCTATTCGACAAACGTTTGAAAAGTTCAGTCTGACAAAGCACAGTAAAAGTAATTCTGATTACATGGCTTTAAAGGCTGTTATAATAGCCTCATCACCTGTGTTCTTCCAGTCAAACATAACAGCACTGATGCTGCATGCCATCAAAACAAGAAAGCCTAAATAAACATAAGCATTGTTTGTACATGTAGATTGGTATTACAACTATGGCAGTTTACCGTTGTTTTTTTTGCCTGAACATGAAGCATCACATGGTTTCTGTTTCGAGTTTCAGTGATTTAAAATCAACAACAAAAGACAAGGTAGTTATTCTAGAACATTAATAGGGAAAATTATTACTTGTCATCATTTGCTTCCTAAGTAAGTCTACTATTATTTGATATCCACATTTCATAATATCTCATATCTTCTGTTCCCATATCATAATTTGGCACTGGCAAAAGTTCACTAATTATTATATTGATATTAAAATTTCTCTTTGTGCTTCTGCCAGCTAATTTATCAAATAATAAGCCTACAAATTCTTTCAGCTGTGCATGGTAAATTACTTGGGGATAACAGTAATCCTGCAGTGAGACGGGCTAAAGAGCTCGGTGAGGAGGGGTAATTTTCAGCACGAGAACACAAGCAGGGGACATGTTTTCATCCTAATTCCCACGTTCTTGTCCCGGGAACTGTAGGGTTGCCATGGGAACAGATGAATTCTCGGGACAGCTCTGCTCCCCTCCCACCCTTTACCCCTGCCCGTACTTCCCTCCCTCTCTCCCCCCCCCCCACGTGAGTTTTCTTCCTCTTGGAACATTTTCCACTTCTGGAACTTCTGGAAAACAGTTTTGCAGCTGTGTTAACTTTACCAAATTCCCATACTATGTGCTTTCTATCCCTCCTGAAAAGCAACTTTATTTCTAAGAAAAATGCATGTAAAACTGTTGAAAAGAAAGAAAGTTGATAATTGGTGATAAGATTTAGAGTATTAGTCCACATGAAAACAATGCCTTGCTTAAGCTTCTGACTTAGAGACTCATACTAAATAAGTTGCTTACCAACACAAAGACATATAACATCCAAACCGACAAGCATCTTCCTCTTGGTACAGAACGAGCCCTGGTCTTCAGGCTGGGTGAGGAAATGTATCCCAGCGCCGTTTTCCCTCCCTTCCCCGGAGCCTCCGCTGTCAGCCAACCGCAGCTGGAGCTCCGCGTCCCGGGGCAGCGTGCTGCAGTGCGTCCCGCTGGAGTTGAACTTCTGCATGTCTGGTAAAGTTTTATTTGGATAGATATAATTTTAAGAAGAAGTTGAAGACAAAATAACTTCACTCAGTCCGTCCTGTCGCAGCCAGTCAGCGAGTGAAGAATATTCCCAAAACTGTTCAGTGCGTCCGTCGGTGCAACAGATCCATGTCAGCTGAAGTTTGACAGCAGCAGACCTCGGTCACCAACTGATCGACCGCTCCCCTTGAGGCAAAGTTTGTCATCAATAAGAAGTACAGGACGTGGGTAAAAGGAACTGAGGGACCAAGCAGGAACCTGGAGGGAACAGTACTTTCTAGATGAACTTCACAGCACATTTCTGAGTGGAAGCATATTGTTCTGCTCCGTCTCTTGAAAACTTGAAACATAAACGAGTGGAAGTTCTCACAGTGCTCCTCCCCTTTTATTTTGTTGGGCTCAAAACCCAATTTCCGCTCATACCTGTTTGCTGTGAATTGGTGCAGCTCTGGGTCTGAAATCGAAAGGGGCTCTGTCTGCAGACCCTGAAAATCGATGCATATTGATCAGACTGTAACCCACATGTTACCCCCGCTCCTGACCTCCCTGCTGTTTGTCTGCTTCTCTCCACTCAGATATTTCCTGAGGCGTTAAACTGACCCACCCAGGTCAGGACGTGCCCCACTTACAGCTCCTGTTCCACTAACAAACTCGTAAAAGGACATTTTGTTTACAGCACATCGTTTAACTGTGCTGTTCCTAATATCCACGAGGCTGCTAAGTTATACTATTCTGTAATCTAATTTAAGCAGAGAAAGAAACCACGTGTTTTCTTATTTATTTACAGAGCGGTGAAAAGGTATTTGCCCTTTTACAGATGTCTTGTTTTTGCTTGTGTCACAATTAAATACTTTAGATCATCAGACAAATACCAGAGTAAATACAAAAAGCTATTCTGAAATGATGATTGCATTTATTGAGGGACAAATGAAACATACCTGGACCTATATCAAAATATTTTCCTCACTTTATTAAATCATGAAATAATTCTGATTAACATTTTTCTTTTTGTTTGTTTTTCTTTGACCACCCACACCCAGGCCTGTTTACTGCCTGGCCTGTGTAATCATGGAACCCCTTTAACAGAAACAAAGTGATTAACATCTATCAGTCTGAGAAGGGATACAAAGCTATTTCAGTGACTCCTGGCAATCCAGCGAACCACAGTGAGAGCGACCATCCACAAATGAAGAAAACATAGAAAAGTAGTGAGCCACCCAGCCTCCCAAAATTACTCCATGGCTCATTGACGACTCATCCAGGAGGTCACAAAATAACCCAGAACAACCTTGAAAGGATTGCAGCCTTACTGCTGTTAATTTCAGTGTCCACAACTCAACATGAGGAACAAGACTTGGTATAATTGACATCCAGGGAATCGCTCTAAGGCAAAATCCACAGCTAAAATAACACAATGACCCGTTTTACATTTGCCAAAAGATAATTTTACAATGTCTAAGAATTTTGGGAAAATATTCTGTGGACTGACAAGACAAAGGTCATAATTTCTGAAAGTGTGTCCTA
The DNA here is from genome assembly GCA_014839685.1 of Anableps anableps. Lineage (NCBI taxonomy): Eukaryota > Metazoa > Chordata > Actinopteri > Cyprinodontiformes > Anablepidae > Anableps > Anableps anableps. The sequence goes on along the minus strand of CM026083.1, from coordinate 20,094,932 downwards.
ATACATAAGTGATAAAACTAACAGGACATTTCAATAAAAGTACATCACAGCAACAATTAAACATGGCGGTAGTGTGATGGCCTGAGGCTTTGCTGCTTCAGGACCTGGGTGACGTGCTGGAGCTGATGGAACCAGCCATTGTGTTATCCAAGGTTTTTGGATTGGCTTAGTCCAAGTCTGGTGTTAAAACTTCTTGAGATGCTGTGGCATGACCCTAAATAAACCATCCAGGCTCTAAAACCCTTCAAAGTGGCTGAATTAAAACAATTCTGCAAGGAAGACTGGGCCAAAATTCCTCCAGGGGTTTGAAACTAAGGTTCTCAAGGGCCAGTGTCCTGCAAGTTTTAGTGCCTCTGTTTCAGTATGACCAAATCTAATAAGAAAGCCATTAGCAAGATTTTGTAGAACTGGATCGCAAGGTCAGGATGTAAATTTCTTGATTTAAGTGTGTTGGACAGAGATCATATGTAAAAAACTTAAAAATTCAAAACCCAAAAGGTTGATGGCTGTTGTTGCTACCAAGGGGGTGTACAACGAGAACTACATAGGACCATATTGGTTCATATAAAGTTTTTCCCTTTAAAGGCATCCACTTTCTATACCTGCTTGTTCCTTGGAAGGTTGTGAGGGGCATGTGCCAATATGTAGTGGTCAGTGGTTGAGAGGCAGAGCACACCCAGAACAGGTTGTCAGATCATCACAGGGAAACACAGGGATAAGCATTCTCATGCATGCCGACACATAAGGACAATCTAGAGGGGACAGTAAATCTTACTTGCGTGTTTTTAGAATTTGGGAGGAAGCCAGAGTACTGAAAAAAAAGAAAATGAACAATCTGTGTGGAAAATTTTCTGGCATTTGGGTATTTGATCACAGGACCTTCTTACTGCTGAGTAACAGTGCCTCAAAAAAAAAAAAAAAAAAAAAAAAAAAAAAAAATTAATCAATGGAAAACTGCCTTTCCTACATGCTCTGGTTATCTTTGATATTTAATTTCGTTGATGATCTAAAACATATAAGTGTAGGTCAAAAACCAAGACATGCCAATTAGTTTTGCTACAATATGTTTTTTCCCCCTCATCCACAGAGATCTGAAACTTTATGTGACCACATACAGGTTGAATCCCACTTTAAGAAAATAAATGGTTTCATTCCTATTGCCAATGCAGATTTCTTATTTCCTTATAGATGACAAATCTATTTTTACTTTTGAGGTTATCCTGCCACCTGCTGAAAGCATGCTGAAGGAGCAAACAAAAAAAAAATCGTGAAGAACACATTACCACTGTTGTGGTTTGTGAGAAATGAATATAAACAACCTAGGGTTGTGAAACATTATGATGATTAATTACATGCTGTGACTTTTTCTTTTTCCTTTTCCTGTCTGTACTGACACATCATTGCAACACAAAAAACATTTAAACAATATATTTAGGCTTTAAATCAGAGGTGTCAAACTCATTTTCATTTTGGCCCATATCAAGATCATGAATGTCCTCAAAGGGCCGGTTGAGGCAGTATGTATTCATATAACTACCAATTAACAAACTGTTTAAATGTTATTGCTTTCTCTGCATTTGATGACTACTTCTAAAAATGAATATATATGTAACATCTTTTCAGATTAAAGTAATTTGGCACTATACAAATAAAAACTTATTTTATTAGACGAATAAAATAATATTTAAGCACACAACTGTTATCTTGAAGTTCTATATTTGTGGCCCTCTGGAGTCCAGGGGGCTATAGAAATAGTTATGGCGGGCCGGATTTGGCCCATGGGCCTTGAGTTTGACACATATGGTTTAGATGGATAAAATGGGGCACAAATACGATACCTTCTCTTATAAAAACAAATGAAGTTTGATTTTTAATTATATTGTTTTCATATGAAATATTTTGAATATGAAAATGTTCCAAGAGGAATATTTTGAAGTGTTCATATCCTTTCAGCCTATTCACATTTTGTCATGTTACAGATACAAATTCATTGCATTTTAAAGTCTAACTCTGTACCCCAAGTCGGTGCTTTGTAGAACCACTTCTAGCTGCAGTTAAAACTTCTATTGTTTTTGTCACAACTAAATAATGACATTTTTGGCCATTGTTCTTTAAAATAGCTCAAGTTCAGTCAGATTGAATAGAGACTATTTGTGGATCTCAGTTTTTACATTTTGATTCTTAATTGCATTGAGGTCTGGGCTTTGACTGGGCCTTTGTGACTGGAGTGAATCCCCAATGTGGAAATTTAAAAGAAGCAACCACTACCAGCTTCCTTCCTGGAGGTTTCAGTGCTGAAACCCAGTAATCACAAGACAGAGTGAAAACTATGCTACAAAGAGAAGCTGCAGGGTCAGACGTCAGCTCTCAAGCTAGTTTGTGGAGACATCCCAGTCTGGGGCTTTCACACATTTTATGATGATGCAAATGCTTCAGTCCTTCCTGGAATATCAAGTAGAGGCCAAAGAGATTTGTTCTGCTGAAAGCAAGAGAACATCTGTCTGGGGGAGTCACGAACTGTCTGGAAATTAGAACAAATTTCTGAAAATTGACTCCAAAAAGAGAGTGGAACTGGGAGGTCCGTAGCATACCGCAGCACCAGCAATTCACTCATCATAGAGACTGTTTTCCTTTTCCATTTTATTCCCTATCTGCGTGTTAGTCATATTCATCTGCTCATATATATAAGCTTAGAGCATCGGTTTTAGATGAGTCTTTTGGTGTGTTTTGGAAAAGACAAACCTGTAACTGTCTTTTGTTTTTGTGTTTTATTTTAAATAAATGAATTCTTCACTTTTGTTTGGTAAGTGTCCATCTCTCTTTAATATAAGTTTCTCGTTATCAACTGGATAAAAATAACTAAAGGCACATGTTGACGTATTTTGGTGCCTGGCCTGTCAGTTTAGGTCATGGGTGTCCAACTCCAGTCCTGAATGGATGTGTCCCTACAGATTTAGATGTGTCTCCGTTCCAACACAGCTGATACAAATGGCCCGACTACCTTCTCAATATGACAAACTTTTGCGGAGGCCTACTAATGAACCATCATTTGATTCAGATGTGTTAAACTGTGGAGAGTACTAAAACATGCAGGATACCAGCCCTTGAAGACTGACTTAATATATCACTGGTTTAGGTGGATGGTCATGTCTTGGTAGATTTATTACTATATCATACCATTGCCACTTTCCATGGATTCAAGTGGTATGGGAGATCGCCACAGCCTGAACTGTTGTTTTATAACTTGACCCTTATATTCCTGACCTGTCTGCTGTGTTCCTTGGTCTTAATGATGTTGTTTGTTCACTAAAGTTCTCAAATAAACATTGGAGACGTTCATTGAACAGCTGGTTTTGTACCGAGATTAAATTAGACACAAGCTAACTCTGTTTACTATTTAGATTTCTTCTGAGGGCATTTGGTTGCACAGGATTTTATTTAGTGGCATCAAAGTAAAGGGGGTCTAAAACAAAAGAAACTCACATTTTTTAGACAAGACAAAGATTTATCCTTTTTCTTCAACTTCACAGTTATGTGCTACCTTGTCTTGGTAAATCACATCAATTCTGAAAAAATACATCGGAATTTCTGGTTATAACGTGACAAAATGTGACTTTTACAAGTCAGGGTACCTGTAATTGTATTATGTTTATTTTTTTTTTATAGTCATAGTTTTCTTTGTAAACGGACTACAGTTGGCCTTCATTTCCAGGCAAGGATTATCTATCTATCTATCTATCTATCTATCTATCTATCTATCTATCTATCTATCTATCTATCTATATATATATATATATATATATATATATATATATATATATATATATATATATATATATATATATATATATATATATATATATAGAGAGAGAGAGAGAGATATAGATATATATATATATATATATATAGATATATATATATGATCGCTAAAGATATGAAAAAATGTTATTTGAAACTTACAAGTTTATTTTCTTCTCTTGCAGTTCCCTCTCCCACCTTATAATAAAGCTGTCAAGAGAAAATCTCCAGCTGATGAAGTATCAATCATTGTGCATGAATTGTTTTATTTTCTCAGTCATGCACTAACATGTCAGTGAAAAAGACATCTTAAACAAAGGAACAGCAATATTGTCTATTATTGACAAATAAGCTCACTAATTATTATCATCCTTTGTGCATTTCTGACTGCCATCCTCTAGATGGCTGTAATTCATCATAATTTAGAGAGAAATGCAGATGACGTTACATAACAGTATCTGTCACTGGAATAAATGCTGATCAAATACGGCTGGAGTCTTGCTTTACTGGTGAGATGTTTTCCCATATAGTGTATCTCATGACATCAGTGCTACCACATGTAGGTTATTGTCAACATTTTCAATTCTCTGTGTTCATTCACTTGAATGTCTGGAAACTGACAGCAACATGCTGATGTTGTTTCCTACGTCCTGTAACATGACTCCTTATTTCCAACATGAATTTATCACATCTCAGGTATCCATCCTCACCCACTCTGACTTTGGCTCGTTATTGCGAAACATCTGCATTGTGCTGCTTCCTCTGTTTTTCTCAAGTGAAACTGTGATTCATTCTGTTCAATGCAGTTTTATGTTGACTTTTGTTTGGAAAGAGTTACATCATCTTAAAATGCAGAAGTAAGCAAAGTCAGTCTACTCACACTTTGCTGAGATAGATGTATTTCCCTCTTCATTTGCGTTTTGTTTTTCATAAACACAAGGGAGGCCTTTTGATATGACAAGACCTGGACATGCATGGCTGCAGCTGACCTGATCATCACTACTGTGTTTTTACCTTTCAATCATAAAAACATTTATTTATTTTTTTATTTTATTATGTATTTATTTATTTTATTTTATTTAAATGGAAGAAAAAACAAAACTTCTCTTTGTTTTACTTGAAAATTATTTTGTTACACATAAAGACTTTCAGGTACTGGAAAGTATAGTTGGTAACTATTGCGTGAAAGCCATCTGTTATAGAGTTTATTGATTCCTTATTAAAAAATGATAAAAGTAACTCACTTTTCGGTCCTCCATAAGGTTTGATGACACATACCTGAACAAGAGCCCATCCTGTTTTTCTGCCATAAAACTTTCCACGAGCAAAGAACAAACGAAGAAAGTGAAACCACAAGTACTGACCTCAACCAGAATTTTTGTGCTAGTGGGAAATTTTGCAAGGTACAAATAGTAAACAGAGTGTTGTGACATTTTCTTGGTTGCTCATTTTATTTTTGTGTGACATTTAGGTTGCTATCATACCATGTACATTAGGAGATAAGGTAGAGATTGCATTGAGATCTGTTGACTTTTGGATTTTATGTAAATAGGAGCTAAAGAAAATAGAATACTCCTGCTGGAAAAAGCAACAGTATAGTGTGTTTTTATTGAAATGGTAATATTCCTGTATTTTGTACACTGCTGTATCAGGTACTTTACTGTTTTCTGATCTTATGTGTCCTTTCAATTAAAACTTGAAAGAAAAAAATCTTGATAATAATAATAATAATAATAATAATAATAATAATAATAATAATAATAATAATAATAATAATAATAATAATAATTCTTTTTACTATTATTAAATGGTACTGATTCAAACAAATTTGATTAAACTTGGACATAATTTCGGGGAAAATATCTCTGATACATGACAGGAATGGTTTACTGTGTTGCAATGTATACATATAGAGCCTTAAAGTATTCTCATGGAAATTAGGAAGTTTTATGATTCATTTAAGTTAATGTCAGTATTCTTCTCCTCTTTTTTTCTCCCTGGTAGCCTTGTTCCTTATTTCAGTGTGACTTGTGGTGAGTGGGAAGAAAAGGGCCAGCCCCCAGATACAGACACTATCTTGGCCTACTGTGTCTGCCTTCACTAACACAAAAGGGAAAGTACCATTAGGATAATTTTTTGTTCTGCAGATACATAGAGCAGAACACAGTTCAACCATAAAACATCCTCACCCTATTACGCTCTGAGCTCAGGAAGCAACCTCACTCTGCTTGGGTGCACACCAGAGGAAACTCAGGACTTGTACTGTCGTAACTTCTTAACATCTGTCTTCCTGTGCTCCCCGGGCTCAGACCGCTCTGAACGCAGCCATCGGACGGACCATGCCACAGAGGAGCCAACATCCCCTGGTCTATATCCTCCTGATTTGGATCAGTATCCTCACCATAATCCAGCTTTTGTTCATCTCCCTTTTCTTCACACAGCAACAGGTGAGCTTTCCTATACAAGCTCCTTATTTATGTGTAGAGAGTAAAAATGTAGGATCACCAATAATGACACTAAATCTACACATTTTCAACCAATTTTCTCAAACTTGAATGAATTAAAATGTTAATGTCTTTACTGGCGTACATAAATACCTCAGTAGTGCTTCTGTTCTTTCATGTGGTTTGGGCACTAGCTCAGCTGGTGAGAAACACACCTATGCCTGTGGTAGTCAGCTGCGCACAGACCCCCGCCACGACTCCCAAGTAGTCACAGCTTCTTCTCAGAGTTCAGACAGAAAGTGTCTGACAAAAATTCATACACTTTGCTGAGATGACACAAAACTATTTTTCTATAAATCTTTAGCAGCCTAGAAGGAGTCAATCAGATCAATACAACCATCACTTTGAAAACGTGCCAGATTTAACTGTGCCATTTAGAGAACCTGAAGGAAGTTTTTGTTGCTGTAGATAAGAAATATTCATATCCAGACCCTATTTTGCAACTTCCTCTGGTGCCATGTATCATGGGTGTATTTTGTGCTTCTGTTTCCTATTCCAGTCTTCGAACAGTAGCAATCTAGAGAAACCATCCCCATTACCGGTACAAAGTATATCGGTAAGATAACTACACTTTCAATCTCTTGCTCCCATTAACCTCACTGTGTTCAGTTCTTTAGTCTCATAATCTCATAAAACAATCTCATGGTGATCAAACTTCCATAATTTGTATTTGTTTATCATTGCTTTTGCTTCTAACATTTGCAGTCCAGGTATTTAAGAAACCCATATCCTGGAGAGCAAGCAGATTAATCTCAAATGACTTCCATTTATTTCTTAGTTACTTGTGTGTGTCTAACCACTCTCCTCATGTCTTGGAGGAAGCTCTGTGACGTCATTGACACATTCGGGGAAATGCCACTAAACTAAACAGATGTCTCTTCATTTTCCTCTTTAAGATCTATTCTGTTCTCTCTCTCAAAGCGTAGGTGGTGGCCTAATCACCACATGAAATAAATCTTAAGTTTTATGTAGCTGCTCTGTTTATGACATAAAAAATGTAGCTTTTGAGACTAATTCCTCTTCTATTCTTTTTAACAGTACCCAACTGAAATAGTCAACTTCCAAGCTCAAGGTAAATCTTTTTGTTTGTATGAAAAATGTGTGACAGATTTTTAGCATTACAGCTATCATTACTGTCATTGCAAAGGTGCATTTCCAGTCATTTTATACACTTAACTCAGAAAATTCCCAGCTAACATGAGCTTTTCTTTCATTCACAGACTCAGAGAAACCCCAGAGCACCATTAAATGGGATGCACAAACAAAATCAGACCTGATTACAAATGAAGGCCATAATCAGCTCCAGTTAATGAAGGAGGGAAACTATATCCTAAATCTTCAGGTAACACTGTCTTCATTTCGAAAAACAGACTTAGACAAGTTGTACTTTGTGACCCTCAAGTTGCACGACATACCCAGGCTGACGGGCAGGATCAATGGATCAGACAGCACAGGCCTGCTCAGCAAGGCTATATCTCTGCCACTGGGGACTAAGGTGGAGATAACTATTGAACCTCCTGCCTATATCAACACCAATATGACGGTGACTCATCTGGACATCATTTGGCTGAATAAACAACAGCCTTCTTTCCAATGAAACTATGCATATGGACCCTTCCCACCACAGAAATCCTACTACGAATAGAAGTTAGTTTAGTATGTTGTGTTTATTTGGAACTGGTTTAAAGAGAGAGGGCAGAAATTTCATAGAGTATGGATAAAACAGATCAAATCAGTTTTGAAGAATTTCCTCTTTTTTTTCCAGAAAATGGGATAAAACCCTTTCGTCTCAATTTCTAGTTTGACAATTTATCCTCAAGCAAAACCTTTAAGAAAAATTTTTTGTATATTTATGAGTCTCAGGGGTTGAAATCATCACTACAAACTGATTTATCCTTTTTTATGCCTTATGGCTGTTTTTTAATTACTATCTACACTTGCAAATCCAGTAGAATTCATAGAAAGTATGCTGTAACATTGAGAGAGGAGAAAAAAAACAATCTCATCTCTAATTTTAGCTCTCTGAAGCAGCCTTACTAAATTGTTTAGATGTTATTTCTTGGTCATAATTATTTTACATCACAACGTGATTAGTGATTTTCAAGAATGTTTTATAAAGAAGTGCCAAAAGTGAAGTGTTTTTATCTTGAAATTGTATTTTATTTTTCACAAATTCTTTCTAAATCCTGATTTATTGACTTTGTTTGTTATGCTATGTAAATTTATATATTTATGTTGAAGCTATTTATTATTTGGACCTGACTTATTTACACCATGGACACTGTAAATAGTAAAATTCCACCGACAGATCAGCTGATACTCAACGAATGTATGACGTTATGTATTACGGTGCATTTCTGTGCTACACATATTTGTTTTTTTTCTGTCATGATTCACTGGAATGCACTTAAAATGTTTTCATTATGTCTGTCCAGCTGACATTTTTCAAACTGGAAAATGTGGTTTCCTTTAGTTGCTTTGAGATGTATTTGTGGTATACCTGTTTATTTTTACAACCTGATGTGTTTTATTTTTAAATTATGCCACCTACACAAGAGAGTTAATGTTTTATAGTACTATTTTTATTTTTTAAACTTTCTCATACAAGTTAACCTTCAAGATCCCAAATCATTGCTCATTTTACACTGGCACAGAAAAATCTGTTTTGTTTTTTGTGTTGCTGTTAATGCAGGTTTTGGTTTGGAGTTAATATGTACTAAATAAAAATGTTGTTTTTGTGCTTGATTTTCAGTTGTTTTTAATTTAGAAGTGACATAATTAGTTTCTTGTACTTTTAAAAACTGGCATTAAAATTTACCCTTTCAAGATAGCTTTGAAAAATGTAATACACTCCCTTTAATTGGATGTATTAGCCACAATGTGGAAATAAGTCAAGTCACAACAATTACTTATCTCCACTGACTGAGTCATTTTTGAGACCCCAAGATTAAACTGAAAGTGAGAGGTTAAAAGTTATTCATACTGCATAATTACTAACAGGCTATGCTGGGACCCTCCCTGTTATATGCTTTCAAAGAACGGGCCCGCCAGACAAACACAATACTGATCTGCTGCTTGAAAAGTATACAGCATTACATCTATAGACTTAAATCAAAACGATTACCGTCTGCTAAAAAAAAAAGGTCACTGAAACATGATGTTAGTCATCACAGCCAGGAAAAATATTTTCCAAGTTGGTGAAAGTTTTTCTTTTCCAAACCTCAGCTAGAGTCATACTTCTCAGGCTGCACTTAACTGCTGCCTCTGAAGGTTTCGATTTAACCAAAATGATGTCCAAGGTGCTACAATAAAATGCAGATAGCAGAAATATTCAGTTACACCCACTCTGTCTCATTTATTAGAGTCATTTGCACAACTTGGTTTGTCCCTTCTCACTTTCCACAGCGTTGAGGCAGCAACTTCTCATCCACTCGCAGATAGCTTAAGTATTTATCGACCTTCTTTATATTATTTACCCCCAGACTATATATATATATATATATATATATATATATATATATATATATATATATATATATATATATATATATATATATATATATATATATATATATATATACATACACATTTCAGTAACTCCATCACTATGTGAAGCATATTATATAGATTATTTACATTTATTTATTTACATTACAAACATTTTTAATACAGAAATGTGTTAATACCTGCTGAGTTATTTTCAAAACATAGTTTTAATCTGACACACGAGCCTTGTCAGAGTGCATATTCACATGACTGTGTATGACTGTACATACACAGTCATGTGTTTGAAATTCAAGATTCATTTCACTATTTTTTAATTCAGTCATGTGGTGTATTTTTAATTGTCTTCCATATTAAATAAAGCTCTAAGCTACACTAAGTATTTCCCCCTAAAATATTCCCTCTGTTATTGTTAGTTTGTCACACTTTTTTATATTTGACACCCTCAGACAAATTTTAATATCAGCCAAAGATAATCAGAGTAAATACAAATTGTAGCTTGTTATAATTTATTAAGGGAACAAAGCTATCCAAACTGAACTGACAATATATAAAAAGTAATTGTCCCCCAAATACATTAATCTATTATGATACTCTTTGCAACAACAATTGCCATCAAATTATGGCCCACCTTTCTTTCAAACCAGAGGTGGACTTGTTCCCTGAGTCATTGTTCTGCTCCATAACCCAAGTGGACATGAGCTTATGGTCACAAACTGATGGCAAGACATTAAAAACCTGAATTTATGGTCTCAGTTACTTCAAGCTGCCAAAGTCCTAAAAAGCAAAGCATCTCCAGATCATCATACTTCTTTCTCCAAGATGTGGCAGAACGTACTGCCAAAATGTTCCCTTTTTTATGTCAGTCCAGAGAACATTCCCAAAAGTCCTGCAGGTCATCAGAATTTTTTTTTTTTCTTTTTTTGGTAAAATGTGAGATGGGCTTCTGTGTTCTTTATCACCACTGGTTTTCCTCTTGGAGCACTCACATGGATGCCATGTTTGACACGTATCTTTTCAATGAATCATTTATGAAAACTGATCATAGGTAAGGCAAATGAGCCCTGCAGAACTTAAAATGTTGCCCTGGGTTCTTTTGTGAATTCCTGGATTAGTTATCACAGTGTCTCTCACTACTGTTCAGTGGAATATCAAAACCTTAGAGATAGCTTTGCAACCTTTTCCAGCCTGATAGATGTTGGTGACTTTGTTTTCATCAGACTGGAGCATAATTTGTTGCTTTTGCAATTTTTTAGCCTTCTTTATGTTGTCAGACGGGTTCTGTTTAAGTCATTTTTTAATTCCACAGGTACAGCAGTAATCAGATCTAGTTGAGGCAATAAAATTGAATTTAAAAAGTATGGTTAATCACAGTTAGTTTAGATATAACAAGGGAAGCAATTTGGCTAAAATCTGGCTAACTTGACTGGGATAGCCTTTAAAAGCTCTAGGCTGTCTTTGTCTGATAATGTTTGAAAACCTGAGACATTTAATTGTAACAAACAGCAACAAAGAAAAAAAAAAAACAGAATAAATGTATAAAGGAGAAATCTTTGTTCACAGCATTGTACCTCACCAAGCTATAAAGCCTAATCAGAGTCAGGCAAAGTTAAAGGAAAATTACTACCAGCTTGAAGATTGCATACAATGAAACATACATTCCTGTGAATACAAACTATGCAGTGACAAAAATTTTATTTATTTAGCTTAAAATTCATAGTAGGTTAAAAAAAAAAAAAAAAAAAAAAAAAAAAAAAAAAACAAAAAACACTATTTTACATATTTTTGCATTACTTCAGATTTTTTACTTCTGTCCAGTTGCACTTAACATGCTCTCTTTTAGGAACACATCTCACATGCAACATTTCTGGAGTGAACTGCGGACCAACAGTGTCTTAAATAGAGTTTCATGTTAAACACTGTTTAATGTAAACAGAAAAGCAGTGTAAAGGTTTATAAAGCAGTGTTTTCATAAGCCACTGGAAAAAATATTTGAGAAATCCACCCTAGCACTGGCCCCAATCTGGCTTATTGCAGTTTGTCCAAGCTGTTGTATTTAACATTACTACAAATTGAATGTATGATGTTGATTGCTCATAACAACTCTATAAATCTCTTTAAAAAAAAAACTCAGCAGTTCCTTTAGTAGGTCTTTTTTGTTGATGATTATTTGCTTAAACTCAGGAGCAAAGTGAAAGCATTAAGCTCAAACCAAACACCTGTTCTGTTTCCCCTTCAAGAGCCCAACACAAGGTGACAGCATTTAGCCGTGGACCATGTGAGTTGCACCGAGGGCAACACTTTCACTTGTCTTCCCACTAAAAAACTTACATAAGTTTTTTAGTGGGAAGACAGGTCAAACTAATGTTTGACCTTACTTCAAGGTAGTGTGTAAAAATTGGCATTTCTTCAAAGTATCTGTATCTGACTTTACAAATTGACTTCATTGATGGAAAAAGGTGGTTTCATTGATTCCGAATATAACTGCAGACAGAAAAATCTCATCCCACACAAATTCTCTGTAAAAGTCAGATCTGGTTTAGAGTTTAATGATGATATGGCATGAATCCAAACCACACAGCACATCACCCCCTCTTTTGAGACAATAGAGTTGCACACCTCACAGGACAGTCAATGCTGGAACATGATGACTCATTCTTGAACATTCAAGGCAACTGTGTAAAAACAGTTGCGTAAAGGCCACACATGAGTTGTTAACTGATCAGGCCATGTTTGGCACCTTTTCTCCTGTCAGGGTTTGGGGAGGGCTTTTCTGATTTCAACAAAAATCCACACAGAGCGCCTGAGGGGAAATTAATTCGAGGCTCACACCCACCTTCCCTCTTTCACAAATGCACACACTCTGTGACAGTACATCTTTTTATCAACCACCATGCTCCAGGTCTGGGGTTGGAAAGTGAGTCAGGCATTCTGCTACTGACCCCCCCCCCAGCAGCCCCCACCACCACTTCCTCCTCAGTTTACAAATACACAACTTAGTGGGTGTTCATAAGCTTTCTCCGAACAGTCACAAATGAAGGGAAAGAGTAAGAGTGACTGTGAGAGATATGAAAAGTGAAGAAAAAAAAAGCACTTCAAAGAGTGATGGGGCTTTTTTTTGTTTGTACAAACCAAATAAGCATAACTGTCATCAAGTCATGAATTGAAATGACTTCTCTGTAGGTTTACAGTCAACAAAAACACAAAATCCAGTTTTGGAGTAAAGAACATAAACTGGATGCAGTGTCCCTCCCAAATCTTGGATCAGAGCTAATTTGACTTTCAGAGTTTACATCTGCACTTTAAATATCCACACCACAACCAGAAAGCATTCAGTTGCTGATCGCCATTCAGTTTTACGTGTTAAAACAGTAATTTAAAAAACTACTCAATATGTACACTGTACATAATGCGGTTGGAGTGAGTGGGCGACGCATGTTGTCTTACTGAGACCATTCTGGCTTTAGCTCAGCCTCGCTTGATATTCCAGGAAATGAATTCATCTGACTCACAAGACCATAACTTCAGAAAGCCAAACTTTTATTTGTTCAGTATTTACTTTATTGCATAATTTTGTATAAACACAGCACTATTAATACAGTTATATCTGAAAGGAATAAATAAATAATTCAAAATTTATTGAAGCAGTAAAATAGAAAAAGTGCATTATCCTTGTTTATTTTAGCAAATAATATTTTGCAACAGAACAGTAAAATCTTTAATCAGCATTTGAAGTTTTGATTTTAAGTAGATAAAGAAAGTTGCCTTAAAAAGTTTCACAGCTCTTCTACTTTTACAATACCTTTCACCCCGAGTAAAAACAACCACCTGCAAAGTCTGAAATTACAAATAGCATTAAACACCCGCCTTTCTCAGAGGATTTTCCAGGTAACTAAAAATATCCCTGAGAAGAGTTATGAACTCTTCTAAACTTTTAGGTTTATAATCTCCAGTCTGCGCAATATCTATATCATATATGCACCAAACACATTCTCATAGGATTTGTGTCTGACAATCTGTTTTGTGTTGCTGATATTTACATAGATAGCATCATTTTCGGACAGGTGAAATACCCCGGCTAGGTAACTGTTGGAATAACTGTGGGGTCCTTTGTCTTTCTTTAAAGAATACTCCCTGGACTGCAGGAGAGTGATGCTTCCTCCGGCGTACTTTTCAGTTTGCATTGCCACAGAATGGTAAAAAGTACCACCTTCTGAGAAGTAAACCTTTGAATAGATGAAGTAGTATCCCTCCTTCTGGATGATGAGTTGTTTGTTTTTGTATTCCATTTCATACAGGAGAGGCTCTGCAATCATGCTCCATGACATGATGTGTGTGTCATGATGTACATCTTGGCCATCTAATGAACAAAACATAAGCAATGATATCAGCACTGTTCATCATAGTGTTTCTGTCTTGGTTAGAAGAAAATGAACATGGTTTCACCTGTGAGATGTGCAACCGGTTTGGATGGAAGAATCCCGTCCATTGGGTTTTTAGTGGGTGAGACAGAATTTTCTGTGTGATAGCCAGACACATTGTTTCCCAGTTAGAAAAATAAAACTCAAGACCTCTTGTTATTCGAAACAGAAAATGCTGAGACATACCTCCAGTTTGCTTTAAGGAGGAAGCTGAAGGGGCCTGCAATGGTAAAAGAAAAAAAGAACATTAGGTGGTTTAGCTTTGATCTGGGTGCATGCATGCTACCTTGGTAAGTGTTCAAACACAGTTGCATGACCGCTGCTGCAAATGAGGCCACGTTGGGATGTGAAAAGTGTTAAATTAACATTGTCCAATGAATCATGCCCTGATTTTCAGCATATGCCAGCAGTTATTTTGTGATAAGAAATCTTTGTGTGTGTGTGTGGATTGGGGGCAGTGGAGGGGGGCTTTCATACAATGTGTATAAGGTGGATCATAATCATGATACAGGAAATAGACCATTTCCTTTTCTATGCCATTTCTTATTGGTGCAGCATGTATGTAGACCCACAGAAAGTGTTTAAACCCTTTCCCTAAATCCAAAACTCATGACTGCTGCCCTCAGACAACAGCAGGACTTCATGGGAAGCCTTGATCATAGAAACATAGAGCCTTGACTGTCCAAAATCTCAGAGCAGAGTGTTTGTGTTCAAAGCCAAAAGACGTCAGTGGAGTTCCGTATAAACAAGAAAGTTCTCCATCTGTGGTCCACTCTGTTCCTCTTTACAGTAAAATAAATGCAAGCTCAGCACTTATGGGTGAAAAAAAAACTTTCATGCACATGATTTGAGTAAATGTGAGTTTGGTTTCTGTTACAAGAGAGCTTCATTTTTACTCACACTTCTGTCTCAAGTGCCCCACGTATGAATGGTATGAAGGAAGACATTATGAAAGTCACGTTACATTATGATCGTGGAATGCAGCAGATTTTCTTCTGGGGTAATGAAGTTTCCAAATTGGAAATGTCGTTAGATGGAAAAGTAGATGATTTTTTTTTTCCTACGGACAGCATGTTGCTCTTATGTGCATGAGAAAAACTTCATGAGAACAAATTGTTAATTATCACTACATTTCTTGATTATGCTTTGAATTTAATCAACATTTATGCAAAGTTTCTCATCAAACTTTTTTCAGTCTACCACACATTTCTTATATAGAATCTCTTTATTTAGTTTATTTCCAGCATTCATAATAAGCATAATTTAACAAGTTTGAGTATGGCATCATGTTGTACTCATGATTCATGGAAAACTGAATATATGAATATAAAAAAGTAATATATGAATATGATAAAAGGTATAAAATATTTGAAACATGAAAAGAATACTGAAAGTGAGAATTGGTAGTAAAGATGATTAAATTCCTATCATGAAAGTGAGATTCAACCAGTGGGGTGAAAAGGTAAATGTAATGGAACAGAAAATGTACTGTGAAACACAGTAGACACACACACACACACTCACACACGCACACAAATCACAGTATGATATTACACAATGTAAATATGTGTTACTTACATATGTCGATTGGTAAAGGCGATAGATGAGGCAAGCTTCAATGATCATGCCACACAGTGCCAGAGTCACCAGGAGGAACAGCAGGGACTGTGCCGCCCCGCTTTGCTTCTTCTCTTTGCCCAGTCGGGGTGGTACAGTGGGTCGGGTTGCATGGGTGTCAACTACAAACACAGAAGAAATGCCATCACGAGCCATACTCCCTGTGCTACTTTTCAAATTGAAAAACATTTCAGTTTGGGATGATCCTCCAGTGGTCAAAGCTGCCGTTTCAGAGGGGCTGAAGAGACCAAAAGACACTGGAGAGGCAGTGAGGTGCAATGAGGTTGCAAAATGGGTGGGCTCATTTCTGGTTGGTCCAAGTGGAGATGTCTCATGAGTAGTCAAAAACAGACAATATAAATCTTGAGATGCATCTGTGAAGGCTCAAAAAGGTCCACTGTCACTGAACTCATCAAAATCAAACTTTTGATATAGATCTCTTCTCAGTTTAGAATATAAAGGCTGAAGTTAGAAGACCATATAAGTGAGGGGGAGATCAGACAATGTGCATTTTAACCCTGTTTCACACCCTCCCACGTTACTGCAAATGCATTGTCGCTCACACTTCCTCTCTTCTGCACTCTCTCTTTTCGGCTTGTCTACAAGATTAGCAGCAACGATTTGATCCAGAGTCAAGTCTAAGATCCCAGTCTTTACTTCTTCTCATTTTCGCCATTGTTCAAAGGAAAGGAGTGTAGAGTCTGGTCACATAAATATTAAACTCTAAAGTATAACAATTCAAAACTGTATGCTTTTCTCTATGTTTTGAAAATTATTTTAAAAATAATACAAGAAACTTCAGTATTATATTAAAAGTAATGGTCCTGTTTATGTTTCCTAACATCTTTATCTTTTTAAATGTTTCAGACCTTTGTTGGTGTTTCTTTGGCAGGTTTCGTTTTATTGTTCAAAGGGGATGATTCAGTCCAATAACAGTTCAAGCAATTTTACAGTTAGTTCAAGCAAAATCAAGATTAATATTGTTTTGAAGGTAAAGCCATTGTTGACTAAGTCTAAGTGAAAGGTTTCAAATAATATAGTTGAATATTACTAAGCAAACCCTTCACTCCCAAATTTTTTTCTTATTTTGCAAATTGTTATGACCTTCCTGTTCAGTTGAACAGCCTTTACTGATCATATTGAACAATTCACTGAAAAATATTCTTTTTTCAGCTCTAATGGTTCCTGAATGTTCGGCAGCATATAACATGTCTGCTTGATATCTGCTTTAGTTTCCTGTGTTTTGTGTGTGGGTTTCCTTGCACCCCTCATCTAATTTATTTGAGGTGAAGTTAAAAATGTAGTGCCATTTTTCAGGTTTATTGTATACCTTCTGCAATGCACCAGTATAACTGCTTGTCAAACAGACTTTCACCATTATGCTACCTCTGCTTTGCTTGGTAGTTGGTACAGTCCTCTTTGGTGGGCAATCTTCAGCTTGACTTCTTTAAACATACTTCTTTAAGTGTGGCTAAGAACATCATATTGCCTGAAGTATTATATCAGTTGTCTTTACAACCACATGAATGTTAAGTCTTCAGGGAAGGCAGTCTGTAAGAAATACGGGTGTATTTATGGGAATATCTGAACATTCTTCTCAGAGAACATCTGTGAGGTCAGGCACTGATGTTGGACTAGAGAGCCAAATTCATCCCAAGGTTTTCTGTCAAGTTGAGATCATAGCTCCATGCCAACCAGTGAAGTTCCTCCAATTTGTTCCTACAGAGTCAGGACAATAAAATTGTCCAAAATATGTTTGTGTGCTGCAGCATTAATAATTTCTTTCACTGAAACAAAGGGGCAGACCCCATCTCCTGAAAAACAGCCCACCACAATCCCCTCAGACATTGAAGCACACATTAGTGGAGGTGTATCTACATGTTTCAGCCTGTCTGTATAATTTTGACTAGTGTCAGTTAGGGAAAATACACAATCAATTTGTACTTTTTTTTCCTGAAATTATTGGCATTGTATGCATCATTAAAATCCATGCTCTTGATGAGTGTTACTGAAAATGCATGGACTGTGAGAGGAAGATGGAGTACCTGCACTGAACCGATACATCCACAAGGAGACCATGCAAGCTCAATTCGAAGCCCCCATTCTTGGATTTGAATCCATGATCTTCATGCTACAAGGTAACAGTGCTCACAACTGTCACCCCAGACAGAGCAGAAATACCAAAGTAGAAAATTACATAACACTAAAGATCAGTGGAATAGAACACCTTTATCTTGTTTCTATTCAAGAGAAAACAATGTACCAGTTCTCTGCAGGTTCTTTCTTAGACACAACTGACACGTCCACAACAGCATGAAGATATTTTCGCTTAAGCTGCTATTTGGCTGCTGACCACTTACTTATAAAAGAATGTGGCGTCACGTTAAAATTACTTGAGAAAGTAGAGCATAAGATTTGCATCGAGTTTTTGCTTAGTTCAGATGAGGGTGGGACTGCTGAAGCAGTTACAGTCCCTTTTAAAAATATTCATACCACTCAAACTCTCATTTTATTATTTATTTTATTGGGATTATGTGAGATAGACCAACACAAAGTAGTGCATATTTTTGAAGGGAAAAGAGAATGATACATAGCTGACAGAATCTATTACATACTAAAATATAAAGAATCTCATACATTTGTACACCGCTGTTCTCAGTCAATGCTTTGTAGAATCGCCTTTTGCTGCTTTAATGATTTTGGTTTTGCTGTGGGGTGAAGCCCTACGCTAGTCTCAAGTTGTTTTGTAGTCATACATTGTTTCCTCCAGGACTGTTCCATTCATCTTCCCATCAACAAGCTTCTCTGTTTGCTCTCTGCTGAAGGAAAGTATCTTCCCAGCATGATGCTCCCACCACTACACTTCCCAATTGGCATGGTGGATTCAGGGTGATGTGCAGTATTGGTTTTCTACCAACCAGAGCATTTTGCATGCAGGCCACAAATTAATATTTTGTTCTGGTCAGACCAGAGCACTTTTTTCCACATTTGCTGTGTCCCCCTCATGGCTTGTTGCAATCAGGATTTCTTCTGGTTTTCTTACAAGAACTGATTTCTTCTGCCACTCTTCCATAAAGGTTAGGTTAGTGGAGAGCACAACCAGTAGTTTTCCTGTCAACAAGTTCCCACTTCAGCTGTAGGTATCTGCAGCTCTTCCAGTTACCATAGGCCTCTAGTCTACTTCTATAACCAATTCTCCACTTGCCTGGCCTGTCAGTTCAGATGGAACATCTTACACTGTCTTGGGTTGGCTTTTAGTTGTGCCAGACTTTTTTATTTCCAAAACTTTGGTTGTTGTTTTATAACCTAACCCTGTTTTAAATGGCTCCACAGATTTGTTCATCATGATGCTGTTTGCTCACCAGTGTTCTCTAACAAACCTCTGAGGCTCTACAGAAAATGTTTATTTGTACGGAGATTAAAATACACACACACTCTATTTACAAATAACATGATCTTTGCACAGGATTTTTTTTTAGAGGTTTCAGAGTAACCCCACTGCCCCCCTCAAAGAATCATGTTCAGTTCATAGAGAGGAATGGAGTCACCTTCTTCAATCAAGCATAAATGTAAAACTCTATAATTGAATATATATATATATATATATATATATATATATATGATTACTGGCAAGGCATAGCTGTTTAAATCCAGCATCCTGAGACTATACGCGAGCCGTAAGGACAGAGGCAGAGGACTAGCGAGTGTGAGAGCCACTATCCAGGATGAAACATCCAAGATCCATAAATACATCAAGGTCAAAGCCTCAACCGACGATGTGCTCAGCGAATGTCTCAAACAATGGGGACCAGAGGATGAGGTGCTGGAGGAACCATCATGGGAGGATAAGCCCCTACATGGGATGTACCACCGACAAATAACTGAAGTGGCTGATATCAGGAAATCCTACCAATGGCTGGAAAAAGCTGGACTCAAGGACAGCACAGAGGCACTCATCCTGGCTGCACAGGAACAGGCCCTAAACACCAGAGCAATAGAGGCTCAGATCTACCACACCAGACAAGATCCAAGGTGTAGATTGTGCAAGGAGGCCCCTGAGACAGTCCAACACATAACAGCAGGGTGCAAGATGCTGGCAGGGAAAGCGTACATGGAACGTCATAACCAAGTGGCGGGCATAGTGTACAGAAACATCTGTGCAGGATATGGACTGGAAGCCCTGAGATCAAAGTGGGGCACACCCCCAAAGGTGGTGGAGAATGACCGAGCTAAGATCCTGTGGGACTTCCAGATCCAGACAGACAAAATGGTAATGGCGAACCAACCGGACATCGTGGTGGTGGATAAACAACAGAGGAAAGCCGTTGTGGTGGATGTAGCAATACCAAGCGATTGCAACATCAGGAAAAAGGAACACAAGAAACTGGAGAAATACCAGGGCCTCAGAGAGGAACTGGAGAAGGCCTGGAAGGTGAAGACCACAGTGGTGCCTGTGGTCATCGGGGCCCTCGGGGCAGTCACCCCCAAACTGGAGCAGTGGCTAAAACAGATCCCAGGAACAACATCAGACATCTCAGTCCAGAAATGCGCAGTTCTCGGCACAGCCAAGATACTACGCAGAACCCTCAAGCTCCCAGGCCTCTGGTAGAGGACCCGAGCTCAGAGGTTGAGAAAGACCACCCGTGGAGGGTGAGAAGGGAATTTTTTTATATGTATATATCTATATATATAGATATATACACTATTTTTTATATATACTATTTACTATATGTACTACTTTTTTTTATTTGTGCCACCCTACAATTTTTACTGGCCTGGTCTGGCCACCCCTATGAAAATATTCTGGGGTCACCACTGTAAAGAGGGCAGAAGTGCACAACTGATCTGATTCAAATAGTAAATTCTTCCCTCTTATCAGGTGTTTTCCCCCAGGCTCTAAAAACAGCAGTTATCAAACCACTGTTAAAAAAGAACAATTTAGACAAATCACTATTGCAGAATTACAGGCCAATCTCTAACCTTCTATTCTTCAGCAAAATTATTGAAAAAGCTGTTTCAACACTTAAACAGCTTCTTAACAATGACAAACCACTTTGACGTCTTTCAGTCTGGTTTCCGTGCTCACTACAGCACTGAGACTGCCTTCGTCAAAGTGTTTAATGATATCCACACACATACGGACTATGGAAGGACCACAGTGTTGGTTCTGTTGGACCTCAGCGCAGCATTTGACACTGTTGACCATGATATATTATTAAAGCGACTGGAGAGCTGGGTCGGACTCTGTGGTACGGTACTTAATTGGTTAAAATCCTACCTAAAGAATAGGGATTTCTTTGTGTCAATAGAAGTCACATGTGGAGTACCCCAAGATTCAATCCTTGGACCCCTCCTATTAATATCTACATGCTCCCACTACCTCAGATTATAACAAGTAATAAGATTAGTTACCATAACTATGCAGATGATACACAGCTCTCAATTACAATGTCACCAGGTGACTTTGAACCTATCCGAGCACTGAACAGATGTTTAGAACAAATCACTGCGCGAATGTGCCAAAACTTTCTCCAGCTGAACAGAAACAAAACTGAATTCATTATCTTTGGACCTAAAGAGGAATGATCTAGAGTCATCATCAGTTATTAGAAGAAACTAGTGATCAGGCCTGAAATCTGGGTGTAGTGATGGACTTGGACCTGAACCTCCAGAGACACATAAAGACAGTTACAAAGTCGGCCTTCTATCACCTGAAGAACATTTCCAGGATTAAAGGACTAATGTCTCAACAACATCTAGAGAAACTCATCCATAAGTTTATCTTTAGCCACATTGATTACTACAATAGTGTCTAAACAGGTCTGCCTAAAAAAATCAATCAGACAGCTGCAGCTGTTCCAAAATGCTGCTGCTCATGTTCTCACTAAGACCAGGAAGATAGAGCACATCACACCAGTTCTAAAGGTCTTACACTGGCTCCCTGCAAATGACATAGACAAGCAGACAAAATGCCAGTTTTGACTCAGTTGTTGTGATGCCCTACATTTTTAAGAGGGGATACATCTAAACTGAATTAAACAGTCAAGCCCACACACCGCATCCTGCTTCAAAGTGAGGTCTGCAGGTGTAACCTGATAGCCGTTTCCTCCAAAACAAACTATATCATGAGAGTATAGTCAAACTGACATTGTTGACAGTCTATAAATATGATGTACGGCATATATGGAGATGAATTTGGCTTCCCTTTGCTTTGAGTTAACTTAAAGATCAAAAACAGTCCAAACTTTGTTGAATTTGATTTTTATAAATTAAATAGCAAAAACCTGAACCTAAATTTGACTTTCTCTACTTTGCTATTACCAGGATCAACTTGCTGTGAACTGATGTTTATGAATAAAGTTAAATTCAATTCTACATATGATCTGTCAATCAACCACAGCTGATCAGGGATGCTGTTAAGTAAAATGAGGATACCCACAAAGAGGAAATGATGTCAGAGTCAAGTCTGACTGGAATGTATGATATACAACTATTCAACAGTGAGATGAAAAAAGATCAAATTAAAGTCAAATCTGAGAACAAGAATCAGGACTCAGAATAATGAGAAGGACATGGCTGTTAGAGCAGTTAATGCTTTTATGCAGTATGTAAAGGCTAAATGTCATATATAGTGATATAGTGCAAATATAAAGACTCAAAATCTGTATTAAAGATAGAAATTAACTCTTTGAGAATTTGGCCTTTGACCAGAGATTAAATCTTTTGCATCTCTTAGATCAGTTCATGTCTAGATTCTCCAGAAGTCTCAGCCTGGATATGTCTCCCACTTAGTTGAATACAATTTTAAGAGACATTTCTGACTGTAACAGTTAATTTTCCCTGTGACAGTACAACCCATGTGACTTTATTGATTGCAGTGTCATGATTGTCTTTCATACAGTTTAATTTCATTTCTAATAGGCCCCAAATAACTAGTCGAGATTAATCCATTAAATAACAGGATCATAGAACATTTACATTATTTCACATATTGACCTTTATATTGTGTTACTATGCCAACTATACTAGACCAATTCCAAACATATAGAAGCATGCCTGTGGATGTATTTTAAGGCAATGCTTCAAACACACCGCTACCTTGTGTTACTTTTTTGGAAAAAAAGTGTTTACATCCCTGTTGGTATTTGCACTGTTATTTTCACAGTATTACTCATTTTAAACTCATTTTAAATAACATTTCTGCTGGTATTTGAACAACCCTGTTGTTTGCACAGTTTTATTTTTCATATATTAAAGTTTATTGTCTTTTAACACACAAATATGAATTTTTGTACATTTTAAAAAAATATCCTACTCAGTTGCACATTCTTTAGATCAGAATATGCTATTTTTGATAACTGCACAGTATTTTAAGTTGTGATTTTGTTCTTTTTGTACAGTATATTATTCTTAACTTTGTACATTTTTAGACTTTACTTTGATTACCTGTCACTTTGCTGCTGTTACACCTGAATTCACCCACTGTGGGACAATAAAGGGTATTTCTATTCTATTCTATTCTATTCTATTCTATTCTATTCTATTCTATTCTAAATCAGCTGTGATATGAAGAAGAAAACTGTAGATTTCTGTGACTCTGGTTCATCGTTGGGGTACAGTTTCCAGTAGGCTAAAGGAGCCCCTTTCTTTTGTTCAAATATTGTGCAAGTATTAAGTGACACCATCTGACTGTTCATCCATCATGCTGGTTAGGAAGGAGATGGATTCTCAAAGATTAGCCTGTTTTGGTGCAGAACAACCTGAGAACAAAAGCTAAAACCTCATAAAGATTCTGACTGAAGCTGCTAAAAAGAGTCTTTCTCCAAAGTGAAACAAGTCCTGTACCAACAGCGGCTGAAAGGTCACCCAGAGAGGAAGAAGTCATTACTTAGAAAGCAACATAAAAGCCAGATTTCAGTTTCCAAATACACTCAGTGACAAAGACTTTATTTTTGGCATGTCCCGTTGTTTAATGAAACTAAGTATTTGACCTAAACCTGACTCGGTTATTTCAGTTCTGCCAGAAGGAATTGGGTAAAATTCCAGCAAACTATTTAGCAAAATAACTGACTATCAGGTATGCAGTTGAATACTAATGAGATGTATGTTATCTTTTGAATTTTAAGAAAAATAAAAATATTTCTTTCAGTGTTCTGGCATTTAACAAACAGAAATTATTTTAAAAATATAGATTTAAGGTCCAACAGTGAGGGGAAAAAAGTATGTCCTTTTATAGAGTATCAGTAAATAGCTGGTTTGAAGTTCACTTATCCTTGTCCAAATTCATCAAGATCTTTAGACATATATGTATTTGATGTGTTCGTGTTCATGCATATGTGATGTGTGGTGAAATATGTGGGCCAGTACATCCGAGATGTGTAGAACTAACAGCGCCTCCTAGGGTCAAAGTATATCATAGCCTGGGACAGATATTTAGGTCAAAAATTATGAGAGTCACAGTGTTTTACAATCATGGAAAATTTGTGAGGGGAAAAGATTTGTGTGTTACCAGCAAGTTGTTTTTTCTAATACACCTCAAATATGAACTCACTAATTGCTAGATTGTTTTTGAAACAATTAGGTTGTTTTTGAAAATCCTAAGGACAATCAAGATTTTTTTTTCTCTTTTTTCACAGGACCTAAGTTTCAAGTTCAGGAAGCAATATGACTGGAAAAAAAAAAAAATCAGATGAAGTTCTGTTGCAGTTTTTTTTTTTGTTTTGGTGCACAAGCCCAGAAATGCATGGCCCCCATCTGGTCACCCATTACAAAACTTTCTGAAAGCACCCCTGTTTACTGAAAAGCAAATGACGAGAACTACAAAATAATAATAATAATAATAATAATAATAATAATAATAATAATAATAATAATAATAATAATAATAAAATAAATAAATAAGTAAATAAAATCATTTGCTCTTTCTGGGACCTGTACATAAACACCATTCAGACAGGCATCAGTGCTTGATTGTTAATGAATGTGTCATCAGAGCAAAAAATAAAGCCTGAGTTTAATCATTTCTCTGACCTCTTTGCATCTTACCATGTCCCTCTGAACTCATTTGGTCAGGTCATGGTATAATGAACCCCTCTAGCAACTTGTGGCTTATTGCACACATCTCCACTGTTTTTCAGCTCTGCTGCAAAAAGAAACACTGACATAAATAATGATGAATAAATAGAGAAAAACTAAAACAGCATGCTGATTTCATGGCTTTTATTGCACTGCAGGTGCATATGTCGTTTGAGTGTGAAGTCCAGACCGCAGAGCGCTTCTGATCCACAGATAGTGGCTCCACTGACTCAGCTTTGACTCAGTACACGAGCTCTGACAGACTATTGTTCAACCAGCGGAGTATGACAGGAAGTAATTATGCACATTTAGAGAGTTTGACTTATTGTGCATGTGTCACACAGGATAAATCACCCAGGGTTTGTGGAAGTGGAATTACTTTATTTACTGGAGCAATTAATGATGACTTCGTCTGCACAGCTCTATCTGATGGGATGTCTGACTCTGACTGTGGGACTGGCTTTCGATTTGGGGCCAAACCAAAACATGGAGTTTACATTTATGCTACCTGCAGGAGGCACAGAGTGTTTTTACCAAACAACAACAAGAGATGACACCATGGAAATAGAATACCAGGTAAAAACAATATGAAAAGGAACTTTGGAGTGCCTTTGCTGGTATTTGACTGCTTTGTTTGGAACATCTTTTTGATGGCTGTTTCAAATGTTTGCAAGCGATCGAGTGGACAGTTTGGACTTTGGCCTTGTTATCAGAGAGATAAGAAAACCTCTGGAAGTTTTGAAGACACGTGCACAATAATGGGGCAGGACAGAAAACACATTTCTCATTCTTAAGGTATCTAGCTTGCTACTATACGTGGTTTGCCAAAACAATGTGACCTCTGGCACCCTCTCAGCAGGTCAGTAGCAGACCAGACAAACCCTGCAGGGACAATGTGGCTAATTAATTCAGCTACATAAAAATCCTTAATGTGCAACCAAACTACGAGAAGAAGCCCAGCAGATCTATTCCTCTCTTCCCAAAATCAGGACAGCCTAAATGATCTTTATCATGCAATGCTCTTATATTTCAGTAAAGGGGAGATATTCTAAATCTCTGTGCATCATCATTTAAAGACCAACTTTGATTCTTTAAGCCTAAATTATTTTTGTTTGGTGGTCTTAAACATAGGATAAACAGAGCCTGAGACAAAAAGACACACCAGTCCTAATTGTTGTACTTAAACAGTGTGCAGTCACTTTATGGTGCTGCACCCTCTGGAAGCTGCAGGCTCCAGTGGGTGCACTCATTCTGTATATTCACATGCAGGATTAGTTGGGCATCCTCATCATCCTCCACAGTGTTTCTTCATCACGAGAAACTGTTTGATCTTATGCTGCTGTAACTTGACCATTAGTTTTGTCAGACTGAAGCCTGATACATTATAACCCAAGAAAGCTTCAGCTGGTTTGTTATTTGGTTCGCTATCAGGTCTTTCATTTGAATTTCAGGTAGCAGTTCCAAAGATAACATGAAGCAAGCTTGAGCAGCTGCCTGGGTTACAATATGAGCATGACACTGGATGTTTTTAAAAAAAAAAAAACAAACAACAAATCCTTTAATTTGTGACCTTTTTTTTTTTTTTTTTTTTTGAAGGTGATCGCAGGATCTGGTCTGGATGTCGGGTTTGCCTTGATCTCACCCAGCGGTCACCGGGTGGTCTCTGAGTTCAGGACTTCTGACGGCATCCACATGTGGGTGTTCTGAATGTTTTCCTCTTGATCTGAAACTAAAACCTTGCAAAAGTTTTTACCTTTAGGGATTTCTACTTGTTTCCTATCACAGTTATGTTAACTAAGTGTGAGAGGAGGTGATACCATATGCAAATCATCCATATTTAAAAGGTGTTTCAGTAAAATCACTAATCTTTGAGGTTACCAATAACATCTTGTTATATAATGTAATGTGCCTTTTCTGCCAGGGTGGATCCCACAGAATTTGGAGATTACCGGTTGTGCTTTGACAACAGCTTCAGTAAACTGTCAGAGAAGATGGTGTTTTTCAAAGTCATAATTAACAGCCAAAGTAACACAGCTGGAGGGCAAGACGAGTGGATAGACTTCACTGTGTCTGAAACTGTGGCGGACTACAGACTGGAAGAAATCAGGGTGAGAAGAAGAAACTCATCATGTCCTGCATGTTGATGCCTCCTTGGTGCCCACTGATGTCTTTCGATCTTCCTGTTCCAGGGAAGAATGGACTCTGTGTATCGGCACCTGGAGAAGACCCGTCAGGTCCAGACTGTGCTGCGGGCCTTTGAGGCCAGGGACCGCTACTTGTTAGAGGACAACCTGTGGCGTGTGTCCTTCTGGTCCTGTCTAAATCTGATTGTGATGCTTGGTGTGGCCATCACTCAGATATACACCCTGAGACGTCTCTTTGATAATACCAAGCGGGTCTGCACATGACGATAGACCCACTTCATTACTTTATCTCTCACAGGATAACACAACAGCTATTGATAACCAGCTAAATAGAGAGAACTTATTATTTTGTAAATGTTGTATTGATATCATGAATCTGTAGATGATCATCTACAGATTCATGATTTACAGATGCAGCTAATTAGAGAAATTCAATTAAAGTGAAACTCCCATTTTAGGTAAGTCCATGATGTATTTTTGAGCACTTCATTTTTGTTAATTTTGATTAATATGGCTTACAGGTAATGAGATTTCAGTTTCTCAAAAATTATGTTACATAAGACCAATAAAAAAGGCTTGATAAAATATAGAAATGTCAATATTTAGTTCTACTGAAGAGTTAACGAAGTCCAGAAGTTTCTTTATCAGTGGCCCTGAGGTCGTCTACATTGTTGGCTCTGGGGTCTCTTCCTCTTGACAATGCTCCATGGATTTTATAAGGTTTTTGTCAGGCCAGCTTGCTGACCAATAAAACACTGTGATATAATCATCATTAAAGCAGGTACTGATATGTTCAGCAGTGTGGGCAGATGGCAAGTCCTGCTGGAAAATAAAATCAGTATCTCCACTGAGCTAAAAGCTGGGGGAAAGAATGAATTTCTGTAAAATGTACTGATAGATTGCTGTGCGGACTTTGGACACGCGAAACGTGGAAATGTTACAGTAGAGTCAGGCAGTTTTGATTCTGCGCCTCTCCAATCGAGACAGCTGTAACCCATGTCCTGGATACCTCCCTGTGTGGTGACACTTGAAGCTTAGACACCCAGGCACCCGGTGACTCTCCAGGCCTCCCACAAATTACTGAATGCTTCTTTTAACTACACTTCCTTCAGTTCAACTTGCCATTAATAGGCTTGGATACAGCGGTATGTGAACAGCCAGCAATGGCCTCTTGTGGGGTCAGTGACTGTCTTATGGACAACTGTCATGTCATTAATCTCCTCTATGACTCTGTAGGCCAAAAATTGTCATTATATAACACTTAGTTTGGGTTTCTATTAACTTTAAGCCATAATAATCACACTTAAAATAAATGAGAGCTCTTGTCATACATACATGAATTTATGAGTTTCAGTTTAAGTACTGAAATTAATTGCTTGAGTAGGTATACTGACAGACTTTATCAGACAAAAATGCAACTGTAAAATTTTTAATATATTGATATTTTTGAATATTGCCAAAAGGGATTCTAGGAAACCACAATTATTCTTGCTCCAGTTATTTTATTAAATACAATTAAGTCTTATTGATATTTCAAACCTTCAGAGAAATGATTCCTAATGTTACCCTTATTCAACCGTAGCTTGTTAAAAAAATAAACATCAAAATTGAACAAATTAGGAGGTTAAATAGTCACAAAGATGATGCTGCCTTATGTAAATACATCACTGTCTTTTGTTTTATGCCTTTGTATTTACTAATAATAGTCCTGAAGTTCTGTTAATTATTTTCAAATGTAACAGCCTGTTTCTTGTATAAGAGTTTTTTGGACATTAATGACTTTAGAAAAAAACATACAAAAAAGTAAAAAAAAAAAAAAATTAAAAATTATTTTTTTTGTTTACCTCTTGGTTTTATCAGTGTCTGATAATAATGGTTTAATGAACAGATCTTTCTGCAGATTTCAAACTTTCAGTACAAGTTGTGACACGTGTTCAGTTTTCATTTAGTATCCAGGGCTACTTTAAACATGAACTAAAGCGTAAAATAACTTTGCTAAATGTTAACTTAGTTCGAGCAGCAATAAATTTCAAAACAAGGCCTCGTGTGATGCATCTTGATGTTTAGGACCCAAAGGGATAAAACATCCAGCTCCTCTGTCTCTTCATTGCCAAAATGTCCATTCAAGTTCAACGCCTGCTGGTTTGGGGTCACCAGTGTTTTCCACGGGGAGCCGGCGGGGGGCGCCTGTTCAAGAACAATCAGCCACTGTTAGTGTGTTGACCTTGTGAGATGCAGTAAAGAATTGGTTTTGCAGGTCATCTACGCAGAAGCAAATGTCAGTCTGATATTTACACAACAGCTGAAAGAGAAGGGTAGATGGTATTACATTTTAAATAGAGGGCCTTACCTCCATCAAAATCTGAGTAAAATCATTACAAGATTGATTGAAGAGGAGAAAATATTGAAAGAGGCCCAGAAACTGACAAGCTCGTTGAAAATAACCTGAAATGTTTTAAAACAGAAACTGAAATAAAGAAAAGGAAGAAAAAGGAAAACTGACATTTGATTGAACCAACGAACAGCCAACAGGGCAATGCCTCAGCCGCTGATCTGCTCCAGGGGCATTAAAGGTATAGTTACCTATGAGCACTGTGACAACTAGAAGATGCCTAGATGAAGGTAGGATATTGGCAAGAATATCCAAAATAATTTTCCAAAGAGCACATTGGCTAGAATAAAGACAAATGGATTTAAATGGGATCAATAATTTTTCCGTTTTTACAGAAATTGAGTTTGCAGGAAAAACGTAGTTTGGTGCCTAACATTCATTCATCCTCATTCCTGCAGCGATCATCGTCTCTTCATGTTTTGCAGAGTTTGCAGTGCATTTTTATTTATGGAAAGAAAACCAACTAAATTAATTTTGGGCTCACTTTTAGTAAGCTATGCTATAATTTTGAACTACTGTATACGACTGAAAATAACAGAATTAATACGACTTGTATTATGTTGTTGCAAATATTTTGGGTGACAGCACAAGTAGAGGTAAAGATCACTAACCTACTTGTAGGAACAAAAGAAACTGGAACATAAGTTATATCTGTTAGTTTATGAAGAGCAGTGGGAAACTAATAAAGGTTCTCTATCAGTGACAGGAACATCTGACAGTGGATCACACAGGACACAAGAAGACACCAGCCACCAAAACCAGTCCCTTTATTGTACACACCTCTTTATTTACTTTTCTTTCTAAATCAGGTCATGATGTTTATTAAAAATCCATTAATTGCTACAGAGGCACTTCATAAGGGTTTGCAAAACAAAAAGAAAGATGTTTGAGGGATGGTTTCCAACCCCTTTCTGCAGATTCAGAGAGGAGAGGGAATAAGGAAGGATAATACATACATACAGTATTCCTACATCTTCATGTAGATTTTACAGTCTTCTCATGGACAAGCTGGAGTGACAGGCATGTGGGAACTTAAACACTTAGTTTTTTGTTTTGTTTTGGTTTTTTTTTTTTGCTTTTTGCTTTTTTGTTTATCTATCATGACAATTATTCTTAAGATTCAATGCTGATTTTGTTTTAGATCTTAGAGCTCTGTCACTGAAAGCAAGACCAGGAGAAAAAAAAAAACAACAAAAAAAAAAACCACAGACAAGAAAATACACATCCTGTCTCAAGACAGTAATTTAGGATTTCTGAAAATAATTTTCTTCAATCTTTTAATGGTTGAGTAGTTTTTTTTTTCCCCTCCATGTT
Organism: Anableps anableps; assembly: GCA_014839685.1. NCBI lineage: Eukaryota > Metazoa > Chordata > Actinopteri > Cyprinodontiformes > Anablepidae > Anableps > Anableps anableps. The sequence continues at coordinate 20,064,163 of CM026083.1, read as the reverse complement.
TCAGGCAGATTCTCTGATAGAACCTGCACGTATACACCGAAAGTCCCACCACCAACTGATCAAAAAGAAAATCTGTGGCCCATTATCACTCCCAACTTGAACCATTACCCCCCTTCCAACACCTGAAGATCAAGAAAAAGAAAGATTTAAATTATATATATATATATATATATATATATATATATATATATATATATATATATATATATATATATATATATAAAGAACAAACCCTTAAAAAGCAGGTATTTCTCAGCATATAATCACAGCTGTTTTTGTCAAGACCCAGTAACACTCCCAACAAATTCTGAAAACCAATCCCTGCAGCAGAATTTGAATAACTCAAGAAAAAGCTAAGGAACTGGCTAAAAAGGAAACGGCATCAAGCTACTAGAAGTGTGATCAAAAACCATGAAAAAGAAGAAATGCCCAGGTTATAAATAATATGAGCTGAAAAATTATTTTCCCAACACTGGGGTTAAAAATCTATGAAATGACAGAGTTAGTCCTTTCTATACTGTAAAGATGGATGTGTGGTTTTTTTTGTTTGTTTGTTTTTTTTTTTTACATTTCCTGGGTTGATTATGCCTAATATGTATTTATTATATGAACCCTGTGAGTAATCTTTTCTGTAAAGGTCAGCTATTTACAATATATCTGACGCATGGAAGAACCGATAACTGCAATAATAGTACATTTTCTTGAAGAGAAACTAGATATCTTCCTACTCTGTAACCCAGATCTCATCTCAACACCCTGAAGCAACACGCCCAATCCTCTTTAAGAGAAATCTGCTCTTTCTGAGTCAGCTAATCTAGGAATTAGATTCAACTACAATGCAGCAAACCTCACTGGGATTGAGCTGAGACTAAAAGTATTATTATTCAAACTTTAACATTTCTGAAAGTGCAGACTGACTGAAGTCTGTCTTCTCTCTATCTCCTGGGGGAGGGGGGAGGTGCATAGTGTTCTGGTAATCGACTACAGCATCCCTGTCATGAGTGGCTTCTTGTAACGGCTCAGTGGCTAGAAGTGCTTGAAATAAAACAGTCTTGTTGACATCTTCTTAATATGGAAAGAAAGTTAAGAAATGGAGGCAGAAAGAATATGAATCTCTTGCACCTCATCCTTGTGTGTTCTATGAGTCGACTTGCAATCAGAACTTAATTTAAAGCTACATTTGTAATGCTCATCAGGAAGGACAGCCACTTAAAACGACGCAAGAACATATTATTTATAAATGACACCACCAAAGATATCATATTAAGTAACTGTTTTCAGTATGAAACGAGTTGCGATGTGGAAAACCAGTAAAACATCAACAACAGGTTAAGTATGTATTTTATACACAGAGCATCTGGGCCTAAAATCAAGGGAGTGGAGGAAGAGAGGAGGAGAGACACCCTGTACCAGACAATATGGGATTTTATGTATGTAACATATGATTGGGAACCAGATGAAAG